>CAUYUJ010011101.1:306055-340485 GCA_963575745.1 Prorocentrum cordatum
GCCTCCTTCATGAGCTTCATGAGTGGCTCGAACTCCGCGTTCTTCGCCGTGGCAGACCAGCCGTACTCCGAGTTCTTGAGCACGCAGTTGAAGTCCGCCTTGATCTTCGGGAAGCCGATCGGCTCCTCGAGCTTCGTGATCTCCGAGATCATGATCTCGCCCTGGCCGCTCACGACGTCGTTCTTTGTGTCCCCCTTGTGGAACTGCGTGTTCTCCACGCCGTGGGGTCCGCCTTGCACGAGGAGCTGTCGATCCAATCGCGCAGGCGCGTGACAACTGCCTCCGCTGAGCCAGGATGACGAAGCAGAGACGCCGCTGCGTCGAGCTCCCGAACTGCACGATGCAGGTGACCAGGTGACCAGGAAATCGATCACCGAGCCCGCGAAAGTGCTGGAGGCCCTTCGCGACGGTGGGCGCCTGCATGAGCTCGGCCAGCTGGATGCCAGCGAGAACGATCGACTGGCCCTCGACGCACGCCGCATCAGAACCAGGCCGGGCGCGCACCGCTTGGAGCTCCGCCATAAGCTGCACGGCCTCGGCGACCGTGGAGACATGCGCGAGGGTGCACCCGTGGCGCACCGTGAGGCCGCCCCTGCAACCGCGGCCCATGGCGAGATGCAGCGAGGCGACGGGGCAATGCGCAAGAGATGCCAAGGGGCGGGCCCTCGGACAAACCGCTTGAGCCAAAATGGCTACGAACGGAGGAAGAGGAGGAGGAGGAGGAGGAGGAGGAGGAGGAGGAGGAGGAGGAGGAGGACGAGGGAGGAGGAGAAGCAGGAGGAGGAGACGAGGAACGAGGACGAGGGAGGAGGAGGGAAAAGACGAGGACGAGAGGAGGAGGAGGAGGAGGAGGAGGAAAGAGGAGGAAGGGGAGGAGAGGGAGGCAAGGAGGAGAGGAGGAGAAGAAGAGGAGGAGCAGGAGGAGAGGAGGAGGAGCAGGAAGGAGGAGGAGGATGGGGGGGGGGGGGAGAGGGAGGAGGAGGAGGAGGGAGGAAGGAGGAGGAGGAGGAGGAGGAGGAGGAGGAGGCGCCTTCGCCAGAGTGGCCCTTGGTGCGCGGCTCTCGGAGGGGCGCGGGGGAGGCCAGGCCAGCAGCGCGCAGGCCAGCACCTGCCGCACCGACTGTGCAGCGATCGGCAGGCCGCGAGCCCAAAGCCAGCCACCCCTGCCCAGGGTCGTTCGATTCGACTTCTCCGATTCGATTCGATTCGATTCATTTCGCTTCGACTCCTCCGCTTCGATTCGATCCAGTTTCGATGGCTGCCGATGCCGATCCGATGCGGCCTCGGCTTCGGGCTCCGACTCCTGCAGGGAGGCATGCTGGCCTGCCAGTTTCCGCCGATTCGACTTCTCCCGACTCGGCTGCCGATTCCCGCCGATCCGATTCATGTCGATCGCCGATCCGACTTACCGATTCGACATTGGGCTCTCCTGGGGTCACCCTTAGGTGCAGCCGATGGTTGAGCTCCATTCCGGATACCGCACTTCCTGCGACGCCCGTGCGGCCCAGGCGTGCGCCGCGCGCCCACACCATGGGGTTATCCTCTGCCCTGTGGGCCGCCGCGGCTGCCTCCTCCCTGTCCGGCGCCACGGCGCTCACGCTCGAGGGAGGCGACGACGGAGGCGGCGGTGCACTGCCGAGGTTCCGGGCGCTGCTAAGAGGTGACCCCCCATGGCGCCCCATGGCCCACGGTGGCACCAGCGTGAAGTCGGGCGTGTCCCCTTACAGGGGGATTTTGGGCGAAAAATGAGAATTTTATTCCGAAAATATCCCCACAACCTTCAAAAATAGTCAAAAAATCGTCCCCTGACTATTTTTCATAATTTTGGAATATTCCCCCTGTAGAGGGACACGCCCGACTTATCACTAGCGCTCTCCAGGACCTTGGGATCCTGGCGTTGCACTTATGTTCACAAAAGAGCGTGCTCGCCCCGCTTCGGACCCAAGGACCCTCACAGGTCGATGCGGCTCGCAAATACGGGGTCCAGGGCTCTGGTCGTGATCTTGCGTGGTGCTGCATGTGTTTCGCAACATCGCATCTCAGAGGAGGAGGAGGAGGAGGAGGAGGAGGAGGACGAGGACGAGGACGAGGAGGAGGAGGACGAGGAGGAGGAGGAGCAGGAGGAAGGGCAGGAGGAGGAGGTAGGAGGAGGAGGAGGAGGAGGCTCCAGTGGCCCGAAGAAGGCGCACCCCCTCGCGAGGCCGGGGGCGCCCCAGAGGCTCCCAGAGAGGGTGCGAGCAGCCGGGGCCGCCCGGGCCTCGTGATCCAGAACTCCCGCCTCGGGCTGCTCGTTCGCGCCATCAACCGCTGGGAAGTCGGGGCCCCTTCCCCACGAGCCTCCTCCTCCTCCTCCCCCCCCTTCCTCTTTCTTCTCCTCCTCCTTTCCTCCCCTTCCTCCTCCTCCTCCTCCTCCTCCTCCTCCTCCTCCTCCTCCTCCTCCTCCCCCCCTTCCTCTTTCTCCTCCTTCTTCTCCTCCTCTCCGCCGATGTGACGTTTCAGTCCGGGCGCTGTTCCTTGATCTCGGCCTCCGAGGCCCGCGGTCGGACCGCAGGACCTCAAAAATGGATCCGGGGCCAAAAACTGTCCCCGGGGAAGGGGATCGGGACATCTGGGGCCGCGCACTGAAGAAGTCACACATCGGCGGACGTCGGGCGACGAATTCGACGGCCCTGGAGCCATCCCGAGAGGTCTGGACCCTGCCACCGAGGCTGGCCTTGTGATGCCGAGCCGTGATTCGCCAGACGGGCGCCAGCACCAAGAGCGACCAAGCGCCATCCGTCGCGATTCCCCGACAGCGTCTCGCGAGGGTGCTCTCATTGTTCTAACGGGGGGGCGGCGCACCCGAGGACGCCCAGTCCGGCGGCCGCTTCCCCCGAGCCTCCCGCCGAATTCGCTCAGGAACCCTGGCCTCGCAGCAGCGCCGGCTACCTGCCTGGTGGGTCTCGACGGCCACGACCTCCTGTGCGCAGGCACTTTTTGATCCGCGGGTCAAGAGCGCACCTCTTCCGGTCGAAGCTAAGCGGGCCGCGCGAAGCTTGAGTTAGGCAGAGAAGAGGAGGGAGGAAGCGGCGGAGCCTCAGAGCGAGGCCGAGAGGAGGCATAGCCTCGGATACAGGCGGTGCCGAAGCCGAAGTTCCCCTGTGCGCAGACACGCCGAGGTGCGCACGGCTGCGCTCTCGCCCCGGCCCCGGCTGCATCTCCGCTGCCTGGGCATCGCTCGGACGTGTGCTTTTTGTTCTCGGCGAGGACCATCGAGGATCATCCGGGACCATCGAGCAAAAAAAACACGCACGAAACCGACTAATGCACGGGAAATGGACGTCCGAGCGGCGGCAAGTTGCTGTGAAGGTGCTCGGCTGGTCCGCGGCACGCGGAGGTAATTGGCTTGGGGCCCACCTCGGGCCAGGGTCAGCTCAGGGGCAACGCTGGCGGGGGGTAGGCTCAGGGGGGGGGAGTGCATCGACCCCCTCGCCACCCACCAAACCACCCCAACCCAGCCTGAAGGCCTCCATTCGCCCTCTATTTCTGGTGGGGGGTGGTCGGGGAGCATTGGAAAACACACATGGAACCCGTGCCCCCCCCAACCCGAAATTCGGGTCAAATTCGGGTCTTCGGGTTGGGTTGGGGTGGTCTGGCAGGTAGTCACCCTCATCGCCCGTTCGTTGCCGATAGGGGTCAACGCTACCGGGGGGAGAGGCGGCTCGAATCTCTATAGGTCTTCGTACGTTTTCGTCGCTCCGCGGCGGCTTCCCAGCCTCGGGGTGCCTTCTAGCCGCTGCGCCTCGTCGAGGGCGTTGTGGGGGGGGCCTGGATCCGCCCGAAAACGGCCGCCAGGGAGCCGAGTCGGCCCAGTTGCCTCGATACGCCCGTTTTGAAACGCAATACGTCCCGTGTTCAAGACTTCCGTGTCAATACGTTGAGTGTTGGCCCCACATATTGGACCACGTTTCAACCTACGTTGAGCCGTCAGCCTACGTGTTGAGCTCCGTGTCGTGGGTCACCCTTCTCCCCGCCCTCGCCGCCCCTCGCCGTCTCTGTTCGGTCCGCGTCGGACCTACGTTTTGAGCCTGCGTGTTGAGCTCCGTATCGCCGAGAGGGGCCTGATAGCCCACCCCGTGCGGATTCGCTTGCTGGGGCGCATCGCCGATCCATCGGCGATGGTATCGCCGGTCCCGGCTCGATGTCGCCCCCCTGGGCCCTACCCCCCCCCCCCTTAGGATAGGGTCGTGAACCTTGGGCTGGTGTGTCGCTCCGCGGGTTCTGGCCCACCACGCTTCGGCGCGACACCCGGTCCACTTCCCAATCCCCCAGCGTCAACGCCCCGAGCCTCGGCCAGCCTCCCGCCCCGTGGAGCGGAGCGACACGCCGTCGCCTCGCAAGGAGATGGCGTGCCGCGGGGGCCGCCGCAGCGACACGCCAGGCAAAAGTTCGCGACCGCAGCGCTCCCGTTCCGGCACCTCCTGCCCTTAGCTGCCTCGATACGCCCGTTTTGATGCGCAATACGTCCCGTGTTCAAGACGTCCGCGTCAATGCGTTGCGTGTTGGCCCCACGTACTGGACCACGTGTTGGCGGATGCATCGCGTCGGACCTACGTTTTCAGCCTACGTGTTGAGCTCCGTATCAATACGCTACGTGTTGCGTGCTGCGTAGCGGGGCAGCTGAGCTCTGGCCGCCTCCGGAGGTTCTTGGCGGTCACCGGCTACTGGAAGCTCACGAGCAAGGACGCCGACCAGGGCAACCTGCGGGCGGGCCCGGGGGGGTACCTGAAGAAGCCGAGGGGCCCTCGCCCTCCGCCGGCGCACCGTCCTGGTTTCGCAAGCGTGTGTCGACCCAGAGCTCTGGCGAAGTGTTTTGCTCAGTCTAGTACTCTTCCAGCCAGGATTAAGTCGGGCCTGTCCCCCTACAGGGGGATTTTCGACGAAGAATACAAAATACCCCCAAAATAATCCAAAAATAATCAAATTATCCCGGCAAAGCAACCTAACAGCGATGTGTAGGAGCATATCTGGAAGCATTCCCCTTAAGATTCGGATGAGAATCCAGTTGTAGAATTCTGCTGTTCTCGCAGTCGTAGTCGCATTCGCGATGACAGTCGCAGTGGCAACGGCAGTCGCAGTCACAGCCTCAGCCTCAGCCTGCCTCAAGCCTGCTCAGCCTCAGCAGCTTCAGCCTCAGCCTCAGCCTTCAGCCTCGCCTCAGCCTCAGCCTCAGCCTCAGCCTCAGCCTCACCTGCCTCAGCCTCAGCCTCAGCCTCAGCCTCTGCCTGCCTCAGCCTGCTCAGCCTCAGTCTGCCTTCAGCCTCGGCCTCAGCCTCAGCCTGCCTCAGCCTCAGCCTGCATCAGCCTCAGCCTCAGCCTCAGCCTGCCTCAGCATCAGCCTGCCTCAGCCTCAGCCTCAGCCTGCCTCAGCCTCAGCCTCAGCCTGCTTCAGCCTCAGCCTCAGTCTGCCTTCAGCCTCGGCCTCAGCCTCAGCCTGCCTCAGCCTCAGCCTGCATCAGCCTCAGCCTCAGCCTCAGCCTGCCTCAGCATCAGCCTGCCTCAGCCTCAGCCTCAGCCTGCCTCAGCCTCAGCCTGCCTCAGCCTCAGCCTCAGCCTGCTTCAGCCTCAGCCTCAGTCTGCCTTCAGCCTCGGCCTCAGCCTCAGCCTGCCTCAGCCTCAGCCTGCATCAGCCTCAGCCTCAGCCTCAGCCTGCCTCAGCATCAGCCTGCCTCAGCCTCAGCCTCAGCCTGCCTCAGCCTCAGCCTCAGCTGCTTCAGCCTCAGCCTCAGTCTGCCTTCAGCCTCGGCCTCAGCCTCAGCCTGCCTCAGCCTCAGCCTGCCTCAGCCTCAGCATCAGCCTGCCTCAGCATTCAAAATGTGGCCCGGGAATGGAGTTCTGGGAACTCGAAGAACACGAAGTGGCCTACAGTTGGCTCCGGGCATTCAAAATCATGCCCAGGAATGGAGTTCTGGGAACTCGAAGAGCACGAAGTGGCCTACAGTTGGCTCCGGGCATCCAAAATGTGGCCCGGGAATGGAGTTCTGGGAACTCGAAGAGCACGAAGTGGCCTACAGTTGGCTCCGGGCATCCAAAATGTGGCCCGGGAATGGAGTTCTGGGAAGTCGAAGAGCACGAAGTGGCCTACAGTTGGCTCCGGGCATCCAAAATGTGGCCCGGGAATGGAGTTCTGGGAAGTCGAAGAGCACGAAGTGGCCTACAGTTGGCTCCGGTTATTCAAAATGTGGCCCGGGAATGGAGTTCTGGGAGGTCGAAGAGCACGAAGTGTGTGACTGTTGGCTTAAAACGAGCCCGGCTCTGTTCCCGGTTCTTTTCCCCGGCACCCGCCCAGACTTCCCTGTGGAGTCATCAGATGCTCTTTTTTGAGTCCACTAGAAACCTATCAGCAAAAACTGCTAGGTAAAAATTATCCCGGCAAAGCAACCCAACAGCGATGTGTAGGAGCATATCTGGAAGCATTCCCCTTGAGATTCGGATGAGAATCCAGTTGTAGAATTTTGCTGTTCTCGCAGTCGTAGTCGCATTCGCGATGACAGTCGCAGTGGCAACGGCAGTCGCAGTCACAGCCGCAGCCTCAGCCTGCCTCAGCCTCAGCCTCAGCCTGCCTCAGCCTCAGCCTCAGCCTGCTTCAGCCTCAGCCTCAGTCTGCCTTCAGCCTCGGCCTCAGCCTCAGCCTGCCTCAGCCTCAGCCTGCATCAGCCTCAGCCTCAGCCTCAGCCTGCCTCAGCATCAGCCTGCCTCAGCCTCAGCCTCAGCCTGCCTCTGCCTCAGCCTCAGCCTGCTTTCAGCCTCAGTCTGCCTTCAGCCTCGGCCTCAGCCTCAGCCTGCCTCAGCCTCAGCCTGCATCAGCCTCAGCTCAGCCTCAGCCTGCCTCAGCCTCAGCCTGCCTCAGCCTCAGCCTCAGCCTGCCTCAGCCTCAGCCTCAGCCTGCTTCAGCCTCAGCCTCAGTCTGCCTTCAACCTCGGCCTCCGCCTCAGCCTGCCTCAGCCTCAGCCTGCATCAGCCTCAGCCTCAGCCTCAGCCTGCCTCAGCCTCAGCCTGCCTCAGCATCAGCCTGCCTCAGCCTCAGCCTCAGCCTCAGCCTCAGCCTCAGCCTGCTTCAGCCTCAGCCTCAGTCTGCCTTTCAGCCTTGGCCTCAGCCTCAGCCTGCCTCAGCCTCAGCCTCAGCCTCAGCCTGCCTCAGCATCAGCCTGCCTCAGCCTCAGCCTGCCTCTGCCTCAGCCTCAGCCTGCTTCAGCCTCAGCCTCAGTCTGCCTTCAGCCTCGGCCTCAGCCTCAGCCTGCCTCAGCCTCAGCCTGCCTCAGCCTCAGCCTCAGCCTGCCTCAGCATTCAAAATGTGGCCCGGGAATGGAGTTCTGGGAACTCGAAGAACACGAAGTGGCCTACAGTTGGCTCCGGGCATTCAAAATCATGCCCAGGAATGGAGTTCTGGGAACTCGAAGACCACGAAGTGGCCTACAGTTGGCTCCGGGCATTCAAAATGTGGCCCGGGAATGGAGTTCTGGGAACTCGAAGAGCACGAAGTGGCCTACAGTTGGCTCCGGGCATCCAAAATGTGGCCCGGGAGTGGAGTTCTGGGAAGTCGAAGAGCACGAAGTGGCTTACGGTTGGCTCCGGGCATCCAAAATGTGGCCCGGGAATGGAGCACAAAGTGGCCTACAGTTGGCTCCGGTTATTCAAAATGTGGCCCGGGAATGGAGTTCTGGGAGGTCGAAGAGCACGAGGTGTGTGACTGTTGGCTTAAAACGAGCCCGGCTCTGTTCCCGGTTCTTTTCCCCGGCACCCGCCCAGACCCCCCTGTGGAGTCATCAGATGCTCTCTCTTGAGTCCACTAGAAACCTATCAGCAAAAGCTGTTAGGTAATAGTCTTGGGATTATTTGTTGAGTATATTTTTACCTTTTTGGTGTATTTGGGGAATATTATTTTTTATTTTTCACCCCAAATCCCCCTGTAGGGGGACACGCCCGACGTAAAGCCAGGACGACAGATATCGGGTTGGGATGATGGGGTTGGATTTCCCGTAGACGGTCGAGCGTCTCGTGCACTGCATCCGAACTCTATTGCTAATACCCTCCATCTCCCAAACCCCTTCCTCCCGACACGATGACTGTTGGCCTCATCTAGGCCTCCTGGACGGATTCCGAGTGGGTGGGGTCGAAGGGTCGCGCCGCATCGCCGATGCATCGCCGATGCGGCTCGATGTGAGGCCCGATTTCTCCACGCCGACGTCGCCAAGGCATCGCCGACATCGTCGATACACCGACGGTGCATAGGTGATGCAGCGCGACCCTCCGACCCCACCTACTCCGACCCCATATGGGAGGCCTATATAGGTGGTCGAGTTCGGCCTCTGGTGCTCAGTGTCGGAATCCGTGGTCATCAAACATGTCTCCGGGGCGAAGCATTGACCTTGGGCTAGGTTTCGGAACCTCGGGGCCGCGCATTGGAAAAACAACATGTCGTCGGATGACTGGGGTGTCCTTGCCACCAGCCTCTCTGCCGATACTGGTCGCACCCGGGCGCGTGCCGGTCTTGGACTGCACTGCGCCCGTCTCGTCATGCATCTGGATTCGTTGAGGCTCAGGGGAGCTGTGAGTTGCCATGGCGTGTCCCCCCTCAGGTGAGCTCGTAGCCCGTACAGTCGGCCCGGATTAGTAGGTCGACCCTGCCAAATCAAGGGTACCCTTTATGTCCTGTGTCTCGCCACCCATGCTTCCTACATTCCTGTGGCAATGTGGCCCTTGGAAGGGTCTTGTGTCCTCTCGCGTGTCCTCTCCAATCAAGTCCGACTGGAAGGGGGCGCTCGGGTCTGCCACGAGAGGGAGGAGGATCAGCGGTCCTGAGGGAAACAGGTCCAGAGGCGGTCCGCTGTCCCTGGGCCCTCCCCTACCCCAGGGCTGCGGAAAAGACCGCTCGGGATTGAGAGCTGGCCCCAGGGAGAAGCCGCCATGTCCTGGACCGTGTTCTGCAAGGACACGTTTTTACTCCATGCCACTGGAAGCATCTGGAGGTTTCTCTGGACGAGTTGTTGCTGCAGAGCTGGCCGGCTGGATTGTCGATTGGCTTTGCCGGCTGTTCGGCATGTTGATGGGGTGGGTGACTGGCGGCTTGGCTGTTGGGGTTTGGCTGGCTGGCTGACTGGATTTTCGGCTGACTGGCCAGTTGGCTGGTTGGCTGGCAGCGCGAACCAGCTGTTTTCATGGGAGCGCGGGGCTCAGTCGTAGTCCTGTTGCGCGGCATCGGGGCTCCGAGAGCGAGGTTGTAGTACAGATCCGAGGGGCACCACAGCTTCCCGGGAGCGAAGAAGTCGCGAGCGGCACATTAAGTTGGCACTGGCAGCTAACACCGAAAAAGGTGTGCCTCCTCCGCCTCCTCCTCCGCCTCCTCCTCCGCCTCCGCCTCCTCCTCCTCCTCCGCCTCCTCCTCCTCCGCCTCCGCCTCCGCCTCCTCCTCCTCCTCCGCGCCAGGAAGGTGCGTCTCGCCGCTGATTCGCCCATAGGCTGGGAGCCATCACACCTTCGGCAGTTCTGCCGCACTCGGGGATTGCTGCGCGGTTCTGTCGCACACGATCCGGGGATGTCCGCGTGCATCTTGCTTCACAAGGGAAAGAAGCACACAGAGACAACGAATCGTCGATCCCCAAGAGAATATGCGAAAATATTGGAAGTGGGGAGGGAAGACGGAAACCCAGAAAATATGAGAAAGTATAGGGAATCCTGTTATTTGTGTCTATTTGTTTGTGTGTCCCAGGGCCCCTTTTATTTTCTGGTGGACGAGGACCTGTGAGCGAGCGCGGCCGAGCCAGGAGAGCGTCTTCACCGATCTTGGGCCCAGGATGAGCCTGGCGAGGATCTGTGCAGTTACGCGTACACTGTCAGGAGGGGAAAAAACACAGACACCATGAATCGTCGATCCCCCGGAAAATATGGGAAGATATGGGAAGTTGGGGGGAAGACGAAAACCCAGAAGATACGGAAAAGTGTAGGGGGATCCTCAGATTTGTGTGTACTATTTGTGCGTCCCAGGGCCCCATTCACACTTCTAGTTCCGCCAGGGAAGCGTGGCGCGCACCAGGACCAGACACTAGAGCGCGCATTCGAGTGAACGCGACGCGCCATGTACTCACCTAGGCGATGCTAAAGAAAACTTGCGTTTTCAGCCAGAGTCTCGATTATTCTTAATGTTGTATTATACATCCTAAGCTTTTGATAGACATCCTGGGTTTTTATTCAAAGTTTGAGACTATGAATTTCTTAACCCATGATTTCTTAACCATTTCGCAGGGTGTATTCACCTAGGGGGATCTCTCGCTCTTCGAGACGATCTGACCTTGATCAGCTGGGCAACTCACACCTCGGGTTCCGAGCTTCTGATGTCCGACTGGATCGGCCAGAGGTCGGCAGTGCCGGTGTGCTGAGATGGTCACAGCGCTGTTGAGTGGCCCTACGGCGTGGAGCCGAAAACAGCAAAAATCTACACGTGCAGAGATCTGCGCGGAGTTCTTGTGTCGGCGCTGGCCCCTCCCCTGGCGGCGCATCTGGTGCCTCCCCGCGCCAGGGGACCAGCGCCAGCCCAAGAAATCCCTTGCGGACCTCCGAGAGATTCGCACTCGTGCCGCATATTTGTGCTCCTCTGGGTTCTGCCGCTTGCAGTCCCTGCTCGGCGCGTCCCGCCCCCCCTTGGCAATCGGCTCGCCGCCGAGGAGGACCCGCATGTGGCCGAGGCGGTCCACTTCAAGTCCACTTCAAGAGGAGCCCACGAGCGCCCCAAGACGGCCCAAGAGGCCCCAGAGAGGCGCCCCTGAGCGCCTCGAGAGGGTATTTGTTGGCCTCCGAGGGCAGGGGGGGAGGCAATGCCCCGCCCCTTCTTGGCCGATGAGCTCCAAGATGGCCCGACGTGGTGGTCCCGCCGGGGGCTCGGCGGCCATGAAGAAGTCCTGCACGCTCAACACGCCCATGGCGTTCTACGGCGACGCCTTCGGCCTCCGCAACATGCTCGCGGCCCGGGGCGAGGCGGAGCCGCCGGCGGTGGGGTCCACCGAGGTCAATTTCTCGTCGCTGGAGCCGTGCGCCTCGCATGGCGAGATGATGCGGCAAGACCCCACGTTCTGGACGCATCGGGGGAGGCAGAAAGCCGCAAAGGGCACAACTCCTTGGCGCCGCAGTCTCTTTCGCAACGGGCGAGCTCGCCCTGTTTCGGGCCCTCCCAGATCGATCCGGCCAGGGAAGCGCCGCAGAAAGATGGAGTCCCCGGGCTCTGGTCGTGACGTGCCACGACGTTGCCTCGTTTTGCTACGTCGGATCTCAGGGAAGATGCACGGCGCCCTTGTGGCAGAAGGCCCTGCCCCAGGGCTCCCCGCTGAGCCTGAGCGACGCCTGCGCCCTCGCTCGGCCGCCGGGAGGGCGCGGCCGAGGGGGTCACAGGTCCGACCGGGCTGCGGGAACCGAGCGAGTCGGCCGCCGAGGGGGGCTGGATCCTGAGCCCGCGCGGCGGCCGAGCGGGGTCACACTCGGGATCGATCTCGGGGCTGCTCGTGCCGTCCTCTGCCGCTCTTGCGCACGTACGTGCATGGAGTCTGCGAGCGCTCGCGCGCAGGGCTGGTCCTGAGATGGCCACATCGTTTCCCTCCTTGCGCGTTGCAGCACGACCGGTGCGGCGCCGGAGCCTCCGGCGCCGCGCGGCCGGGAGGGCCGGGCCGGGGCGGAAAGGCCGCCCGCGGAGGCGCGAAGGCTTGTGCTCTCGGCTGGCTTTGGGGCTCCCCGGCATCCGCGGGACTGCCCCTCCATCTCCCTGGGCTGCGTGTGGGACGGGAAGATGAGCATCCTGTCCCGGGCGGCGGTGGAGCATCCCGGCTACGACCTTTACGCCTGGGTGGACGTGGGCATGCACGCCTCGGGCAGCTCCGGAGTGATCTTCAGGCACCACGACCAGAAGCCGTGGCCGCACCCGAAGAAGCTTGCGATGTTGCCGCTGGACAAAATCTCCATCAGCCACTCGGGCAGCAACTGCAACAGGATGAAAAACCATCCTTTCGAATTCTGGCATTGTGCCGCGGCCACCCTCTTCGTCGTCCCGCGCAGCATCCTGTTCGAGGTCGAGAAGCTGTTCTACGACAAGCTCCACGAGTGCGTGGAGTTTTGGCAGCATCACGACAAGGCCAGGACCCATCTTGATGCGATCGATCCGAGTCGAGCTCGGACGGCTCGATCCGATTGGATTCCGATGCTCTTGCGATCCGATGTGGCCCGATGTTTGCATGGTGCTGTTGTGAATCCGGGCGTGGCCGTTTGGGTTCGAGTTCGAGTCCGTGCAGACGCCGCCCGATCCGACGCATGCTCCGGTCCGATCCTATGTGTTCGATCGAGTGCTGACTGATCCTTTCACTGAGAGGCGTACTACGAGCGCGACGACGCCTACTTCGGCGGCTTCGGCTGCCTCAGCGAGCAGATGATCCTCTCCGTCATCGCTCGCGATCGCCCGGAGCTCTTCAACTGGGTCGGGCACGGCTGGGGCAAGATTGCCGCCAACCTAACCATCGAGGCCGAGTGAGCGCCGCCACCGCCGTCCTCACTGCCGCCGCCCTCACCGTCGCTGCCGCCGCCGCCCTCGCCGCCACTGCCGCCATCGCCACCGCCGTCGCCGCACTTCGGAATCACGGCGTGCACTTGTGTTTAGATAGTCGGCACATCGACGGCGGCGGTGGCGACGACGGCCACGACGACGACGGTGACGACACCAGCGACAACGAGGCAATGGACTTCGCCGAGAGGGACCATGGCAGCGAGGAGCTCTTCGGCTGGCTGGCGTCCGACGACGACGAGGGCGAGGGCTCCAGCGCTGCTATGCACCGCTTGGCGTCTGCGCGGGAAGATGCAGTGAGCTAGGGCGCGAGCCGGCCTTCCGCCAGCTTGCCTCTTCTTGCTCCGATCGTCGCCCCCCCATTCCTATTCGTCCTCGTCCTCTCCTTCCTCCGCACTGGCTCCCTCTTTCTTCCTTCTCCCTTCAAATAGCTGGTCCTCCCCTTTTCCTCTTCGCTACTCCCTGCTCCTACTCTTGTCTTCACCCCTTCACCTCCTACTCCTTCCTCCCTACGCCTCCCCTCTTCGGATGTTTCCTGCTCCTCCTCCTCCTCCTCCTCCTCTTCGAAGAACTCATCCATGCCGCAACCCCCAGACGTGTCGGCAGAGCGGATCGAGCTGCTCGCTTGATGCTTCTATCCCATGTACGGTCCTGACGCTTGAAATGTGCCACGGCTTCAAGGACCGAGGGCGGGTTGTTTAGAAGTGTGGCTCTCGCCCTGGCGCCACACGCCTGCGATCTGAAAGTTCGCAGCAGCGTCATGGGCGTTGTGTTGTTTTTGTTGTGTTTTGTTGTGTGTGTGTGTTTTTGTTGTTTTGTTGTGTTGGTTTCTTTTGTTTGGTGTGTTGTTTGTTTGTGTTGTTTTGTTGTTTCTTGTGTGTGTGTGTTTCCCACGGGTTCTCACTTCAGGGCCGCACACATCAGATTCAATCGTTCGCATCTGCTTCAAGGATGGCGGGCGGCCCTTTTTCAACATGGGGCTCTCGCCCTAGTGCCGCGCACATTCGTTTCAAACATGTCTACAACAGTTTAGAGGATTCGTGCGGTTGAAGTCCCTGGAGTTGCGCTCTGGCACAATATACGGTTGTTAGGACGCAGTGTTCGTGTTCGTTCGCGGCGTTGCAGCCCCAGGGAGCGTTCTGGCACGATTTAGGGTTGTCCATTCGCAGCGTGCCTCGGATGCGGAGGTGCACCCTTGAAGCGTGTCCAAAGTTTAGCCCGGGCAACCGCCAAGACCCATGGTGGTCGTTGTTCTATTCATTGTTTTGCCGATCGGCGCGGGCCCTCGCACCCCCTTCCCCCCCCTATGGAGTAGATCTTGGCTGTTTCTGGCGCCTGTTTCGAGCAGGCGGAGTCCGTACCCCATAGGACGCACGGTTCCAAACAGTCGCAGTAAGCAGAGGTCCAGAGCCAGACCCCCTCCCCTCCCCCCCTTCGGCCAAATGTCGCAACGCCGAATACCATTATCCTGGCGAAGGACCCAACCATATGAAGTTGTGGGTACCACAATTGTGATTCTATTATTCGGCGAAGCTCCCTATGGGGCCACGAAGCGCTGCGCTGGGCGGGGGGGAACGCATGCGGGTGGTAGCACTGGGGCCGTCGGTGAAGCTCCCTATGAGGCCACGAAGCGTTGCATTGGGTGAGTGAAAATACTAAATTAGGCGTGCGGGACGCATGCGGGCGGTCCCATTGGGGGTTTCGGTGGAGCTCCCCATGGGGCCGCGAAGCGTTGTAAAGGGTGGGTGAAAATCCCAAATTGGGTTAGGGGGACGCATGCAGGCGGTCCCACTGGTGGCTTCGGTGGGGCTCCCTATGGGGCCACGAAGCGTTGCACTGGGTAGATGAAACTGGGAAGTTGGGTGTGGGGGACGCATGCGGGCGGTCCCACTGGAGGCTTGAGTGGAGATCCTTGTAGGCGGCGCATGCGGGCGGTCCCACCGGGGGCTTCGGTGGAGCTCCCCATGGGGCCACGAAGCGCTGTACTGGGCGGGTGAAAATGCCAAATTGGGCATGGTGGACGCATGCGGGTGGTCCCACTGGGGGCTTCGGTGGAGCTTCCTATGGGGTCACGAAGCGCTGTACTGGGTGGGCCAAAAAGCCAAATCGGGTGCAGGGGACGCATGCGGACGGTCCCACTGGGAGCTTCGGTGGGGCTCCCTATGGGGCCACGGAGCGCTGTACTGGGTGGGTGACAATGCCAAGTTGGGTGTGGGGGGCGCATGCGTGCGGTCCCACTGGGGGCTTCGGTGGGGCTCCCTATTGGGCCACGAAGTGCTGTACTGGGTGGGTGAAGATGCCAAATTGGGTGTGGGGGACGCATGCGGGCGGTCCCACTGGGGGCTTCGGTGGAGCTTCCTATGGGGTCACGAAGCACTGTACTCGGTGGGCTGAAATGCCAAACTGGGCGTGGGGGACGCATTCGGGCGGTCCCACTGGGAGCTTCGGTGGAGCTCCCCATGTGGCCACGAAACGCTGTGCTGGGTGGGTGAAACGCACGGAAGAAGGAGGAGGGAGAGGAGGAGGAGGAGGAGGAGGAGGAGGACGAGGAGGAGGAGGAGCAGCAGGATGAGGAGGAGGAGGAGGAGCAGCAGGAGGAGGAGGAGGAGGAACGCGGGGCGACGTCTCTTCAAAACGAGGACCCAACACCACAGGATGGCTGGGAAAATCGCTCACATGAGCCCCCCTGGAGGAAAAGTCCCGATGGCTCAGCTTGGCCCAGGGGCTCAAGGATAGCAAGGCGCAGCCGGCGCCCCCCCGCTCACGGGCGGCGGCGGGTGGGGAGGGGGGGGCTCGGGCCCAGCCAGCGGGGGCGGATTCGGAGGAGGAGGAGGAGGAGGAAGAGGAGGAGGAGGAGGAGGGGGAGGAGGAGAGGGAGGAGGAGTCGTCGTCGTCGTCGTCGTCGTCGTCGGAGGAGGAGGAGGAGGAGGAGGAGGAGAGGAGGAGGAGGAGGAGGAGGAGGAGGAGGAGGAGGAGGAGAGGGAGGATGAGGAGGAGGCGCTCATTCGCACGCTCACGTTCGCACAGGCGCTCGTGTTCTTCGAGCAGCGCAGGCTTGAGGCACCCGGGTCGGGGCCGCAGAGGTCGCCCACGGCCCCGTCGGCCTGCCACGGGCTCGGTGATGCCACAGGGAAGTTCGACGAGGTCACGGGATTCTGGCACGGCCTGTGGCCTTCAGCACAGAATCGTCACAGTGCCTCGCTGCGTTGGGGTCGCAGGAATGGCGTTCTGGAACGATCTCGCGCCGCCGTCGAGTGGATTCGCGGCGCTGCAATCCCAGGAATGGTCTGCGGGCACGGCTGGGGATTCCCATGCGATGTTCGTCCGATGGGGCAGCTCCCCTGCAGAACATACATCATTGCAGGGGCCTGTGAAGAGGAAATTTGGAGTGAGGGTTTATTGCATCATCGTTGATGCGTCCTGGCTTTGCACTGGTCCTCTTTCTCCTCTTCCTCCTCCTCCTCCTCCTCCTCCTCCTCCTCCTCCAATTGAATTTACACTGGAGTCCTGGGCCAGCGATCATGAGCGCGCCTCAAGGTGATGTTTTGCCAGGCCCCAGAATTCCGATTTAGGGGTGTAGCAAGTGTGGAGAAGGCGGCAATTGGGCCAGTCGGCTCCAATGCCATGGATGCGGAGGTGTAGCGCCTCAGCGAGTCCAATGTTCAGCCCAAGCAGCCACCAAGACCCGTGAGCCTTTGGAGGGCAAGTCCCGCTGGCTCAGCCTGGGCAAGTGGACCGCCTGGAGGCATGGCCAAGGAGCTCCAGGATCTCAGGGCGCTCAGAGGCATGATCACGATTTACTCCGGTGTCAGGGCGTTCATTGCTTCACGCCTGTGCGATTTCAGAGCAATTGGAAGCATCAGGAGCCCTCGTGGCTGTGTGTCTGGCGGCCACAACCCTCGCGAAATTGCTCCTCCTGGGACCGTCGTTGTCGATTGCGCATGGGCGGCCCCAGGTACAGGTTAGGACCTGCTATGGGCGATGTCACCGTCCGGCGCTGTGGGCCGCAAGACCTCGTTGTAGGTCAGCTTCCAGCGGCTGTGCAACAGAAGCTCAATTTGTTCCATAGGCTCAGCCTGCCCGTGAATTTGAGGATGTGCTTCTATCTGGGGGCGGGCACGCCATGGGCTGAGATGCCGCAGGCTCTGCGGGACCCCGAGACGAGCAGGGCATCCAGCACGAGGGAGCTCGGGGTCGACGCGAGCCTCGGCGCATGCAGGCCGCTCGGTATCGCGCGGGCCAGATGCAGGCCTCATCTGGAGTCAAGTCGGGCCTGTCCCTCTGCAGGAGGAATATTCAAAAATAGCCAAAAATAGTCTGGGGACGATGTTTTGGCTATTTGTGGATATTTCTGCACCTGTTTGGAGTATGTCTTATCTTTCCGTCCCAAACCCTCCTGCAGGGGGACACGCCCGACCTAAAGCTAGAGCATCATGAAGGCTACGCTCCCTTCAAGAGGCGGGGGCTGATATGACGTGGATCCAGGCAGGAGGTCCGCTGGCCTCGGCGTTGCGGGGAGCCTGCGCGGTGGGCATCCCACGGGCAGCTTCTTCCGGGAGCCTCAGTGGCGCTCGGATAGTCGACCTTCGAGAGTGGGCATCGCCTCGATCATTGGGTTGTCGCTGTGGGCTTCGTGGTGCACCCGTGGTGCTCGGCGTGTTGGGAGGGCCACCCTAAGCCTCAGGTGCTCAGGAGACCCTTGATGTTGCCCTGGTTTGATGCTCGCTTTCAGCTGCCCCTTCCCAAGGTGATGCGGGTCTCCTGAAGGGTATCTTTTGGAGGTCTGAGTCGGCGCAGGAGGTGAGGACCGATTAGGACGACGAGCTGAATGTGGTTCGCTTCAGCCCCGCTCTCGTCAGAAAGCTGGCTGCAGATGAAGCGAAGCGTGTGTCTGACAGGGAGGGCACTGCTGCACAGTCCTGCCCCTGGGTCCTTCCTCTTTTGTAAGCCTGGCCTCGGCGGTTTGTTCCCAGGGACCCTCAACCCACCAGCCGTTGCACCAGCAGCGAGCCTTGAGGTCCCTTCTCTCGGGAGTGTGGCGGTCCCAGGTCCGCTTGGAGGAGGAGGAGGAGGAGGAGGAGGAAGAGGAGGAGGAGGAGGAGGAGGAGGAGGACTACAACGCCACGATCATCTGATCTAGGTCCGCGCAACGTCAAAAAATGAGGAGGAGGAGGAGGAGGAGGAGGAGGAGAAGGAGGAGGAGGAGGAGGAGGGCAAGGAGGAGGAGGGCAAGGAGGAGGAGGAGGGCAAGGAGGAGGAGGAGGACAAGGAGGAGGAGGAGGACAAGGAGGAGGAGGAGGACAAGGAGGAGGAGGAGGAGGAGGAGGAGGAGGAGGAGTGCAAACGCGGCCTGTCCGAGAGCCTCTGCTGCCCCCCGTGCGGCGACCCCGACGGGCCTACTTGGCACAGGCGGCAGGAGCGCGACGCGCGCGCCGTGCCGGGAGGGATAGGGTGCCGCTGGGCCTCGTGCAGAGGGCATGCAGGGCCAAGGGCTGGGTTCTCGAAGCCGGAGCATGCTTTGCGCGAGGGGTGCTCCCTGAGCCCCGCCCGCGCCCGACTTAATCCTGCTTGTCTCTGCTGCAGCTTGCCTCTTGCGGTCGCAGGTGCGCTGTCAAAGGGGGCCTGGGCGCTGCTGCCCAACAGAAGAAGGGGCCCGCGAGACGGAGGCCCAAGGCAGCTCGGGAGAGATGCACAGACTGATGTTAGCCCCCCCCCCCCCCGGGGGCGCAGAGAGCGAGCGCTGCCGCCGACCATCGGGAAACAAAAAGTGGCACAAACATAAAAAACTCGGAGGTCCGCGCGGAGTTCTCGGATCGTCGCCTGGACCCCCCTCCCTGGCGCGCGGAGTGCGCCAGGGGCGGCGCCGGAGGCGCCGCCGGGGGGGCCCAGCGCCGATCCGAGAAATCCGCGCGGACCTCCGAGTTTTTTTATGTTTATGTCACTTTTTGTTCCCCTAGACCAGTGGGCCAAGCGAGGGGTCAAGCTGCACGGAGTGCGTGCGACTGACCGCCAGCTTTGGTGAGGCCCTGTCGAGCTGGCCCGCGGGGCCGCCAGGTGGCGCAGGGGGGGGCCGCCGACCAGTTGGCCAAGCGAGGAGCCAAGCTGCACGGAGTGCGCGCGACTGACCGCCAGCTTCGGTGAGGCCCTGTCGAGCTGGCCCGCGGGGCCGCCAGGTGGCGCAAGGGGGGGGGGGGGGCCGCCGACCAGTGGGCCAAGCGAGGAGCCAAGCTGCACGGAGTGCGTGCGTCTGACCGCCAGCTTCGGCGAGGCCTTGTCGAGCTGGCCCGCGGGTTGGGGGCGGGGCAGAGGCGACGGATCGCGCTGATCTGACGGAGGCCTACGTCGGCCCGCGAGAGGCGGGGGAAGCCTCCCGTCTGGCCGAGTCCAGTCCTCCCCCCTTCCCCCGCCTGCCTCCGCGCCATACCGGACCCTCCGGACCCTCGGAGGCCCCGCCCCCGTGTTTCTGTAAAGCCGTTTTCGTTTTCGGCACCGCCTGATTCCGGGGCTTTGCCCCCTCCTGGCCTTGACGTGAGGCCCCTCCTTCTGCCCCACCCCTTTGTCAATTAAAGCTGTGCGCGGCCCGCTTAGCTTCGACTGGAAGAGGTGCGCTCTCGACCCGCGGATCAAACAAGTGTCTTGAAAGCCCCGTCCCAGGACCCCGCCGAAGGGCGGGAGGTGCGCAGGGACAAAATTGAACGGTCACCCCCTTCTGGCACGCGCGTGTGACGGCGAGGTCGGGCAGGGAGGGCGGTTTGACCCCGATTTGTCGCTGCGTTCGTGGAGGGTTTCTCCGTCGGCACAAGTTCACTCGAGCCCTTCTCGGGCCGTGCCGCCGCGAGCACGCGACCTCTGGCTCTAGCGAACAGCTGCGCAAGTTGCACGCCGCTGACCGTCTTACAAACAAGAACTGGAAGATCTCGCCCTGGACCCGAGGGATTTCCCAAGGACGTTGGCGAGCGTTCAGCCGACATTTGCAGTCCCAGCGCTGAGGGGGCCAAGTGGCCAGTGGTCCAGGAGCGAGAAGCGTGGGACCCGCGCCCATGTCCCCTAAAGCCCTCGTGCTGGGAGCCTTTGGTTTGAACGAGCCCGTCCCTCCCCTTCCGTTTGACCAAGACCACCCAGTAGCCAGTGCTTGTTTTTATTATCCCGGCGTAGCAGGCGTCACTGGTTGGAGGGGCAAGGGCCCGGTGACATAACGGCTTGCTCCCAAGTAGCCTGTCTGAAGACGATCAGGAATAGCCAAGACTGCTAGACATTCCCAGACCTCGCCGGCGCTGAACGCTGCGTCACCAGGGTGTGGGGAGGGGTGTGAAGGCGGGCCCGCTGACGGCCGTCCCGCCGAACAGTGCAAAAACGCGGCGGAGTAGCTGCCTTCTTCCTCTCAGCAGTTGCCTCCCCCTCCCCCTCCAGCCAGCAGTTGCCTCCCCTTCACCCTCCCACAGAGGCCTTCAGAGAAGAAACAGGGACCACCGCCCAGGGGTCGCCCACGCCCGAGGTGGTTCTCTCGAGGAACATAAAACTGCACCAGCGTACGCTGACGGAGGTCCGCGCGGATTCCTTGGATCGGCGCTGGACGCCCCTCCCTGGCGCGCAGAGCGCGCCAGCGGCGGCGCCTGAGGCGCCGCCAGGGGGCTCCAGCGCCGATCCCAGATATCCGCGCAGAGCTCAAAAAGCCTTTGTCTATGCCGTTGTCTGTTCCTCTACTCTCGGTGGCAATGGTCCCTGGTTCTCCCCTGGGACTTTCCACCGGTCTTCCCTCTCCTTCTGTGGCCGTCCTACGCTTGCACAATCGCTCTAGTGCGCCCAGTGCCATGGGATCTGCAGTCGAGCTCGCGGTCGCTGGTGCTCGAACAAGAAAGTTTCTCCGAGACTTTCCACTGGTTGCCTCCTTCCCTTAGCTGCCCTGATACGCCCGCGCTCAAACGCAACACGCACCGTGTTCATAACGTCCGTGTTCACGCGCTGCGTGTTGGTTGGGCACGTGCTTGTCCACGTTGCAGTCTACGTGTCGAGCTCCGTGTCAGCACGCCACGTCTTGCGTGTTGCGTATCGGGGCAGTCGAGCTCTCTCATCCCTCTCCCTCCTGGCCAGGTACCTCCTCTCCTTGCCGCCCAGCCGCCAGTTTTTTGCCGTGGGCGAGCCGCGCGCGCCGATCTCTCCCCGGGGCGGGCGTCGCAACCTCTCGTGCTCCGCCTGCTCCTCTTTCTTGCTTGCTGCCGGTCCTTCCCCTCTCCTCTCTCTCCCGCCGCTCCTCCTCTCGCCTCGCCTCGCCCTCTCCGATCCCCCCTCTTCGGCTCCTCGGTTTCTGCGAGGGCTCCACTTCGGGGTGGTCGACATCACGGAGTTTGAAGCGCAGCCCGATGTTTCTACATCCGTGGCCCGTCGGTGGGGCGGCTATGTGGTCGCCGTCGCAGCCCCGTCGCCGCTTCGCCGCCGCCCGTCGCTCTGGGCCTGCCCGTCGGTGTGGCGGCTGTGTGGTCGCCGTGGCCGCCCCGTCGCTCCGCGCCTGCCCATCGGTCTGGCGGCTATGTGGTCGCCCCGTCGCCGTTTGGCCCTGCGCTACGTTGCGTGACTTTGCATTGCGCTGACTTGCATCACATGGGTCTGCGTTGCGTTAGTTGCGCTGTGCCGCATTGCTTTGGATTGCGTTGGTTTGCGCTGTGTTGCAGTGTGTCGCATTGAATGTACTTGTCTTGCATTGCTTTGCATTGGCTTGAACTGATGTGCGCTGCTTTGCATCACCTTGCGTTGCTTTGAATTGTGTTGCATTGCTTTGCGCCACATGGATTGCACCACCTAGATTACACCACCCTGATTCTCCTTTGTAAAAGACTAATAGATTCTACCACCCCCCCCCGGACTGATCGGTTACCCCGCGCGTGCTGTAAATCAGATATGATTCTGACCACATGTCCATCCTAAATATGAAGTCATACCATCCCAGCCAGGCCGGGTCCCCCCCCCCTGCGGTTCCCTGTCAAATAACATTATGCGGGGACATTTTACTTTCTAACATAACACTTTTTCACGAATCCCTTGCAAAAAATGGGACGAAGTGCACACGCGCGCGTCGTCGCGCGCGCATGCCGAAATCCTTCAAAAACCTTCGGTGCCGGAAGGATTTCGCAATCGAGTTTCCGAAAAACATACAAAAACACATGGTTTCGCAACACTGGTTTGCTAAAAAAACTTCCGCGCGAGCTCTTGCGGAATCTTAAGAAAACCATGGTTTTTTTTTCAAGATTTTCACAACATGCTACCAAACGGGCTTCGCGCGCGCGCATGTCGAAATCTGTCGAACGCCCTTGCGCGTGTGCCGTCGCGAGAATCCTCTGCAAAAAAAGGGACGAAGTGCAGACGCGCGCGTCGTCGCAGACGTATGCCGAAAACCTTCGAAACCCATCGGTTTCGGAAGAATTTCAAAATCGTGCGTCCAAAAAACCTACAAGAACCCAAGGTTTCGCAACACGGATTTTCAACAAAAGCGTGCGCGCGCGCTCTTGCGTCGTCGTCGTCGTCGTCGTCGCCGTCCTCCCTCCTCCCGCGTCGTCGTCGTCGTCGCCTACGTCGTCCTCTGTCTTTTCTCCTGTTTGTCGTCGTCGTCCTCTTTGGCGTCGTGGTCGTTTCCATCGTCGTTGTCGCCGTGGTCGTCCTTCCTCCTCCTCCCACGTCGTCGTCGTCGTCCGTCGTCGGCGTCTCATCGTCGTCCCTCCTATGTCGTCGCCGTCGTCGTCGTCGTTGTCGTCGTCGTCTTCCCTCCTCCCTCGTCGTTGTCGTCGTCGGCGTCGCCGTCCTTCCTCCTTCGTCGTCGTTCGCGTCGTCACCGTCCTCCCTCCTCCTTCGTCGTTGTCGTCGTTGTCGCCGTCGTCGTCCTTCCTCCTTCCTCGTCGTCGCCTTCGTTGGCGTCGTCGTCGTCGTCTTCGTCGTCGTCGGCGTCGGCGTCGTTGTCGTCGTCGAAGTCGTCGGAGACGTCGTCGGTGTCGTCCTAGTCGTTGTCGTCGGTGTCGTCGTAGTCGGTCCTAACAGGTTTTGCAAACCAAGTTGCGGGTGGGTGGGTGGGATGTTTGCGCGAGCAGTGGAGAAGACAACTTCAAGTTCAGCAAATTAATTTCACCACCTAGACTGCACCGCAGGAACTGCAAGAACTCATTGTTTCTGGTCCACTCGGGCTAACATATTTTGGCCCACGCACCCCTCCACTTGTTGTTCCTCCCCTGTTCCTCCTTCCTCACCCCTCTCCTTTAAAGGACACTTGTCCGCTTGCACCACCAGGCGTTTCGTTACGGTGGGGCGGGCGTTTCGCTTGAGCCCTCCTCACAATATGCCATTGACACTGTCAACAGCTGAACTACCGGAACACAATCGGCATTCAAAATAGGATAATCGTTGCGTGCCGCGCACATTCGTTTGAAAAAACCAGCAGATACCCGGATAGAACGCGGCTCATGTTCAAAGGGGGGTTATCGCAGTGGCGCCGCGCACGTGCACGCGCACATCGCAATATGATTCAGCAGTTGCAAGGATTGGGGGCGGTTCCTTTTCAAAGTAGGGATGGCACAGTGTTCGAATTTGCGCAACCATTACACGGTCGAGGGCGGTTCTCTTTCTCAAGAAGTGGCTCCCGCTGGAGACCTCCGATGTTTGTGTGATTGAGCCTGTGGAGCGTATACGCGCAATGAGGGCAGACGCAATTCAAAACGGAGTTGCCGTTGGCTTGGCATCATTCGGACTTGGGCATTTCTTTTGGGCGAGGACCATCGAAGAGCATTGTGGGCCACCTCACGAAAAAATACACGACCGAAATCGAAAAATGCACAGGGAATGGACGTCCGAGCGATGGCGAGAGGGGGGACTTGAGACGGGAGTGCTTCGTGCAGCGCCGTTGCCACATATCGGGCTGTATCCAGGCCGCCTAGCCTCGCCTCCCCCATCACTTCTTCTCCCTCCTCCTCCCTCCTCCTTCTCCGCGTTCTCCCTCTCCTCGCCACCCTCGTCCCCGTCCCTCCCTCCTCTCCCTCATCAGCCCCTCCTCCCCTACCGGTTACACCTCCTCCTCCCCCCACTGCGCACTTCACCCAACAAGTACACAATGTGTATACTGCTCCCCTCTGTCTCCGACGATGCCGCGAAAGGAGATCGCCCTCTTCGTGTTTTGTTTGTTTCACTGGGTTTCAAAGTTTGGTCCGTTCAGAGCCCCGAATCATCAGGGGTAACTCGGGTCAGGGCTAACTCGGGTTCGTGTCTCAGGATTCCGAACCCGACTTGCCCCGGACCCGACTTACCCTGGATAGTTCGGGCGCCCAATCTGTCACAGGGGCAGTCCGAGCGGATAGGTTTCGATGTCGCAGGTCGTGCTCCCGCTGCGGCGTGGGGCCCTCGCTTGGAAGGGGTCGGCGCTGGGCTCCCAGTCGCTCCGAGGGGCGACCCCGCCTCCAGACATGCGAAGCCGATCCGCGGGAGGGGGCCCAGTCTTCTGGGGGGGCCACGCTGCGAAAAAAAATGCTTAAAACAAACAAAAACACACACAAAAAAAGGGCGCTGGAGTGCAGGGCTCCTCCCCTTCCTCCATCTTTCCCCGCTGTGTTGTGCTTCCCCCTCCCCCCCTTTTTTCCCGTCGCGCGGCTCGTGGTGGCTCTTCGTGGGCCAACAGAGGCGGAGCCATTTGGCAAGAATGTATGAGGGTAAATTCCAACATGCAGTTATCCTTAACCAGAACCGAGCCGAATGCTCTTGCTGGTGTGTTTCGGTCACGGTGCCTCGTTGCCCGATCGGTCCTATCCGATCCTATCTTGTCCCCTTCCCTCCCTGGCCTCCTCCCTCCCTCCCCACATCCCAAATCCCTGCTCGCGGGCCTCCAGGGGCATATCGTCGCCACGGCTGCATCCGCCTCGAAAGTCACGACAAATCTTGGAGGCGTTTTTTTTTTTTTTCCGTGGGGGGCGACGACGACGACGATGACGACCACCACCACAGCGACGGCGTTCTTCAACGTGGACCCTGAAGTCTACGAGCTTGGCGAAGAGGACCGCAAGCAAATGGCGGCTCGTGCAGAGGACCTCAGCAAGCGGCTTGTCGAGACCACCCAGAACCTCTTCGGGGCGGCGGCCAAGCAGCTCGAGGAGGCCAGGCAGCTGCACAAGTCGCACGTCTCGGGCCTGGCGAAGCGTCGCAAGGCCGAGGGAGCGGCGATGCCTGGTGGTGGTCATGTGGATGACGAAGCTCGTGCGGCGGGACCTTCTCCTGCCGTTCAACCTGAAGATCACTCCGGAGCTTCGGCCAGTGCTGGCGTTTCTGATTCTGACTCGGCCGCCCGCTCCTCTGCTTTGCTTGCCCGCGCCGAGACGGTGCTGGGAGCCGACTTTCAACCACCTGAGCAATCTTTGCCCCCCATTTCGACTGCCTAGGTCGAAGTGGGGGGGAGATTTGAAGTCACCTGAGGCGCCAAGTTTTTTGATACCTCCTGGTCCCTCGGATCCGTCGTTGGGGTGCGGCCCTGGTTTGGGCGCCCGTGGGCCTATGTCAGGACCCAGTTTTGGCCCGTCGTCTGGCCCCCCTGTCCCCGAGTCCGACCAGCTTGCCCTCAGATTCCAGACGTGTAATGCCACCTCCTGGGGGCCATGTAAAGAATGGCTCGCCCGCACATCGGCCCATGTCGTGGCCGTTCAAGAACACCACCTCTGTAGTGATGAGTCGTGTCGCTCGGCTTTAGATTGGTGCCTCAGACACGGCTGGAAAGGCCTCTTCTCGCCAGCCCGTCCTGGAGTCGGCGAAGGAAGCTCAGGTGGTGTCGCCTTAGTCTGCCGATCCTTCCTAGGCCTTCACGACCTCCCTCAGGGGCCGGAATTGGTCCCAAGTAGGGCCATTGCGGGTCTGGTTCATCTCCCTGGAGGGCTTGACCAGCCCATCCTGTTCGCCTCGGTGTACATGCATCACTCCGAGGGGCTGACGGACCGAAATCTTGACATCTTGGGGAAGGTTGGGTCGGCAGCAGAGGTGTATGCTAGTGAATGTTTGGTCGCGGCTGATTTCAACATGTCGCCCGACCTCGTCCAGGACAGCGGGTTCACTGAACGACTCCATGGGAACCTGATCATCCCCCAGGGCGAGGGGACCTGCTTCACCACGGGGGGCATCAAAATGCTCGACTATTTCGTTGCGACGAGTGGGGTCTCGAAGGTTATTCAGTCGGTCGACGTGGTTACCACCTCGCAGCTCGCTCCTCACTCACCTGTCGAAATCGTTCTGTACCCTCGTGCTTGTAAGATGCAGGCTTTGGGATTTTACAAACCTCCTCCCATCCCTGCCCAGCGGCCTATCGGGCCCTCTAAACGGCCTCCCCACTGGGGGCGGCTCCAGGGGCAGGCGAGTGCCCTTCTCGATTCTTTGGTCCCAGGGGAACCCGTCGGTCAGGCTACCCAAGAGTTGAGTAGGGTTTACGGGCGCTGGGCTCGTCTGGCGGAGTGTGAAATCGCTGATGCTGCACATGTCACCCTCCCGTACTACGGGGCCAGGAGTAAGGGCCCCAAGTTAGTCTGGCAGCCTGTCTTCAAGAGCGGCTCTTCCAAGGGCCGCCACCCGCGTCTGTTCGCCATCAAGTGGTTGTCTCACACCTTTAGGCACTGGCACGTACTCCCTCGCAGTTCGCAGGCGTGTGGCCAGAAGAGCCAGATGCTGCTGGTGATTCCCTCTGAGTTCGCGAGCGATCTGGATAGGTATCAGGCGCTCGTCAAGTCCATTCACTCGTTCGTGTCGATCGTCGCGGCTCCAGGTGGTCGGCTCTGCGTGGAGGATGAAGCTCATCAGGGGCACCTGTCGCACATCCTTGGCGAGCTGGATGCCGCCATAGTCCACGAGCAGTCGGATGCTAGGACTCAGGGAGGGAAAAGTTGGAAGGAATGGCTGTTGACCAACATTGAAAAGGGAGGAAGGAACGCTCACCTCGCTCGCAAGCCTGCTGCGGGCTGGAAGCCTACCACGACCCTCAGCTCGGCTGGGGTTGTGCTCTCTGACCCTCTTTCTCTGCTGGAGTCTCAGTCTTCGCTCTATGCTGAATTATGGGGTGCCAAGTCGACGGGCCCCCCCGCGCTCGATGAAGGTTCGAAAGGTATTTGTAGCCCCCTCCCTTTCTTGCAACCCGAGTTTCTCAGGATGATCTCCTCCAGGTACTCCCCCAGGACTGCTTTTGGGCTCGACGGCTTCCACATGAAACACTACTCCTGGATGACCGACGATTGCTTGTACGTCGTGGGCCTAATGCTGGCCATCATGGAAATGACCTCCTCACTCCCCTTCCAGATCCAGCTGGTTCAGCTGGCGCTCATCATGAAGCCGCACGGCGGCTGGAGGCCGATTGGCCTGTTCTGCGGCATGTACAGATTGTGGGGGAAAGCGAGAAGGGTGATAGCACAGCAGTGGGAATTGGAGCATCCTCGAGCTTATTTCGCTGGCCAGTCTTTTGCTTCGGCCAGTGGCGTCGTGCGGCGTCAAGGAGTCAGGGCTGAATGCTCCTATCGTCGTGGTTTGGTGGCGGCCACGATTCTTTGGGACTTGTCCAAGTTTTACGAAACCATCGACCTCGGGCTTTTGGAACAGCGTTGCGTGCAACACGGGGCCCCTGTGGCCTTATATCGTCTCTCGATCGCGGCCTACCGAGGGGCCCGGTTTATTTGCATGGCTGGGTACGTCTCGGGCCCGCTGATGGCGGCTCGAGGGGTTATCGCGGGTTGTTCGTTAGCCACGACATGGGTCAAGGTCTACATGATCACCCCTCTTGACTCCTTGAAGCTCGGGCCTAGCGTCCAGCTGGACCAGTGCATCGATGATAGCGGGCTGTCTGCGGTGGGCTCCAAGGCCCAGGTCGTGCATGATTTCAAGGAAGCCTCGCAGGGCCTGCACGACGCTCTTACCTTGGACATGAAATGCAAGGTGGCGCCTGATAAGGCCTCTTTTGTCTACTCATCTGCTGAGGTCTCTTCGCAGCTTCGTCAGTTCCTGGGGCCCCTCGCTGGGCCGATCACGGACAGTGCCGTGAACCTGGGGATCGACGATGCTGCAGGGAGACCCAGACGAGCCGCCAGGAGAGGCCACAAGTTTAGGGTCCGCGTGGACACCCTGAAAGCTTCTACACAGAAGCTCGTCAAGCTGAGTTGCAGCCTCGGTAAGTATTGTAAACGTATTTGGGTCTCTGGGACTTTGCCTGGGGTTCTCTACGGGGCGGAGATCCATGGGCTTTCGGACTTCGAGTTGGCGAAGATCCGTCGTGAAGCGGGGCGCGTTCTGAGACCTGGTGCGGGGGGGCGTTCGCTGACCGCCACCCTCCTTCTGAACGATGACCCGACTTGGGTGGGGGCTGTGGCCCCCGTGGTTAGGTACGCCAAAGAAATATGGGCGCTCCAGACGGGTGCCTATCCCCACACGATCCCTTGGGACCAGTTGAGACTCAGCTGGGAGACCGTGTTCGCGGCGGCGGCACCTAGGTGGCGCGACGTCGGGGGACCCATTAGCGCCATGCGTCTTTCCCTTATTCGCATCAAGTGGTCTATGTCAGATTTCGTCACGATCGTGAACGATTTCGGGGAGACGATATTGCTGACGAGCGTGTCCCCAGCTATGCTGAAGAAAATGTTGCAGCAGGCCTGTCGGCGTGCCCTGGAGCGTGAGGCTTCGGCTAAGCAGGGCCTGTCTTGCGATCGATTGTGTTTCGACATCGTCCGATCTCGCCTCCGATCGTCGCGGGTCACCTCCCAGGAACGTGGATCGATCAGGAGCTTGACTTGCGAAGCGCTCTGGACTCGCGATCGGGCGATCAAGGTCGGGTACCGCGGTCTCGAGGATCGATGCGAGCTCTGCGGTTTCACTGGCGATTCGACCTTCCATCGACTCTGGCGCTGCCCTGCCGTCGCCTCCACGAGAGAGGAGACCGTTTCACAGAGTTTGATTGATGAAGCCGCTGACGCGGAACTGGCCGACCCCGAAGTTGCTCTGCTTTTCACCAGGGGTGTCTTTCCGCATCCTGGAGACGTCTTCCCTCGGCCGTCTCGGGAGTTTTTGGATTGTGAATTTCAGGCCAGATGTGAATGGGTTGAGCCTCCCCAGGACGGTGGCACCTTTGATGGCGATATCTTCCTTGACGGTAGCTGCTTCCGTCATGAGATTGCCGAGCTCTCGCGCGCTGGATATGGGCTCGTTAAGGTCGGCTCTTCGGGTGACAGGGTGTGCCACATCTATGGGCCTATCCACGCCCCTTTCCTCCAGACCTCCCAGTGTGCCGAATTCGCTGCCCTGGCCCGCGGCGGAGTGGAGGTCATGAGTGACGCGAGCCAAGGGCCCGTCGCCGAGATCGGCGAGGACCGACATCCTGGGCAGGAGCAGCCTCGCCTGTCAACTTTTTATAGCGACTGCTTGAACGTGGTCTCTGCTTGTGCTGGGGACAAGAGTTCGCAGCTGAGCTATCGCCGCCCGTTCGCGGGGCTGATGATGATGTATCGTCTTGGGGTGTCGTCGGTCCAGTCGGTCGTCAAAGTCGATGCCCACAAAGACCCGCACGAAGCGGGCATATCCTCCCTGGAGCGCTGGAGGCGCCTCGGGAATGACCTGGCGGATCGTGCCGCCAAGCAGGGTGCTGGACTCCACCCCCGTCCGTCGGAGGCCGAGGAGAGCCGGCTGCAATGGCAAATTAAGATAGCCAAGGCGGTCTGCAAGCTCGCAGCGAAGCTGCTGCCAGCGTGGCCGCCGTTGGATTTGACCGACTGCTACTGGGAGCGCCCTCCCGTCGAACCTGCTCCCCCCACGCGGCCCCATGCTTGGACGTGGGAGAAGCGCGAGGGGTATTTCGGATTTGCTTTCTGGCGTTGCCAGCACTGTTTGATCGTGCGCAAAGGACGCTCGATACCGCCGCCAGGTTCTTGCTCGAATGAATCGAAGCTGGACGGCCCATCCCTGAGAGCGCTCGGGCACCATGCCATATCGCTGCTCGTTTCTGATGGCTCCTTCCTGACTGTCTGTCTTAGGTGTCATTCCTACGGCTCGCTGGGTTATATTCGGGGCTTAGCTCAGCGATGTCAGCCACCGACGCGTAAGAAGACCGAGACTTCCAATGCTATTTGTAAGGGTCGGCATCCGTCGAAATCCGAGCTTCGTGTGGAGCCCGCGCCGTGGCGTTAGTTTTTCCCGCTGTTTCCACGGCACTGCGGGACTGGCAGCCGTCTCGGCGTGAGTCCCCCCGCAGTTGCCGTGACGTCAGCGGTGGGGCAGGGCTGGTGGCGAAAGTGGCAGGAGGCGCCACCCAGCCCTGCCCCCTCCTCTGGGGGGAGGCGCCGTCCCCCCAGAGAGTGTGGCTTGGCAGTAGTGGATGTCAAAAAAATCCCCTCCTCCTTACCCTCCTCCTCCTCCTCCTCCTCCTCCTCCTCCTCCTCCTCCTCCTCCTTCTCCTTGCAGCTCAGGCCGCTTGGCGAAGGTACCGCCCTTGGGCTGCACCCGCAGTGTGCCTCCTCCCCGTGGTCGGCCTCTTTCCGGCGGGCCGTCGCCGCCCGGACGCCCACGATCGCGACGACGACGGCCTCCACCCGGGGCCCTCCTGGGGTGCGTGATGGCTAGGATTCCGAGGCGGAGCCAGCCGTGTCCACGCAGATGCCTCCAGGGGCCTCACAGAGGCCCCACAGAGGCCTCCAAAACCTCAGATTCCGATCCTCAAATCTCGAGCCTCTGCCCTCGATCCTCGGCGACGGCGGCGGCAACGGCGACGCTGCTCGCGTCGGCAGCTCCTCGATCGATCCACGACACCGACGGGGACGTCGACGGCGAGCAGAGCCGCCTCGGGTCCCGAGGCGCGGGTGGGACTCCCCTCATGACGCCCTTCATCACCACGCCGCTGCCCGGCGACCGTGCCCGTCGTCGTCGTCGCCTCGCTGCCGCCGCCGTCGTCGTCTTTGATCGATCCTGGATCCATCGAGGACCGACGTCTGTCCTCGATCCTCCATCCTCGATCGAGGACCATCGATCCTCGATCCTCGATCCATCGAGGAGCCGCCGCCGCGGTCAACGCCGTCGTCGCCCAGGTGTCGAGGATCAAAGAGCGAAGGTCGTGAAAATCGCGAGGCGAAGTCTGAGATTGAGATTGCGAAGGCCTTGCGGCCGGTGCCGCCGACCCTGAAGGGGCGACGTCTGGGATGCTTCGTGGGGTCTCTTCGGAAGGCTCTCGGGGGCCTCTGGGGAGGAATTCTGGGGCCTCTTGGGAGCCTCTTGGAGCTTATTCGGGCTTCCTGGAGACCTCTTGTGGGCCTCTCGGCGCCTCTTGGAAACCTCTCGGAGCCTCGTGGGAGCCTCGAGTTCTGAGATTGAGATTTTGGGGGGTTTCTTCGGGGCCTCCGGGGGCGCTCCGAAAGGTTAGTTGAAACGCGTCCCAGGCGAGGTGGGGGGGGTCGTCGTCGTGAGCGTCGCCGTCGTCGTCGTCGTCTCCTCTTCCTCCTCCCTCCTCCCTCCTCCCTCCTCCTCCTCCTCCTCCTCCTCCTCCTCTTTCCTCCTTATCCTTCTCCTTCTCCTTCTCCTTCTCCTCCTCCTCCGCCTCCGCCTCCGCCTCCGCCTCCGCCTCCTCCTCCGCCTCCGCTTCCTCCTCCTCCTCCTCCTCCTCTCCTCCCTCCCTCCTCCCTCCTCCTCCTCCTCCTCCTCCTCCTCCTCCTCCTCCTCCTCCTCCTCCTCCTCCTCCTCCTCCTCCTCCTCCCCCACCCTCATCCCTCCTCTTCGCGCCTCTGGATCACCACGAGGTGGTCCATCCTGACGCGCGGCGTTTCCCATGTCCCAAAGGGGGGTCTTGGTCACGTTGCACGTCCAAGTTCACGTATCAATGTTGATCACTGCTTGCGGAGAACAAAACATCCGTCGAGACGTTTTTCCAGATCGAGAGGAGGTCTGGCTGTCGGGGCGTACCTCAGGCCTCCGGCGGCCGTTCGGGACGATCCAGGCACCCCTCGGAACGTCCTCGACGAGGCGCAGCTGCCGGAAGGCACCCCGAAGTGCGAAAACCCACGAGAGCCAACGAGGGCGTCCAGAAACCCTTTGCGCGTGCGCCGGCGGCACAGCGGAAGGTCTGTCCTGGAACGACCCATCCTCCCTCCACCCTCGACCCTCGACCCCGCCCCCCCACTCACCGGCGAGGCGAGGGCGCTGCCTGCAGGTCCGCCTCTGCGCCCCCCGCCCCGTGGGCCAGCGCGCCTTGGCCGCAGCCAGCGGCCACGGAGGAGCCGCTGCCGTCAGAAGTTCGGTTAAGTCGGGCACGGGTTAAGTCGGGCACGGCCCTCTAATTACTGGAGGAATATTCAAAAATAGTCCCAGCAAAAAGTCTGGGGACGATCTCTTAATATATCTTTTTGATTACTACTTTGGGTGCATTTTTGAATATTTTCAATTCTTCACGCTTTGCGTATCCCCACCAGCCCTGATCCGCGGCCCCGCGCGCGCTCGGCAATTTAGTCGCGGCCGTAGCCCGCCCGCGACCTCCCGCCGCTGGCGCTTCCGCCTGCGGCTGTAAAAAGAAAAAGAATCCCCACCAGCCCATTCAGAAGCCCTGCCCATTAGAGCTGACGGGAAAGGGGACGAAGATACACATCGAGGGAGACAAAGCGAGCAACTAGGGTGAACCGAGAGATCTCTGGGAGCCGCGTGGGGGCGAGGGGAAGAGGAGGAGGAGGAGGAGGAGGAGAAGGAGGACGAGGAGGACGAGGAGGACGAGGACGCGGATGAGGACGAGGACGAGGAAGACGAGGACTAGGATGAGGATGACGCGGACGAGGACTCATGGAACCATCTAGATTGCGGCCGCTGCTGCTGCTGGTGCTCTCTGTGAGTTTGGGGGGGCCCTCTTGGAACCCTCTTTGTAACCCTGGAAGGCTTCTTGGGATCATCTTGGAGGCCATCGATTACAGGATGGAGGGTCCCCAACTCAGCTCCCCCCTCAGGAGCCGGCAAACCGCTTCTTGGGGCTCTCTTGGAGCGCTCTTGGGCGCTCTTTGAGCGGTCTTGGGGCCGTTTGGAGCATCTTGTGAGCCATCTTGAGCCAGCTTGGGCTATCTGAGCCATCTTGGAGGTCATCTTGGGCTCTCTGAGGCCGCTCGGGGGCCTCTTGGGGGCCTCTCGGGTGCCTCTGGGGGGCCCTCTTGGGACCCTCCTGGAGCCCTCTGGGGGCTCTCTTGGGCTCTCTTGGGAGCCCTGGAGCGCATCTTGGGGCCATCTTCGAGGCTATCGATCAAAGGAGCGAGGGTCCCGATCGGCTCCCCCCCTCGGGGTCCACGATCCTCGTGAGGGGTGTCAAAAATTAGCCTTCCCAGGGGCCGAAAAAAAGGCCCTCTGCCACCTCGCGAGATTCCCCGTCTAGGTCCAGGGGAGGGGGTAAGGGGGAGGGGTCAAGACTCCCTCCCCGCCTGCAAGCCGTTTCGCTCACTCCCAACCGCCCTCCCAACACATACGCAGCACCCGAGCCTGGCCCGAGCCGCAGCATATTCAGCAGTCGTCGTTGGATGGGCAACTACTGGGGGCGAATCCGCCGCCGCTTCCGCCGCCGCCGCCGCTGTCCGCCGCCGCCGCCGCCGCCGCGCCGCCCGCCGCCGCCGTCCGACGCCGCCGCCGCCGCGCCGCCCGCCGCCGCCGCGCCGCTGCCACCCCCGCTGCCGAATCGCCGCCGTTGCAGCCAGTGCCGCCGCAGCCGCTGCCGCCACCGCTGCCGCCGCCGCCGCCACCGCCGCCGCCGCCGCCCGCCGCCGCCGCCGCCACCGCCGCAGCCGCCGCAGCCGTTGCCCCCGCCGCAGCCGCCGCAGCCGCCGCCGCCGCCAAGTGTACTTTGTAGTGATTTTTTGACGGGGATGGTGGTGGGAGGCCGCATCGGGTTCGCTGCGCATGCTCCGAATTTGGAGGCATAGTGTGTTTTGCATGTTTGTTACATGGGGGGGGGGCCCGCGTTGACCCTGGTTGGCTCCCAGTCGCTTGGGGGACGGGGTGTATAAGAGTAGGGAACAGTGATAAAGACTCCCTCCCCGCTCGTAAACCGTCTCGTTCACTCCCGCCCGCCCTCCCAACACACACGCAGCACCCGAGCCTGGCCCGAGCCGCAGCATTTTCAGCAGTCGTCTTTGGATGGGCAACTACTGGGGGCAATCCGCCGCGCATCCGCCGCCGCCGCCCCCGCCGCCCCGCGCCGCCGCCGCGCCGCCGCCGCCGCTGTCCGCCGCCGCCGCCGCCACCGCGCCGCCCCGCCGCCGCCGCCGCCGCCGCCACACCCGTTGCCGAATCTCCGCCGCCGCAGCCGCTGCCGCCGCAGCCGCTGCCGCCACCGCTGCCGCCGCCGCCGCGGCCGCCACCGCCGCCGCCGCCGCCACCGCCGCTGCCGCCGCCGCAGCCGCCGCAGCCGTTGCCCCCGCCGCAGCCGCCGCCGCCGCCAAGTGTATTCTGCATGGTTTTTTGGCAGGGATGGTAGGGGGAGGCCGCATCGGGTTCGCTGCGCGTGCTCCGAATTTGGAGGCAGAGTGTGTATGTGTGTGTGTGTTTGTGTGTGTGTGTTTGTGTGTGTGTCTGTGAGTGTCTGTGTGTGTGTCTGTGTGTGTCTGTGTGTGTATCTGTGTGTGTGTGTGTGTCTGTGTGTGTCTGTGTGTGTGTGTCTGTGTGTGTGTGTGTGTGTGTCTGTGTGTGTGTGTGTCTGTGTGTGTGTCTGTGTGTGTGTGTCTGTGTGTGTGTCTGTGTGTGTGTGTCTGTGTGTGTGTCTGTGTGTGTGTGTGTGTCTGTGTGTGTCTGTGTGTGTGCCTGTGTGTGTGTCTGTGTGTGTGTCTGTGTGTGTGTCTGTGTCTGTCCTCTGTGTGTGTCTGTGTGT
>CAUYUJ010011101.1:340585-394283 GCA_963575745.1 Prorocentrum cordatum
GATATCTTGTCCATCGGCATAATATATCATCATGGTAGCGTGAGCTGGCCACTCACTGTTGCCGACCCACCAGGGCCTTGGCGCGCCCGCGGGCGCCACGGCGAGCTGGCCAGAGGCTCGAGGTTGGAAAAGGGCGGCATCGGTCGCACCTGTCAACGCACCGAGCTCGGCAGTGTCCGAGCCACCGGCAGAGGCCGGGAGGAGTCAACCGGCAAGGACCGAGAAGAGCGGCCGCAAGCGCGGCAAGAGGAGCGAGGCAGCGGTCGAGAATAGACGCAAGCAGCTCCAGTTCAAGCACGGCTTGAAGGATACAGGCAATAAGCTTCACGACCTCGCGTACATCGAGGACCACCCCTCGGAGAATTCGTCGGGAGCCATCGAGGAGGCGAAGAAGGAAGTCCTAGATCAGATCATAGACCTCGAGCGTACGAGGCAGGAGATAGCTGAGAGCAAGGAGGAGCTCGCCAGGAGACACGCAGTCAAACATGGACGAGCAAGTTCGGCAGCAGTTCGACTTACTGAGGCAGGAGTTCGCCGCTCGAATGAGTCAGACCGTCGACGAGATGAGGAGGCTGGAGAACGAGAATCAACGGCTTCAGCAGCAAGTAGCAGGAGGCCTCGCGGCAATCCCGCAGGCGATCGAGCGCATGGGCGAGCAGATCAGAGGCGCGTCGAGCGCAGGAGGAGCCGCTCAAGGTCTCGTCGACACCAAGGGGATAGGCAAGCCCACGACGATGGGCGACGATCAGGAGAAGTTCGGAGCTTGGAATCGCAAGATGGAGAACTACGTGATAGGCGTGTACGGAGAGAGCTTTCGTCCTGTTCTTCGGTGGGCTGCAGAAGCCGAACGCCCCGTGACGATCGAAGGGGCGCAGGAGGCGCACGGAGGAGTACCAGAGCTGGAGACCAAGGTCCACCAGCTGTACGCGGCGCTGATCAGCACGACGGCAGACGGCAGCGAGAGCAACGACCTCGTGACGGGCGCCCCCGACGGGAACGGTCTAGAGGCCTGGCGGAAGCTTCACCGCAGGTGGGACCCGACGACAGGTCCGAGGAAGAGGCTGATCCTGAGGTCGATCATCTCGCCTCCGAAGTGCAACGCGGAAGAGCTGGGGTCCGCCTTAGAGAAGTGGATCCAGCAGATAGGCAAGTACGAACGCCGCCAAGGAGAAGACGGGCTGGCCGAGTTGCCGGAGGATATCAAGATGGCGGCCCTCGAGATGCTCGTGCCTCAGGACATCGAGAACCACCTCGTACTCAACACGCATCGGCTCGTGACGTTCCAGGACAGCCTGAACGAGGTAATGACGATCGTAGAGGCTCGGACAGGCGTGAAGATCAAGGAGCCATCGATCCGCGCACGGGCGCACCATCCGGACGACATGGACGTCGGATCGTTCGGAGCCCCGAAAGGAAAAGGCAAGGGCAAGGGCAAGGACGGCAAGAGCAAAGGGAAAGGCAAGACCCAGGAGACGAAGGGGAAGAGCAAATCGACGAGCGGATCATACTCAGGCTCCCGCACGTCCCCGACGGGTTCGGGCCGTGGTTCCGGGCCCACGGCACCCCGAAGCACAGGCGTGCGCTTCGACGGCTACTGTCGGAACTGCGAGAGATGGGGCCACAAGGCATCCGAATGCTGGAGGAAAGAGCAGGGATCGAGTACGAGGGCTGGAACTGGATCCGCAACGGGGGCAAGCGCTGGTGGTAAAGGTGGTGGCCGCGGCGGCAAGGCCGGCGGCAAGGCTGCAGGCAGCCTGGAGGAGGAGCCTGAAGCGGAGGTCGCCGCCCTGGACATGGGCAGCCTGGATTGCCTGGAGCTCGCCGGCGGCAGCGGCCGCGGCGTAGCAGCGGTCGACCTCTCTCCCTTCGCGCAGGACGACTGGATGAAGTTCAACTGGGACAGCGGTGCAGCGGTCTCAGCATTCCCTCGGAGCTTCGCGCCGCCGACGGGATTGAAGGGCAACGGCAGCACGTATCGCACGGCCAGTGGTGAGCTCGTCCCGGACGAGGGCAGCTTGCAGCTCAAGGCGGAGGATGAGTACGGAGTGCTACGAGCGCTCAAGGGACGCGTGACGAACGTGCACAAGCCGTTGATCTCGGTGGGGCAAGCAGCAGGAGCTGGACAGCGTTCGTTCCTGGGCCGCAATGGCGGCTGGATATTCCACGAGAAGAGCCCAATCGGCAAGCGTGTGGTAGGCATGCTGGAGAAGGAGGCGAAGACGGCGAAGCACCAGATGCTGCCGGTCTATCGTGAGCAGGGCGTTTACAACTTCTACCTCAAGAAGGGCCAACATGGCTCGGTTGCTCCTCTCGAGGAGGGATTTTCGGCGAAGTCGAAGTCCGAGCTGGTGGAGCTACTCAGCGGCAAGTCGAAGGAGGAGCTGCTGGAGATCCTCGAGAGGACAGTCCCCAGGAGGCAGCCCTCGGCGTAAGTCCACTGGAAGACTCAATACAGCAGTCCCCTGCGGCATCGGCTGCAGGGGCAGCAGCGGCGGGGTCGGGACCTTCCGACATGAGACCGCCGGGTTTTCAGCCAGCAGCAGCTGCGGCGGCTGACGCATTGCCAGCTGCTCCTGATGGACAGCAGGCCGACGAGGGCGAGGAGGAGGCTCGCCCGAGGGTGCTGAAGGCACCTCATGAGCCCTCTCAGAGGGAGATCGCCGAGCACGAGGCGATGGGACACGCGACTTACCGCAGCTGGTGTCGCGTGTGTATTGCGGCAAAGGGCCAAGGCCAGCCGCATCTTCGCGCACCGGAGGACGACGAGACAGCGGTGCCGGTGGTCTCGTCCGACTACGCCTTCATGGGCCAGGACGACGCGGACACCATGCCGATGCTGGTCCTTAGGGATCGACGCTCGAAGATGATGGCAGCGACATTCGTGGAGAAGAAGGGCGACGACGCCTACGCCATCAAGTTCTTCGCACGCTTCCTGCGGATCCTGGGCTACAGGAAGATAGTCAACAAGTCCGACGGAGAGCCAGCGATCCTGCTGGTCAAGAGGCGTGCGGTGGAGGAGGTTCCTGGCCTCGAGGCCATTCCCCAGGAATCGGCACCGGCCGATCATCAGGCCAATGGGGAGATCGAGGTCACGGTGCGCGAGATCAAGAAGCAGGTGCGAGCGCTCAAGATGGACCTGGAGTCCAAGCTGGGCGTCAAGGTGGAGGACAAGCACCCGGTGCTAGCGCACCTGCCGGAGCACGCCGCATCGGTAATCAACCGATATCGGCGCGGCCAGGACGGCAAGACCGCTCTTCAGCGGCTCACGGGACGGCAGTGGAGGAAGCCGGTCCCGCTCTTCGGTGAGCGCCTGATGGTGCGGTTCGCCGGGGAGCGCACGAGGAAGAACGCGCTGGAGGAGCAGATGGTGGAGGCTCGCTACATCGGCCACCACCCGCGCGACGGCTCGATGATGGTCATCACGAGCGACGTTGTGAAGAAGGCGGTCGGCTTTCGCAGCCTGCCGCAGAGCGAGAAGTGGATCACGGCGGGCTGGGACAGCCTGAAGGGCCTGCCGTGGGACGTGGCTCCGCGTGCGGCCAGCGCGCCGCGGGCCATCGTCGGACCTGGGGAGGTCGGACCGCCACCAATTGTGGTGGTGTCGCCGCAGCCGCAGGCGCCGAGGAGGATGTACGTCCTCAAGGCGGACGTCGAGCGGCTGGGCGCAACGCCGGGATGCCCAGGGTGCGTCTCGATCGCCAAGCACGGCAAGGTGCTGGCTGGCCATGCGCACAACGCGGTGTGCAGCAAGAGAATCTTCGAAGCGCTGGACGCTGAGGAGGCAGGCCGGGAGAGGACCGGCCAGTATCGAGAGCGGAGGCAGGGCCAAGAGGCCAGAGTCCGCCCGGCGGCTGCGGCCGCGGCAGGGACCCCTCCGCCGAAGACGGCTCGGAGGATCACCGAGCCGGTGGCAGCGGCGGCGTCGGCGCCGGCCGCGAGCCGATCGGCAGCAGCGCCAGCCGCAGCGGCGCGCATGCGAGAGAGCCAGCCGGGAGCATCAGGCTCCGGCGTGGCGGCTCCTTCAGGAGGAGCGAGCTCCTGTTCGGGAGCAGTGAGAGCGGCAGAGGCCGCCGAGGATGTCGACATGACCGCGACCAGGTCGCGGCTGAAGCGCTTGGCGGAGGTGGCCCCGGATGACGTGCCGGAGGCCCTCGAGCGCGGTGATCCACAGCCGGCAGTCGTGCCGGTACCGGTGGACATGGAGGATCTCGCGGCGCAGCCGGCGCCAGCGGAAGGACCTCAGCTGCCAGCTGGAGTGGCAGTCGTGTGGAACGCCAGTGAGGGGAGACACATGCGGGCGCTCGCTCTCGACGTGGCGTCGATCGAGCTGGTCGAGCTCGGAGTGCTGACGAGGGCGAAGGCGGAGTTGCTCCCGCTCGTTCGCGAACAGGTCAGCGGCCATTGGGCCAGTGTCGGCGTGGACATCGCCGATGAAGAGGTGGACAGCATCGCCTTATCGGCGTTGCAGCTGGGCGCCGTGGACGTGGCAGAGGTGTACTCGCCACATCGGTTCTCTGCTCGGGCGGCGGAGTTTCAGCTGCGCCCGGGCTTCGCGGCGGACCTGGAGGAACTCAAGGAGGACGGGACGCCGTGGGACTTGCGGCGACCCGAGGATGTCAAGGAGCTCGAGGAGCAGCAGGAGCGGATGGATCCCATCCTGCTCACGGGGTCCCCTCCATGCGAGAAGTTCAGCTTGCTGAGGGGCCTGAGCGCCAAGTTCAGGACCGATGAGCAGGAGGCGGCTGAGATGGAGGAGGCCAGACACCACCTGAAGGTGGCAGTCGACGCCTACTGGCGTCTGCTCAGGAAGCCAGGCAGGTACTTCCTGCATGAGCATCCCTGGAGCGCGCGATCGTGGAATGAGGACATCGTCAAGGAGCTGGTCGCGCATCCAGGAGTCTTCACGGTCAAAGGCCCCATGTGTCGGTGGGGCATGAAGCTCACGAACCCACGCAGTGGCCAGGAGGAGTTCGTGCGCAAGGAGACCGGATGGGTCACCAACCACCCAGGCTTAGCCCGGAGGCTGCGGGGCACTTGCAGCCATGTGGACGGCCGCGCGGAGTGGCATCGCCACATCACGCTCGTGGGCGGCATCGCGCGGTTCGCGAAGGTCTATCCACCGAGGTTGGTGGAGGCGGTGCTGGAGGAGCTCAAGGACACGCTGAATGACGTGGGGGAGCTCAGCACCGCCCAGGTGCAGCAGTCGGGCCCAGTCCCTGTGGACGCGGCGGTGCCGCCCGGGGACTGGACGAGCTACTGGGACGACGTCGATGGCGGCTACCTGGAGGCGGGCCTTGTGGCCCAGGCTCGCGCGGTCGAGCGCGAGTGGGTCAAGAAGCAGGAGCTGATCGAGATCGTCCCGAGGTCTCAGGCTTTCGCCGAGACTGGGCGTCCGCCCATCCCACTCAAGTGGGTCGACACGAACAAGGGTGACGCGGAGAGGCCCAACTACAGGAGCAGGCTCGTCGTGAAGGAGATCAAGGCGAAGAAGCGCCCTGACGAGCAGCTGGAGGTGTCCGAGGTCTTCTCGGCAATGCCTCCTCTGGAGGCCATGCGGTCGCTGGTCTCGCTGATGGTCACGTGGACGCGGGAAGCACCGCTCCACATTCAGGAGTCGCTTCGCAAGAAGGGCAGGAAGCCGGGCAACTTCAAGATCGGCTTCTTCGACATCAGCAGGGCGCACTTCTACGGGAAGGCGCAGCGGAGGATCTTCGTAGAGCTGGAGGAGGAGAGTCGCAAGGAGTACGGCGAGGACAAGTGCGGCCTACTCCTCAAGTCCTGGTACGGCACGCAGGACGCCAGCAAGATCTGGCAGGGCGACTACACGGAGCTGCTGGAGGAACACGGCTACAAGGCGGGCGCGTCGTGCCCAGCGGTCTTCTACAAGGAGGTGGACGAGACGAGGCTGCTGGGGCACGGCGACGACTTCGCGGTGCTGGCTCAGCAGCAGGACATCGACAGCTTCGAGGCCACGTTGGGCAAGAAGTACGAGTTCAAGAAGACTGCGAACCTCGGCTTCGACGAGGGCGATGACAAGCAGGCGGTCTTCCTGAATCGGGTCATCGAAGTCAGTGCGGGAGTTCCGCCTGGCGGTGGCCGGCCCTGCCGGCATGCGATGATTGAGCCGGACAAGCGGCACGCAGAGATCGTGATCGACGAGCTGGGTCTCAGCAAGGCCAACGGCGTGGACACGCCGATGGAGAAGCGCAGCGCCGACAAGCAGATGATGGACGCGAAGTCGGCGGCGCTGGGAGCGGCGGAAGCTTCGCGCTTCCGATCCCTCACCATGAGGGTGGCCTACCTGTCTCAGGACAGGCTGGACCTGGCAGAGGCATCGAAGACGCTCGCTAGGTCCATGCAGACGCCGACGGAGGCGAGTTGGCTCATGCTCAAGAGGGTTGGCCGCTACCTCAAGCGGCATCCCAGTACGGTGACGGTCTTCACGGAGCAGAAGATGTTCGACAAGATCCGGGTGTACGTGGACTCCGATCATGCGGGCTGCGCAGTCACTCGGAAAAGCACCGGAGGCTTCGTGGCGATGCTGGGGCATCATGTCATCAAGCACGGCAGTAATCTTCAGTCGACGGTCTCTCTGAGCAGTGGAGAGAGCGAGTACTACGCCCTGGTGAAGGGCGGGAGTGTGGGCCTGGGTCTATACAGCCTCTTCGCAGACTGGGGGCTGGACCTGAAGGTGGAGCTCGCCTCAGATTCATCGGCGGCCCGGGGCCACGTCCAACGGCGAGGTCTCGGGAAGATGCGACATGTTCAATCACGATACCTGTGGATCCAGGAGCGCGTGGGTAAGGGCGATCTCTCGATCGCCGCAGTTCCTGGTAAGAACAATGTCGCGGACGTGCTGACCAAGAGCGTGGGTGGATCTCTTTTGAGGAGACACATGGCGACGCTCAACATCTGGGATCGGGCACCGAGTTCGACCCAGAAGGATATCAAGTGAAGGAGTGGATCGAATCCATGCTCCGCTACCTGTGGGGCTGGATGAGTTTCCGCCGGTGGCGGTATGATCGCACCGGACGGGTGAAGTGAGGGGCTCGCGGCATGGCCGCAGCCTGGCTGATGAGATGGGCGCGTCGGCTTGGGCGCGCCCGCGTGTGACGTTGAGATGGGCGTGTCGGCTTGGACGCGCCCGCGTACGACGCATGTCGTGCCTGGCCGGGTTGGCGGCCAGGCCCGAGGAGGAGTGATTCTGACACCCTCCTCCGTGTACCTATTTTGGCTCAAGATGGAAAAGAGATATCTTGTCCATCGGCATAATATATCATCTCTGTGTGTGTGTCTGTGTGTGTGTTCTGGTGTGGTGTGTCTGTGTGTGTGTCTGTGTGTGTGTGTGTCTGTGTATGTGTGTCTGTGTGTCGTCTGTGTGTGTGTGTCTGTGTGTGTCTGTGTGTAGTTTGTCGGTGTGTGTGTCTGTGTGTGTGTGTCTGTGTGTGTTTCTGTGTGTGTTAGACATGTGTGTCTGTGTGTGTGTCTGTGTTGTGTGTGTTTGTGGTTTTCCCTCGTGTGTGTGTCTGTGTGTGTGTCTGTGTGTGTCTGTGGTGTGTTGTGGTGTGTCTGTTGTGTGTGGCTGTGTGTGTGTCTGTGTGTGTGTGTGTCTGTGTGTGTCTGTTTGTGTGTCTGTGTGTGTGTGTCTGTGTGTGTGTGTGTGTCTGTGTGTGTGTGTGTCTGTGTGTGTGTGTGTCTGTGTGTGTGTGTCTGTGTGTGTGTCTGTGTGTGTGTCTGTGTGTGTGTGTGTCTGTGTGTGTGTCTGTGTGTGTGTCTGTGTCTGTGTCTGTGTTTGTGTCTGTGTCTGTGTCTGTGTCTGTGTGTCTGTGTTTGTGTGTGTCTGTGTCTGTGTGTCTGTGTGTCTGTGTGTCTGTGTGTCTGTGTGTCTGTGTGTCTGTGTCGGTGTCTGTGTGTGTGTGTGTCTGTGTCTGTGTCTGTGTCTGTGTCTGTGTCTGTGTCTGTGTCTGTGTCTGTGTCTGTGTCTGTGTGTATATATTGTTTTTTACAAAGGGATGCCGGGGGGGGCCCTCATTGGCTCGGGTTGGCTCTTAGTCGCCCGGGGGAGGGGGTGCATATTAATAGGAAACAGTGATAAACCCCTCCCCGAAGGGGAATAGGGGTTTTGGAAGAGGAAACAAATCTCGTTAGACCACCTACGCCCAGAGGGTTGGTGGGATTCTTCGCCCAAAATCCGCCTGTGGGGGGACATGCCCGACCTAGCAGTTCGGGTGTTGCTGGAAGTGTCCCTGGCCCAGGGTGCCCCCAGGATCTCCACGGCGGCCGTCCCGCGGCCTTCCCAGAGCGCGCCCTCACGAGGCCCAGAGGGCCTCGGGAGCTTCACCACACCCCTCACCCCCCCCCCCTCCCCCCCCCCGCACCCCCCCCCCCCCCGCACCACCCCCCCCCCCCCCCCCACCCCCCCCCCCACCCCCCCCCACCCCACCCCGCCCCCCCCCCCCCCCCCCACCCCCCCCCCCCCCCCCCCCACGCGCCCCCTCCACACCACCCCCCCGCATCCCACCACCCACTTTCCCCCCCCCCCCCCCCCCCCCCCCCCCCCCTCCCCGCCCCCCCCCCCCCCGGCCCCCCCCCACCCCCCCCCCCCCACCCCCCCACCCCCCCCCCCCCCCCCCCCCCCCCCCCCCCCCCCCCCTCCCCCCCGCCCCCCCCCCCCCCCCCCCCCCCCCCCCCCCCCGCCCCCCCCCCCCCCCCCCCCCCCCCCCCCCCCCCCGCCGCCCCCCACCCTCACTATCCCCCCCCCAACAACCCCCCGAGATGTCGTCGTTGCCGGGCCTCCCGAGACCTTCAACGTTTTGAAGATTCAACACGGGGGGTCTGTCTGCGGTGTTGGTCTCTGGGGCCTCCCGCAGGGACATGTGCAAGGGTTCACCATGGGCCATGGGCACCTCACGCACCCCCCGAGGTGTCGTCGTTGCAGGGCCCCCCCAGACCTTCAACGCCTTGAAGATTCAACGCGGGGAGTCGGTCTGCGGTGTTGGTCTCTGGGGTCTCCCGCAGGGCCCCAGGACCGTCAAGAGAACGACTCAGGACCCGTACTGACACAATCAAGAGTGGGCGGGAAGAGCATCGGGATGCTGAAGAAGTCTGTGGGGTCAGGGCGGAGAGGGACACTGGGCGGAAAGAGCATTGGGCTGCTGGGGAGCATGAGGCTGCTGGGGAACGCTGGGTTGCTTAGAGGGGCGGGAGGGGGAAGGAGGCGGATAGGAGGGGGGGCGGCGCGGCGCGAAAATATGTTGGGCGGGGCGGAGGGGGCATTGGGCGGAGAGGGCACCTTGGGTGCTGGGGAACGCTGGGGCGTCGGGTCGGACGGGGGCAGTGGGCGGAGAGGGCACTTGGCTGCACGCTGGGGGGTCTGGGCGGAAAGGAGCCCTGAGCGGAAAGGGCGATTTGCTGTTGGGGAACGCTGGGCTGCTGGGGACCGCTGGGGAGAGGGGCGGCGAGGCGGAGTGGGGCTCGGCGCGGCGCGAAAATGAAGGGGCCGTGGAGGAGGGTGCATTGGAAGGAGAGGGCACAGAGCTTTTGGGTGACAGTAAGCGGCTGGAAGGACGCTGGGCCGCTGGGACGGGGGCGCGGGGAGGGTTTGGGGGCGGCGCTGCGCGAGAATGGAATGGTCGGGGCGGAGGGGGCGCCGGGCGGAGAGGGCACTGGGGTGCAGGGAAACGCTGGGGGTGTCGGGGCGGATGGGGGTACTGGGCGGAGAGGGCATTGGGCTGCTTGGGCCGTTGGGGGGTCGGAGCGGAGGGGGCATTGGGCGGAGAGGGCACTGGGCTGCTAGGGAACATTGAGCTGCTGGAGAACGCTGGGCTGCGCGGAGCATCGAGGGTTTGGGATGTAGCGCGCATGTTGGTTGACGACACGCGAGCAGGTAAGGACGAACAGTCGTAAAGTGATCGTTGGTGTTGTTACCCGCCACACGCGGGGACTTCGCATGCTCGTGCCGTCTCAGTCCAGGCCGCACGCCAACGCAAGCAATGCGCGCGGCGGCGAACAAGGTCCGCTGTGCAGCCAGCCCATTCCACCACCGACCTCTCGCAACCCTCTGAATGCTCCCATCCACCAAGACTAGCCCCTTCCCAGTCCTGGGCACACCGACGCTCACGCGACCCGCGAACAACGCACGACGAGGTCCTGTCACAGCGCGAGACAACATCCAGCCTTGGACCTGTCCACGTGTGCGGCCATCGGAGTTTGACGCCGCAGGTTTGGGAGGGTGTAGCACACAAGGGCGCGCGAGCTTGCGGGAGCACGGGTGGGCGAGAGAGCGCACACCTTGAGCCAGTACGTGCGCGCGCGAGCGTGCTCCCAACCTCCCCGCCAGGGGGGGGACGGGATGGGGGAGGGAGCGAGGTGGGGTGGGGAAAAGGGGAGGGGGGGAAAGGGGAGGGACAAGAGGGCGGGGGGGAAAGAGGGAAGGGGGAGGGAAGGAGGGAGGGAGGGAGGGGGGGGGAAGGGCAGGGAGGCAGGGGGAGCGGCGGGTAGGGAGAGGGTAGGGAGCCAAGCACCCCTTGCAAGCGGACCGCTGTCCACGGCCGTGCCATCGCACTCGAATGGGGCCAAGCTGGGCCAATGCGCGCGAGGCCGCGACCGCGTTAGAAGTGTTTGTGTGTGTTGTGTGTTGTGTGTGTGCGTGTTTGTCTGTATGTGTCGGCGTGTCAGCGCGTCAGCGCCAGGGTGCCAGAGTGTCAGTGGGTCAGCGAGTGTGTGTGTGGGTGTGTTCATGTGTGCGTACGTGAGTGCGTGTGTGTATACGTGCGTTGCGTGTGTCTGTGTGTATGTGTCTGTATGTGTGCGCGTGCGTGTCAGTGTGTGTGTGCGTGCGTGTATGTGCACGTGTGTGCGTGCGTGTATGTGCACGTGTGTGCGTGTGTGCGTGTATGCGCGGGAGCGCATGCGTGTGCATGCGCGTGTGGGTTTGGGCGTGCATGTACGTACATGTGCGTGCGTGCGTGTGTGTGTGTGTGTGTGTGTGTGTGTAAGTGTATGTATGTGTATGTGCGTAAGTGTGTGTAGTTGCGTGTAAGTGTGAAAGTGTGTAAGTTATAAGTGTGTAGGTGTGTAGGTGCGTAAGCGTGTAAGCCAGAAATTGTATGTGTGTGAGTGTGTGTGTGTGTTGTGCTGCGTTGTGTTGAAGTGTGGTCTGTTATGTTGTGGTGCGGTGCGGTGTGGGGTGTTGTGTTGCATTGTGTATGGCAGGTGTGTGTGTGTGCTATGTGTGCTGTGTGTTGTGTGTAAGTGTGTGTAAATGTGTGTGTACGTGTGACAGTGTGTGTAGTGGTTGTGGGTGTGGGTTCGTGTGTGTGTGTGTGGGGATGGCCGGGGGTTGTTTTTCACTGTTTTTGTTGTGTGCGTGTCTGGTATGCGTGTGTGCGTGTGTGCGTGTGTGCGTTGAGTGCGTAGTGTGCGTTGTGATTGTTTGTGCGCGTGTGGCGGCGTGAGCGTGTCGTGCGTGTGTCGCGCGTGTGCGCGTGGTTGCACGTGTGCAAGTGGGAGCGTTGCTTACGTGTAGTGCGCTGTGTGCGCGTGTGCGCGTGTGCGCGTGGTGCGCGTTGTGCGCTGTGGAGGATCTGTGCGCGTGTGCGCGTGTGCGCGTGTGCGCGTGTGCGCGTGTGCGCGTATACGCGTGTGCGCGTGTGCGCGTGTGCGCGTGTGCGCGTGTGCGCATGTGCGCGTGTGCGCGTGTGCGCGTGTGCGCGTGTGCGCGTGTGCGCGTGTGCGCGTGTGCGCGTGTGGTGTGTGGTATGTGGTGCGTGGTGTGTGGTGTGTGGTGTGCGGTATGTGGTGTGTGGTGTGTGGTGTGTTGTGTGTGGTGTGCGGTGTGTGGTGTGTGGTGTGTGTGTGTGTTGTATGTTGTGCGCTGTGTGCTGTGTGCTGTGTGCTGTGTGTTGTGTGTTGTGTGTTGTGTGGTGTGTGTAATGTGTTGTGTGGTGTGTGGTGTGTGGTGTGTGCTGTGTGTGGTGTGTTGTGTGTTGTGTGTGTGTGCCTGCGTGCATGCGTGCGTGCGTGCGTGCGTGCGAACGTGTGTGTGTGTGTGTGCGTTCGTGTTTGCGTGCGTGCGTGTGTGCGTGTGTGTGGTTATGTGCGTGTGTCTGTGTGTCTTTGTGTCGTTGTGTCTGTGTGTCTGTGTGTCGGTGTGTCTGTGTGTCTGTATGTATGTGTATATGTGTGTGTCTCTATGTTTTTCTATGTGTGCCTGTATGTGTGTGTGTCAGTGTGCGTGTCTGTGTGTGTCTGTGTGTGTTTGTGTTTGTGTGCGCGTGCATGCGTGCGTGTGTGTGTGCGTGAGCGTGTGCGTGGGTGTCTGTGTGTTTGTGCGTGTGTGCATGCACGTGTGCGTGTGCGTGTGCATGTGCGTGTGCGTGTGCGTATGCGTCTGCGTGTGCGTCTGCGTGCACGTGTGCGTGTGTGTGTGTGTGTCTGTCTGTGTCTGTGTCTGTGTCTGTGTCTGTGTCTGTCTGTCTGTCTGTCTGTCTGTCTGTCTGTCTTCGTGTGTTCGTGTGTCTGTGAATGCGTGAATGTGTGAATGTGTGAATGTTTGTGTTTCTGTGCGGGTGCGGGTGTGCGGGTGTGCGGGTGCCGGTGTCCGTGTTCGTGTTCGTCTGCGCGTGCGTTGCGCGCGCGCGTACGCGTGTGCGTGCGCGTACACGTGCGTGCGCGTGCGTGCGTGCGTGTGTGTGTTTGCGTGTGTGCGTGCGTGCGTTTGTCTGTGTATGCGTGTGTGTGTGTGTGTGTCCGCGCGCGCATCGGATCGGATTTTTCCCCGCTTCGACGCTTCGTGCGAGGCCGCGACCGCCAAAAAAGTGTGTGAGTGTGTGTGTGTGCGTGCGTGCGTGTGTGTGTGTGTGTGTGCGGGTGTGCGTATGTGCATGTGTGCGGCCGCGGCCGCCGAAAAGTGTGTGTGTGTGTGTGTTGTGTGATTGCGTGTGTTTGTGTCTGCGTGTGCGCGTGTGTGTGTGTGTGTGTGTGTGCGTGTTGCGTGTGTGCGTGACTGTGAGTGTGTCTGTGTGTCCTCCTTCCGTGCATTGCGGCCCTGATGTGCATACAGCGTGTCCCTTGTTGCCTACCCGCCGGAGCAGTCGACCTCTGCCCAGCGGCCGACGCAAAAGTGTGTGTGTGTGTGCATTTGTGTGTGTGCGTGCTTGTGTGGGGGCTCCCCCCTTCAGCTCCGCCGAAGGCACGCGGCGCGTGTCGGCGGCACTCACGGCTCCGCCCGCGTCGTGCCCAAGGGCTTCTCGGCGCACAGGCACACGCTGGCGCACGAACGCGAGCGAGCTGAGGGTCCTCGAACGGAAGAAGAGGAGGAGGAGGAGGAGGAGGAGGAGAAAGAGGAGGAAGGCCCGCATGATGGTGGGCCAGCGAGCTCGGCCCAGCCAGGATCCTGGACGATGGTGGGTATCATCTGCCAGTCAGACCATCCGTGGCGGACGCGCTTCCACGCAATCGCTGTCAAGACAGCAGCGGCCTTGGATGGCATCTTGGTGCTATCCTCACTGGTAAAGCGTAGGAGGAGGGGGAAGAGGTGGAGGAGGACGAGGACGAGGACGAGGAGGTTTCGCCGCCCGCTTTTGCCCGAGCCAGTTCCTCTAGGCCGGCTTCAACAGGAGGCCAGCCCCGGATTTCCGAGCAGGACGGCATGGCTGCGAGAAGCCCCCGTAGATCCGGCGGGTCCGCCATGGCCACGGGCGGCGAGGACAGGAGGAGCAGGAGGAGGGGGAAAGCGAGGAGGAGGGCGAGGAGGAGGAGGAGGAGAACGAGAACGACGACGACGACGAGAGGGGCAGGGCGCAGTGGCGAGCGGGCGGGCGGGCGCCGACTCCGGACCTGTGCCCTGGCAGGAGCAGGCCGGCGCCGCCCGCGTCACGGTGAAGAGGCTCTGGGCGTCCGAGGACGCGGCGCCGGAGGCGCAAAAGGCCCCCATTTTGCCGAGGAGGTGTTCGGCGGGAGGTTATCGGTTGGTTCTCGGCGGCGTTTTCGTCGGTTCTCGGCGGCGTTTTCGTCGGTTCTCGGCACTCTTTCCATCCTCGGGATGCTTGCCAGCAGCTGCGCCTCGCCGCGGGCGTTCCGCCTCGCGTCGGACAGAAATTTGCGACGGGAGGTGTTCGGCCGTGTTTGGCCCCCGGGGGGCCTCAACCGGCCCGGGTCTGTGAAAAAGAGGCCCGGGATGGAGAAGCGGTCCCTGGCTAGGGCTGCAGACCTTTGGGGGCCCACGCCGTGAAAGATCATGGCGCCCGGGGGCCTGGGTCAGCCGAGGGGGGGGTGGAGGGGCACCTGTGCGTGCGACTCAAGAGACGGGGTCCATGCAAACGGGGGTCAGTCAGAGCGCCAGACCTTGCAGAATCCTGCAGGGCCAGGGTCGCATTGACCTGGGCTTGGGTGCAGGATCCTGCAGGATCTTGCAGGATCTTTCGCATTGACCCAGGCTTTTGGCGCAGGATCTTGCAGGATCCTGCAAGGCCCGACTGACTCGGGTCTGGAATTGACCCGGGTCAGTACATTCCCGACGAAGGCACTTCGAAATTCAGCGGGCGAAGACCACAAGCGGCGAACATATCCAGATCCACGCCCTCGCGGTCAGCATTCTGGGGCGCGATGCTATGGACACGCAGTCGCGCAGATGCGGCCCGCGAGGGGCATCCGCGAACAAGCGCGTAGTATCCACGGGGTCTCGGCCAAGGGGCCCGGGCCCCGCGAGGTTGGGTTATGGATATGTTCCCGCCCACGAGAAGGACGGTGCATCATCTGTTTTCCGCCATCGGGGACGCCTGTCCCCGGGCGGCTGGAAAGATTATACCCATACGGCGGCACACGGAGGCGCAGAGAGTGGCAGATGCCAAGAAGAAGGAGGAGGAGGAGGAGGATCGGGTCAGACAACACTTCAGCACCACCTTTTGGAGGGCAGCGCGGACCTGGGAAATCTGTTTCTCAACCTTCGTGTGGTGGGTTACCGTTGCGGAGTGGTGGACTACGCAGAGCCGACTTAGACCTCGCCGTCGCTAGGGGCTACCTACCATCTGCGCAACAGGTGCCACTTTCGTTGGCTCCTGGGAGGGCAGGCAGAGTGGCGGGCACTGCGCAACTACCGCCGCTTTCGTGGGTTCCCGGGAGGTCCAGCGGAGCGGTTACCTACGCTACCCTTTGGAGGCTGCCATCTGCGCAACCGTCGCCACTGTCGTGAGCTCCAGGGAGGTCCAGCGAAGTGGTGCCCTGCGCAGCCCAAATCAGACCTCGCCACCCGAGGCGGCCGCCGACTGCGCCCCTGTCGCCACGTTCGTGAGGTCCTCCGAGATCCAGCGCAAACGTGCCCTACGCAGACCCAAACGAGACTTCGCCACCATGGGGGCTTGCCGAATGCGCAACCGGTACAGCGTTCGTGACCTCCTGGGAGGTCTGGCTGGGCGGTGCCCCACACAGACCAAATTCTTGACGCTTCGCGTATCCCCACCAGCCCGTAGCCCTTTGGCTCAAGTACGAAACCGTCGCCCTGCAGTTTCGTGCTTGTCCGCTGCCGAGGGGCTGGCCCGAGGCGTGCGCGCCTGCAGCAGGCTTTGTTTCTTCTCGCACGATCCCCACGGTCAGCCCTCGCGCGGCCGTGGGTCTCTGTGTCGCAAGCCCCGGTTTGATGTCGCCGTCGGCGCGCACGGCTTGCCGGCGGCAGCAGCGGCGGGCGGCGGCCGCACGCCGAGCTGGCACCGCCGGGGCGGCTGCCGTGGCCGCCGCGGCGAAGCCGCCTGACCTGCCGCTGCACTTGGCTGCCGCCTGCGCCGCCCCCGCCGCGGCGGCCGGCTGCTCGGCCGGAGCCGCCGCCGCGGCCGCCGCCGCGGCCCCTGCTGACAGCGCGGCCGCGCTGCCCGCCGCGGCCGCCGCCGAGGCTGCCGCCCCCTGCTGGCAGCTGGCTGCGCGGCCCGCCGCGGTGCCGCCCTTCTGCTGCGGCTAGTGCCGCCGGGCGGCTTGCCGCCCCGCGGCCGCCGCCGCCGCGGCGCCGCCGCCACGGCCGCGGCGGCGGCCGCCGCGGCCGCCTCTGCGGCCGCCGGGCGCCGCCGGCGCGCTGGCGGCCCCTGCGCCGGCGGCGCCGTCGGGCTCCGCGGGGCGCCGCCGCCGCCGCCTGTGGCGCCGCGGGCGCCGCCGACGCCGCTGGCGCCGCAGGCGGCCCGCTGGGCCGGGCGCGGGCGCTGGCGCCGCCGCCGCCGGCGAGGCCGCTGCTCGCGGGCGCCGCCGCCGCGGGCGCCGCTGGGCCTGCTCGCGGGCTCGGCGGCGGTGCCGCCGCCGCCGCCCCTGCGGCCGCCAGCGCCGCGGCGGCGCCGCCCGCCGCCGCGGCGCCGCTGCGGCCGCGGGCCACGCTGCCGGCGCCGCGGCCGCCGTGGCCCGCGCCGCCGCGCTTGGGCCCGCCGCGGCTGGCGCCGCCGCGGCCGCGCCGCTGCAGCACCAACAGGTTCCCAGCGGGCAGACGCACCAGCAGGGCAGCAGCGGCAGCAACAGCAGCCGAAGCAGCTGCAGCAGCACCAGCCTCAGGGGACCAAGAATTCAGAATTTCGAGGCGGCTCCAGCTGTGGTGACCAGGGCGACTGACGACTATCTGGAGGATTCTTTCACTGGAAGTGCAGCCTTCAGCTGCCCCCTGGGTCGTTACCGCGCAGCGCAGCCAGCATCTCAGGCAGATCCAGTCCCCAGCATGCCGATCAATCCCACTTCGGATTCGCCGATTAATCCCGTGTTCCCTGGCGACAGTACGAGTAACAATTCGGCCCTCAGCCGAGGAAGTAGCGGGGCCCCAAGCAAATGCCTGGCAGTGCAGAGCGAAAGGGCGACCTTCAGTCGCAACCCTGGTAATCCTGGCAGTCAAGACGGCGCGCTTCCCCCATTCGTGTTTGGCGCTCAGCCCCGGGCGATGGAGACTGCGGCGGCGCGGCGGCGCCGACAAGGGCGCGCTGCGAATCGGCGCCGCCTGGACGCTGCTGCCGCGGCCGGCGGCCACCCCCCTGGGCTCGCCAGCGCGGCCAACGCGGTTGGCGCTGCCAACGCGTCGGAGGAGTCCTCTCCCTTGGGCGCGTCCGCCGCCGTTTGCGCCGCCAACGCCGCTGGCGCCGCTGGCGACGGCTGCCCCGCCGCGGCCTCCGCCGCCAGCGCCTTCTGGGGGGCCGACGCGGCTGCGGCGGCCCACGCGCGCGCACCAACCAGGGCCGCGGACGCAGCCGACGCCCTCGGGCGAGTTGGCGCCGCCCGTGTCCGGCGGCCCGCGCCCCGCGCCGCCTTCGCCGCCGACGCTGCTGACGCCCCAAGCGTCCGCGCAGTCGGCGCCAGTGCTACGCCCGACGCAGCCGCCGCCGCCGCCGCGAGTGCCTGCGCCGCTGCCGCCGCAAAGGCTGCGCAGGCCTCCCTCTGGACGGCCGTCGCGGCCCTGGCCCAGGCTGCCGGGCGCGCGGCGGACGCCGTCGCGAGCGCGCTCCCTGGACGCAGAACCGAACCGCTTGAAGACAGTCGTAAATCTGAGGTTGACGATTGCTGCAAATCTGGAGGTGGCGTTTCGCCTGAAGACAGCCCCCAACCAGCGGCCGTTAGCTGCATCAGTCGCCAGGGGGAGTTACAGACAGAGCGCGCGGTGGTCAGCCGCAGCGGGTCGGTTGTCCCTTCTGTCAGAGACAGGCAGACAGGCGCTCCTACAGCTCCTCATTCCAATCAGCGCCCCAGGCACAGAGTCTTGGTGGAGGCCGAATATGCCCCCGACAGCGCGCCCATTCCTAGTAGCAGCGTCACGGTGACAGGCGGTGGCTCCGCGGAGGGCGCGCCTGCGGTCGGAGACCGGCCTCCTCCCGAGATCAGGTTCACGACGCCTTCCCGAGCGGTGGATGGAGGGTATCTCGAGCCTCCTCGCAGCATAGAGAGTCAGGAGTTCACACTGGAACGTGCGGCCTTCAGCTGCAATAGTCCCCTGGGAGAGCTACGGCCCGAACAGGTGGTCGTCAGCCACAGCGCGCCGGCGCCTTCCCCTCCAAGAAATGACCAAGCAGGCGCCCCTACAACCCCTCACTCCTATCAGCGTCCCGGGGGCGGTCTCGTTGTTGAGGCGGAAGATGCGGCCGAAATTGCGCGCCCCCCTGGCAACAGCATCGTGGCGACAGTCGGGAATGCCGCAGAGGGCGCGCCTGCGCTCGGAGACCGGCCTGCTCCCGAAGGGAGGTCCACGACGCCTCCCCGAGAAGGTGATGGAGGTTATCTCGAGCCTCCTCGCAGCATAGAGAGTCAGGAGTTCACGCGGGAACGTGCGGCCTTCAGCTGCAATAGTCCCCTGGGAGAGCTACAGACCGAACAGGCGGTCGTCGGCCACAGCGCGCCGGTGCCTTCCCGTCCAGGAGACAACCAAGCAGGCGCTCCTACAACCCCTCACTCCTATCAGCGTCCCGGGGGCGGTCTCGTTGTTGAGGCGGAAGATGCGGCCGAAATTGCGCCCTTTCTGGCAGCAGAATCGCGGCGACAGTCGGGAATGCCGCAGAGGGCGCGCCCGCGCTCGGAGACCGGCCTGCTCCCGAAAGGAGGTCCACGACGCCTCCCCGAGCGGATGATGGACGATATCTCGAGCCTCCTCGCAGCATAGAGAGTCAGGGGTGCACGCTGGAACGTGCGGCCTTCAGCTGCAGTAGTCCCCTGGGAGAGCTACAAACCGAACAGGCGGTCGTCAGCCACAGCGCGCCGGTGCCTTCCCGTCCAGGAGAGAACCAAGCAGGCGTTCCTACAGCCCCTCACTCCCATCAGCGCCCCGGGGGCGGTCTCGTCGTTGAGGCGGAAGATGTGGCCGAAATTGCGCCCCCCCTTGGCAACAGTATCGTGGCGACAGGTGGGAGTGCTGCTGAGGGGGCGCCCGCTGTCGGAGACGAGCCTCCTCCCGAGAAGAGGTCCACGACGCCTCCCCGAACGGATGGTGGAGGATATCTCGAGCCTCCTCGCAACATCGACGGTCAGGAGTCCACGCTGGAACGTGCGGCCTTCAGCTGCAATAGTCCCCTGGGAGAGCTACGGCCCGATCAGGTGGTCGTCAGCCACAGCGCGCCGGCGCCTTCCCCTCCAAGAAATGACCAAGCAGGCGTTCCTACAACCCCTCACTCCTATCAGCGTCCCGGGGGCGGTCTCGTTGTTGAGGCGGAAGATGCGGCCGAAATTGCGCGCCCCCCTGGCAGCAGTATCGCGGCGACAGTCGGGAATGCAGCAGAGGGCGCGCCTGCGCTCGGAGACCGGCCTCCTCCCGAAAGGAGGTCCACGACGCCTCCCCGAGCGGATGATGGAGGATATCTCGAGCCTCCTCGCAGCATAGAGAGTCAGGAGTTCACACCTGGAACGTGCGGCCTTCAGCTGCAATAGTCCCTTGGGAGAGCCACAAACCGAACAGGTGGTCGTCAGCCACAGCGCGCCGGTGCCTTCCCCTCCAGGAGACAACCAAGCAGGCGTTCCTACAGCCCCATCAATCCTATCAGCGTCCCGGGGGCGGTCTCGTTGTTGAGGCGGAAGATGTGGCCGAAATTGCGCCCCCCCTGGCAACAGTATCGTGGCGACAGTCGGGAATGCCGCAGAGGGCGCGCCTGCGCTCGGAGACCGGCCTCCTCCCGAATGGAGGTCCACGACGCCTCCCCGAGCGGATGATGGAGGATATCTCGAGCTTCCTCGCAGCATAGAGAGTCAGGAGTCCACACTGGAACGCGCGGCCTTCAGCTGCAGTAGTCCCCTGGGAGAGCCACAGACCGAACAGGCGGTCGTCAGCCACGGCGCGCCGGTGCCTTCCCCTCCAGGAGACAACCAAGCAGGCGCTCCTACAACCCCTCACTCCTATCAGCGTCCCGGGGGCGGTCTCGTTGCTGAGGCGGAAGATGCCGCCGAAATTGTGCGCCCCCGTGGCAACAGCATCGCGGCGACAGTCGGGAATGCCGCAGAGGGCGCGCCTGCGCTCGGAGACCAGCCTCCTCCCGAGAGGAGGTCCACGACGCTTCCCCGAGCGGATGGTGGAGGATATCTCGAGCCTCCTCGCAGCATAGAGAGTCAGGAGTTCACGCTGGAACGCGCGGCCTTCAGCTGCAGTAGTCCCCTGGGAGCGCTACAGACCGAACAGGCGGTCGTCAGCCACAGCGCGCCGGCGCCTTCCCGTCCAGGAGACAACCGCGCAGGCGCTCCTACAACCCCTCACCCCTATCAGCGTCCCGGGGGCGGTCTCGTTGTTGAGGCGGAAGATGCGGCCGAAATTGCGCCCCCTCACTCCTACCAGCGCCCTGGGAGCAGAGTCTTGGCGGGCGCCGAATATGCGCCCGAAATGGCGCACTCTCCTGGCAACAGCATCGCGACGGCATCTCGGAATGCTGCGGACGGCGCTGCGGAAATCGGGTGCATTCCGCGCGCAACAGACAGCCAGGAGGTCGTAAATCCAAACGCGGCCGCCAGTTGTTACAGTTCTCGCGTCGTGGGGGCGCGCGACAGTGTGACTGACAGCGGCCCTGGGCGCTCACGATTGGAGGTTTCGCTTGACTCCTGGAGGCGCGTGCGGGCCACAGACGGGCGCGCGTTTGCGATCGGCACAGACCCTCCAGCCAACGCCTCCGAGGCCATCCCCGTGGCCGACGGCCGATGCGGAGCCCACTACTTGCAAAGCCTGGGGCTGTCGATGCATCTGGCTGGCGGCGAGACCCAACAACGCCCCGCTGCGACTCCGCCCGCCGCCGCCCCTGGTACTTTCGAAGACCCCTCGCTGGGGAACCGCGAACATGCCTTGCAGAGGCAGGACATCGAGGCCATCCGCCAGCTCCTCCTGTCAGCGAATCCGCCCGAACGGACGGCGAACCGCAGCCGCTCCCTCTCGAAGGCCGGGCCACGCTGAGGAAGGCGACCCCCGCCCTGGCGAAAGAAACGGCGTCTGACAACGTGCCCGGGCCAGGTGCGACCCGCAGCACTCCCACACATGGCGAAAGTCACGCTGCGACAGATGGGGGCGCGCTCGTGGACGAGGGCCGGCGCGGGTCTGAAGGCGAGCGCCAACGGGAGGGGCCTGCCCCCGCTTGCCACAGTGCAGCGTTCCTCTCCGCCCCAGCTGCTGGAGGCGACTCGGCGGCCAACCGCGCGGCCCGCGCCAACCCGCAAGTCCCCGCCAGGCTTCCGTGCCCCAGTAGCCGCCGCGCCTCGCGAAGCCATAGACGATTCCGGCGGCGGGCCCAACCAGTCGGAACAGTCGCAGAGCAGCGAACGTGAGCAGCATGCGGAGCAGGAGCCGGAAGAGCCCGATGAGCAGGAGCTGCCGGCCGCCCACGGGGAGGGCGCGGAAGTGGCGCCAGCACAGGAATGGGAGCATGGGCAAGAACAGGAACAGGCAACCACCCACCGCCACACTCCCCTGGCTGACACTCCGTGCACTGGCCCCTCCCCAATGGCGCGAGCTCGAGCGCCGAGGAACAACGGCAGCGCGGCCGGAACGTTCCCCCAGCGCGTCTTCGTGGCAGCAGGTGAACGCCCTGCCTAGCCTCTGTGACTGGCGACCTTCCAGTCTCCCCGCCGCTCCTGGGCCGAAACCTGGCCCGTAGCGACGCCGACCGCGCTGGAGGGTCTGGTGGGCGGCAGACGGCAGGCGGCGGACGCAGCAGCAGCAGCCGCAGAAGCAGCAGCAGGCGCCGCGCCGAGGACCAGCCGCTGACCACCCCGCCCCTGGCAGCGGGCCCCGCCGCGCGTCACTGTCCAGAACCTTGAGACCCAGACACGGGACAGCAGCTATATAAAGCTAAGATCGGCGGCATCCAGCGGAACCCCCCCGGGGAGACACCTGGCGAGACGATAAAGCGGCTTCAGGTCACCCTGGGAGCGAGGTTCACGGGCGCCTGGCACGCGTTCGCCCAGCAGCACGCCATGCCTGGCAGCAAAGGCGCGCTCGAACCGCGGCGGCGCGACCAGCAAACGTGCGTTAATTTCCTGTCCTCCTTCCGCAGCCATAACTGCGACGTGCGGGCCATGGACGACGCGCTGGACCTCGGCGTTGACTGGACGCAGTTGCGGCTTCGGTACCTGGGCGGAAGTGACGGCGCGGGCAGGGGGCGCCAGGCGGCGAAGGGCCACGCTGATCGTCGCGCACCCAGGAAGGACCAGAAACACTGGAAGGTCGTCACCTAAAGCCGCGGGCGCGCCCGCCCTTGTGTCACCCTAATTCACTCTGGCTTCTCCTGGGTGTGGCCGTGACCCGGCCTTCCAGCGGGCAGCCTTATGCAGCTTAGGTTCTGCACGGTCGCGACAGGGTCGGGTGTGGTCGATCCTGCTTGGCTCCTGGCGTTGCCAACAGGTCCACAGGTGTCACAGGTGGCACACTGCGGATGACTGTTGGTCGTGCGTCGCATTCGCTGGCGCCGCCTTCATTGTCCCGGTGTCACTCGCCATTGGCTGCGCACGAGCACCCTGGGTACATTTTTGGCATTGGGCGTGGTCCATCCTGCTCGGTTGCATTGCTATGTATTCACAGGTCTTGCTATGCTACGCATGGACCACGGTGCACATGATTGCTCCTGGGACGCAGGTTTACCTACCTTTGAGCGGTCATTACTTGATCTGTCGGTGTGCGACGCTTCGGCTGGCGCCTCTTCAGATTTCGCGCCATTTTGGCAGCGCGTGTCAGGTTTGGCTAATTTGGTGCTCCCTGGGTTTCCCTGGGTCACCTTGCAGCTCTGCCCTGGCTTCAGCTCTCCCTGGGATCAGCCTCACTCGCCGCAGTTGCTGCTTGCTGCATCCGGCGCCGCCGCGGCCGCCTAGTCGCGCGCGTTAGCCGTCGGTAATTTAAGCCGGTCGCGGCCCGACCTACTTCGCCCGCCGCTGGCGCGTTCGCCTGCGGCCGTAGAAAAGAACAAATGTATCCCACCAGCTCCCGGTGGCCCCGCCTCTGGGTTGCCCGCGCTCTGGCCGCCTGGCGTTCTCGGCAGTCTTCGCCGTCTGCCTTCAGCCCCTGGCGCCCCCCAGTCTTCCTCGGCGGCAGCTTCGGCAGCCGTGAGCGTCCGCTGGGCAATTAGGCTTCGCCCGTGGCCCGGGTTGACCTCTGCCGCTGCATGCGCCGTCGCTTGCGGCTGCGACGGGGAAGAAGTACCCCTTCCAGCTTGCAGCTGCCGCTTGCAATGGTGGGATGCGCCCCTACGTGGATTGCTCAGGAGTGGTTTAGCCTTCTTGCTCAGCCATCTGAGGTTGCCAGTGGTGGCATGCGACACAGGTACGCTGGACTGCTTGCGCAGCCCCACGCTTTGCCACGCTCGGTGGCACGGTTACCTCTGGCGCCTGGCGCGACAGGGTACAATTCGTTCGGCTTCCTGGTGATCTCGCCTCTGGGATGGTTGCATTTCGGCCGGGTGGCCACCCTGGCAGCTCCTGCAGCCCGCCGTCAGCCCCCAGCGCCGCCCAGCGCCTCCCGCCGGCAGCTCTGGCAGCCGCGAGTGCGCTCGCTGGATAATTAGGTTTCGCCCGTAGCCCGGGACGATTTCTGACGCCGCCTGCGCCTTCGCTTGCGGCCGCGACCAAAACGCACCCCCACCAGCCCATCCAGCGACAGATCGCCAGGCGGGTTGCCTTGACCAGAGAAGTATAGAAACATGCAGCGTAAAAGCCGCATTGGAAGTACTTTATCGGATGTTTCTTGGGGCCATATTCGTCTTGGGTCTCTCTTGGGGTGCTCGCGGAGCCACCTGGGGCACTTCTGGAGCCTTCTCGGGGCCTATTTTGGAGGGTCTGGGATGCCTCTGGGGACAATGTTGGGTTTCACGGTTCAAAAGGAATGGGCCCTTCCAGGTATACTGGCTCGAGATTCATTTGAATTGAAAGGGGTTTGCTCTTTCCGTAGTTCTCTTTCTCTCAAGCCTTTGGCGTATGGGCCCCTCCGATCTGGTGGCATCCCCTGTCCGTCAGTTGGCCACCATCGGATGGGTCCTGGCATTGAGGCAACTCGACCGTCTTCTCGACAGTGCATGGTTCTCGGCTGGGGCGGCCGATCCGCCCACGTGGGCCGACGTGGAGGAGTCGGCCAGGAGTTCGGACGCGCGTTGCCGCACTCTGATCCAGGGGCTTGACGCCTTCAGCTGCGCCAGCTCCGGCGGGCCAGAGGGCGAACCCAGTCCGAGCGCGGCGCGCCCCCTTTGCGAGGCAGCGGCCCCGCCAGAGGCCGACGTCTACCTACAGTCTCCTGTAGAATGTCTGCGCGAGCTTCCTCGGTCACCTGACCTGGCGCGCCTCGACGGCTGCCGCTGGCCGCCTGGCCCGCTGCCGTCACCGGGGTGGCGCTTGTCGCGGGGGGGCCGCCCCGAGGGCACCTGGCTCGCCGACGCCTGCGGGGCGGGACAGCCGTCGGGGCCGAGTTCTGGCTTGGGCTGGCACCAGGCAACCCGCTCGCGGCGCACTACACGGACGACAATGCGCGGCACGAACGCCTTCTGGTCTATCCCTGTCCGAACAAGCACTAGTACATCAGGATTCCGGACGGGGGCCTCTATGAAGAGGACGTGCCGTGCAGAGACCCATCTACTGGACCGTCGCAGGCTGCGTTCCTGGACGACCTGGGCGCCAACTCCGCGGCGCCGGCGGCGTCGTTCCATCGGTTCGGGGCCTGCCCGGACAATGGCGACTTCAAGGTGATGATGGACTCTTGCGAGCAGGCACTCCGCGACGCTGGCGTCGATGACCAGGTGGGGCCCCCCAGCGAGATTGCGGGGGCCGATAGAGACCGCCAGCGTTTTGCACCACACCGTCTGCGCGGCAAGCAGCCCCCCAGCGCTCCCGGGCGCGGGCTCGGCGGCGCGGGCGCAGGGCGCGGCCCAGGTGGGGCCGGCGGCTCCAGCTCCCCCCTCCGGAGGGCCCCCCTCCGTCCGAGGGTGCGGGGGCGGGCGCGGGCCATGAGGCTGAGGCGTTGGGTGATGAAGGCGAGGGCGAGATTTGGGCCACCGTGGAGAGCGTCGCCGACGTCCGAGAGGGCGCGGAGATGATGCTTAAGGACGCAGATGCCGTTCGGGGAGGTCGGGCCCTTGTGAGGTTGTCGCCAGGAGTGTTTGTCTTTGCTCGTCGCGTTCTAGGTGGCACGGAGACCCTCTCCTCGCGCGGGCCCTGGAGGCGCCGCCCTGAAGCCCATCGCCGAGGAGGGCCTGCTGGATGTCCGCATTCTGGCACCCGTTCGGCATGACACAGGCGGGCGTCGCTGGGGCGATTTCGCGAGCTCGGTCGGCAGGATGCACGCAGAGCCCATGGAGGACTTCCCTTTGGAAGGCGAGAGGTCCACAATGTGGTTGATGCGCTATGTTCGAAACCATGGAGGAACCCTCGACGGTCGACAGACGAAGTGGGCCCTCGAACACAGGGTGGATCGCAACAGCACGGCGTTTTTGATGCACGTCCTCTTGGGCCTGGCGTTAGAACTCGGAGTGCGCTACGATCAGCTGGATGTCGCCAACCTCGGGTCTTTCGAGGTCATCAGCAGAATCTATCAGTTATGCGAAGAGACTACAGGCCCCCTGCAGGTGGAGGGCCTGGAGAACTACCTGGGCCGCGACCGCGCAGGTGGTCTGAAGCGCGGGGTAGCTCCGCGCCCTGCCTCTCAAAGCACGCGACAGATGTGCAGCGCAAAGAGACGGGGGCGCCGAAGCAGCGTCGCAAGGCGAGAGAGGAGGTTGCCGCCCTCGAAGCGAGGGGCGGCGGCAAGAAAGACGCCTCGGGGCGATGCGCAGCACGGGGGAGCGCCTCGGCCCACGCGCTGCTCACAGAGGCTCTCTCCATCGGCGCGAGGCGGCGCCTGAGGCGGGCGACGGCTCGTTCCCGCTGGCTGCGCCCCCGCCGCTGCCGCGACGTGAAGGTTCTTTTTCGCGAGGCACCTGCTGTCGGCTGGGCGGGCGCATCGCGCGTCACGACATGGCTCGTCAGTCAATGAGTGCACTCAATTTGCTTGCTGGGTATAACGATCCTCAGAAATCGTCGTCTGGGCCGCAGGGACTTTCCAACCTTGCCATTAAGGATTTTTCTGAGTTGCATCGGGACCATGCCCCTGTCCCTCCTGAATTAGTTCCCCAGGAAGCCTTGCGAGAGCTTCTGGGACGCGCACCGCCGGGCTACTCGCCGGAGCCTGACAGCAGCACAGGTCGGCCCTATGCCCGGGAAGCCGCGATTTGGCCCGCTTGCGGGAACACGCCGGTGGATGTCTTGACTACGGCCCCCCCGGACGTCTTGGGACTTTGAAACGCAGGGCCTGGCTCGCGCTGGGTGCGGCAGAAAGACGAGTTGCGTGTTTTTTTTTTTTCGCGAGGTTAAAGGCGTTCCCACTCTCTACAAAGATGCTGTGTTTTCTAGCCAGCCGTCCAAGTATTTTGAATGTGTGCAGGATGGTATCAAGCGAAGCCTCTGTAGGCTGAGTTTCAGACGGACTGAAATGGCCCCCCATTTCTCGTGAAGAAGAAAGAGGAGAAAATCAGGATCATCCTGGATTGTAGGCGATCTAATCAACATTTCAAGGCCCCCCGAATGTGCATCTTTTCTCGGGAGCTAGCTTCTGCGAGGTAGATGTTGAGCCAGGGAGGGAATTATTTTTCTCTGGCGCTGATGCACAGGATGCGTTCTTTCAACATGAGTTGCCAGAAAGGTCATCCTATTATTTTGGGTTGGATGCTGTATTGGCGAAGATCGAGGTGTCACTAGCATAGAGGGCATCTCCGTGGACCCAGACACTAAGTTGCTCCCGCTGCTTAAGGTTGCCCCGATGGGCTGGACGTGGGCTCAGCTCACCGTTCAGCGCGTTCACGAACGCGCCCTTGAGCAGGACCCCGTGCTTGAAGAGCGTCGGCGCGCAAGCCTCTTTCGACCTCCCCCGCTCGTGCACGGGCAGGCCTTCTACTCGCTTCAGGTTGATAATGCGTTGGTGGAGGGAGATGCAGAGAAGGTGGGTAGGATGGGGGAGCGAGTGGCTGAGCTGTTGGAGAATGCCGGAGCACCAGTGAGCAGATGGAACGCCTCCTGGAACATTTCACGTTCATCGCCCTCCCGAAGCGCGAGCTTTTGTGTTCCCTGAGGGCATGTTACGATTTCGTGTCGGCCAAGGTCATGGGGCCCCTGCCCCTCTGGTCCAGTGTGGAGCGCGAGTTGAAGATGGTGCAGGGCCTGTTGATTTTTGCTCGGAGGCACTTGGGGTCTGCGTGGGACTTGAGGGTGACCGCCTTCGACGCCTGCGAGAGCGGGTGCGCGACAGTGGAGATCACCGCCAATATAGAGTAGATTCGGCAGAGCGGTGTCTGGCACGAGCGCTGGCGATACAAAAGAGGAGACCGTGTTGAAGACCCCCTTGTCCACCAGCCTCGGCAACGGGCTTTCTTGGACATCGCAGAAAAAAGCACGAGGATCCGAATGGTAACGACCCAGATCAAAACCCTGTGTCCCCTGAGGCGCCCCACAGGTTCGTAGAGGGCCTGACCTGGAAGACCACAAATTACCAGCCCATCTTCAATCCAGAGGCTATCCACCTTTCGGAGATGCGGGGTTGTCTTGGTACCATTCGCAAGCGACTCTTGGGTGATCAGTCCGGGTGGCACAAGAATCATCTTGTTATGGGGGACAATTTGGGGCTGCTGTTATCTCTGTCAAAGGGGCGATGTCGTAACCCTACTCTCCTGATGTTGCATCGTCGAGCGGCCTCTTGGGTGCTTGCCACTGGCTTAAGGTTTCTTGGCCGGTGGCTGCCGTCGGAAGTTAACCTGGCGGATGGGCCGTCCAGGAGGCGCGAAGCGACGCGCGACTTGGGCAGCTGCGGGCGATCGGCACCTCACGAGATCTCAGACCCACATCCGTCCACCGAACCCCCAGGAAGAGATTGCGACTCGGAGTCATCCGAGACGAGGGAGCCAGAGTGTGATAGTGCGTCGGGAGAGGCCCCTTCTGGCCTCTCGAGCGCGGCCGACGACTGGAGCAAGGCAGGCCGCGCCAGCCGAGGACCTGAAAGTGTCCGTTGCGATCCTGGCTGTTGCGCCGGGCGCTGGCAGGGGGCACCCCATTCTGGGGCGGCTCGAGCGGGCCGCCGAACTCAGCCCGTTCGAGATCGAGGACGAGCACCTGGCAAAGGCGGCCTACCGCATGAAGAAGTATGGCAAGCTTCGGGACACCAGCCAGCAGCGTGGGACCCTGGAGCAAGCTTCGCTGCAGCCCCGGACGCGAGCCCAGCACGCGGACTACATCGACAATTTCATGGTCGCGGAGGGCCTGAAGGACTTGGACGTCGCGCCGCCCGTGCTGGATGTGATGATTGTGCATCACATGGACAGGATGTTTCTGGAGGGAAAGGCTGCGGGCTCTGGCGAGAAGCTGCTGGCGGCGGTGCAGTACTACGTGCCCGCGTACGGCAATCGGGGGGAGGCTGTGCTCCGTCGGACTGTGCGAGCACTTCGCGGATGGCTACTGTCGGTACCAAGCCGCGCGCGGAGGCCGCCCCCACGGTACGCGGCGGCGGGGATCGCGACGGGCCTGATGCGAAATCATGGGGTAGACTACTCCTTGTGTTGGCTGCGGATGGTGGACGCCTACCTTCGCCCCGGAGAGCGCCTGTCCCTGCGCCCGAACCAGCTGCTTAAGCCGACGACTCAGGAGCACATGACCAGCCTGGCCATCCTACTTCATCCCGCGGAGGACGGGGCCCCGAGCAAGACAGGGGGCGTGGACGAGAACCTGCTGATAAACAGGCAGTGGCTCGCCCAGCTGTTGGTGGACTACTCCGAGACGCGGCCCACGCAGGGCTCCCTCTGGGGCTCGACCTCATCCGGACGCGCGAGAAGTTCATCGACGTTTGCCTCGAGCTGGAGCTGCAGCAGTGGAGCCCCGTGCTCTGCATGGGGCGACGCACCGGGGCGTCCCTCGACCGCCTAGAGAACAGGATGAGCCTGTCCGAGGCGCAGAAGAGGGGGCGATGGCGGTCCACCGCCAGTGTCAGGCGGTACGAGAAGCGGGCGCTGGTCCAGGAGGTCTTCAACAGCCTCGGGGCCGGCGTGCGCAGGTTTTGCCTGGCCAGCGAGAAGTCGCCGTTGGCCGAGCGCGAGAGGCGCGTAGGCCAGCTCCACCGCGCCAGAGCGCCCGACAGAAGATGGGCGCTTTTTCGCAATGAAGTTTTCAGTGGTCAGGGCGAGTTCACCAAGGCTGTTTGCCGCCAGGGCTGCAAGTGTTTCAGTTTTGACGTGCTTCAAGGGCCTGGGGGAGATCTGTTTCGAAAAGCTGTCCAGAGGAGGATTCGGCTTCTCATCAAAAGCCCTCAATGTTTCGGTGTACTCCTGGCGCCTCCTTGCACGACGTTTAGCATTGCCAGACGGCCCGCCATTCGTACCCGAGAGCACGTATACGGCGTGCCCAACGGTTGCGAACGCGATCGTCTTAAACTCGAACAAGCCAACTATCTCGTTCATCAAACTATCCTTCCATGTAAACTGTCAACGCAGTTCGGCGCGCCGCTCATGTTAGAAAACCCGCAGACCAGTCTCCTTTGGCAAGTTCCAGAAATAAGACACTTTCTTGCCAAACCAGAGGTTGATTTCAATACATTTCATATGTGTGGATCTGGTGCTCGGTGTCGCAAGGCAACCTCGGTTATGAGTTTCGGCATCTCCAACATCTCGTCGATCGTTCGTGTGTGCCAGAGTCGTCCACCAGCGCCATGCAGTTTCTCTAAGCAACCGCATATCATTCCCTCCGGCGCAGACCCGTCGGGAGTCAAGAGGACTCGGCGGGCAGCCGCGTATCCTAGACGCTTTGCCACGAAGATGGCGACCTTGTTCGTTGATACTGCCTTCACTAAGGAGCTTGACAAGCAGCGAGATTGGTTCCGTCTGCGACATGGCCTTGTTCGCTCGTGGTCATGATGTCTTGTGTTCCTCTTCTTTTTCCCCGACCCGCCCTCCCTGTACCACTTCGTGACTTGCGAATTCTGGAGCACTGTCGTATATCAAGAGCGCTGCGCGCGGGGTTTCACGAGTTTGACTCGTTAATACTGCACCGTGTGAACAGAAATGGGGTCAACAACAATTGAAACGGAGATTATATGTATGCTGGCACGGGAATCATTTGAGTTGAAGAGGTTCGTTCTCTCCGTAGTTCTCTTTCTCTCCCACCCTACAGTCCCCGCTCCCTCCCGAAAGTTTAGGGCTCACGTACCTCACAAGTCTGGCACCCAGCAACTATTCAAGCCTACGCTCCGTGGCGGAGCACTGTTGTATATCAAGAGCGCTGCGCGCGGGGTTCCACGAGTTTGGACCGTTGATGTTGCACCGTGTGAACAGAGATGAGTTCAAAAACAATTGGGACGGAGATGAAGTTTAGTTCCCCCTCGGAGGCTCGAAAATGACGTGCTGGTACCAACCTGGGGCGCTCTTGGGGCGCTCTCGGCGCTCTTGGGGGCGTCTTGTGTCCTCCTTGGCCCCTCGCGGTGCTCGGTTGGGCCGTCTCGTGGCCACCTTGAGGCCCCCAAGAGCCCATCGGAAGCGAAACATGCGGGAAGGTACGACACACACAGTTGTTCCCCAGGTGTTGGAGCCACGTTTGCAGAAGCAAGTCGCAGGGCAGCCGTCTAGGGCCCTGCCTCAGCGACGTAGCGCCTGGACGAGCCAGGCGCCTCGGCAGGCGCCCGCGCAGACGCGGCCCGCCTGCGCCGCAGCGCGAGCCCGTGGGCCGGCGGCCGCCTCGCTTCGGGGCCCGCTCGCTCGGCCATCTGGCTCCGTCGCCCCTCGGCCGGCCCCCGCCAGCCCGCCGTGCTCTGCGCTGCGGCCGTTCCTTCGGCCGTCGCCGCCCGTCGCCCCCCCATCGCTCGCTCGCGGGCCCCTCCTGTGCCGATGCGCTTGTGTGTTGTCGGGGAGGCAGGCCAAAGTCGAGAGCCCTTGGTCCCGCCCCTTTTCCTCCTCCTCCTCCTCCTCCTCGTTCCTCCGCCCGCCTCCGCCTGTGCGTGGCCCTTCCGTCCGCCTTCCTTCTCCCTGCCTCCTCCGTCACTTCGCGACTTAGCCATGTCCATGCTCAGTTCCTCATTCGTTCCTCCCCCCTTCGCTCCTCCCCCCTCCCCACCCTCGTCACTGGGACCCTCCCGAGACAGGCTGTTGTTGCCGGCAGGGCCCGGCGAGGGCACCCGAATGCCGAAGACGTCCCAGCAGCCTTCCGCCGAGGAGACCAGGGCCCCGCCCACCCTTCCCTCGCTTCCTCGAGGAGTAGGAGAGGGTCCTAGCAGCCCAGGGGGTGGTCATGTCGCTCTGTTATCTTCAACAGCGCCCGAGGACCGACCCATTGCCCCTGTCTCTCTCTCTCTCTCTTTCTACCTCTCTCTCTGCAAGGGCGGCGAGATTTCAGTTCGTGCAACAGCTTAGCGAGCAGCTAGGTGACATGTGGACAGATTTCTGGATCTACGTGCCGGGACTGGTGCGACGCCGAGCTTATACGCGTCAAGTTTCGAGCGTGGAGCTCGCCTGCTTCCAGTCTCTCCAAGGAGGGTTTGGCGCTAACACCTGCATGCGGCATTTGGACGCAGCGGCAGCGAACTCGCACCGCGCCCACAGCCTGAGCGCGGGCGCCGCCAGGCGAACTGAGTGCAAACCGGCGAGGAAGGAGAGGACGGCCGCGGAGGAGGAGAGAGAAGGTTCGACGCGACAAGATCACGCTTCCAAAATAAGCCCTCTCACTGCCTCCCTTGCCTCCATTAAGCCCACCCTCCCGACCGTCCTCCTCGACTCTCCTCCTCCTTCCTTTTTTTTTGTAACATTCCTCCTCGTCTTCCCCCCCTCCTCCTCCTCCTCCTCCTCCGCTTCCTCCTCCTCCCTCTCCCCCTCCTCCCTCTCCCCCTCCTCCTCCTCCTCCTCCTCCTCCTCCTCCTCCTCCTCCTCCTCCTCCTCCTCCTCCTCCTCCTCCTCCTCCTGTCGCCTCCTCCTCCTCCTCCTCCTCGACCCTCGCCCTTGGCCCCCCTCCTCGATCACCTCCCCCCCCGCCCCCGAGGCGGCGAGGCCAGCGCCCCCGTCCATCGCGCCCCCGCCCCACAGCGTGAGCGAACCGCTGGTGCAGGAGAGGCGCCAGTTCTGGGAGCGCGTGGCGCGCGGCCCGGTCACCTGCCCGCCGGCCGCCGCTCGGGCCTCCGCCGCGGCCGCCGCCAGGGCGGCCAGGCCACGACGGCGGCGACTCTCCCAGCCTCGGGATGCTGGCCAGCAGCTGCGCCTCGCCGAAGGCGTTCCCGGGGCGTGCCCGGATCGTCCCGGACGGCCGCCGGACGTCCGAGCTTTGAGCGAAAAGCCAACTTCGGCGGCGAGCGACAGGGGGCAAGCGAGAAGGAGAAGTCCTTCTCGGAGGGCGGCGGGACTTCTCAGGAGCCCTCGCGCCTTCTGAGGAGTGTGCTGCGTCTTCGGGGGAGGCCCAGAACGCTCCTCAGAAGGCGGGGGGACTTCGGAGCCTCCTCTGAGAAGGCCAGCCCCTTCTCACTTCCAGGCGATCGCAAACATAGATCATTAGCGACGGGTCCCGTTTCCATGGGAAATCGCGGAGTTCCGCCGCCGAGCGAGGCGGCACCGGCCGCACGTTGGGGAGGGCACCTCCCCCGATCCATGGATTTGGCGACCGCGCGCCAAACCCAGGGATCGTTAATCCATGTTTGCGCGCCCCCGACCTCCGAGCCTCCTCTGAGAAGGCCCGCCCCTTCTCGCTTCCCCCCCTCGCTCGCCGCCGAATGCACACGCGCAAGGCAAAGGGCCCTCCCGATGGGCTGCGCCGCGCGCCTGCGCCCGAAGGAGTGCGGGCTCGGGCGGGAATCCCGCGGGGCGCCGTGCTCGGGGCGGACCGCCGCCCGCGCCGGCCCGGCCATGGACAGCTCGTGCACGGGCACGTCGTCCAGGGGCGTGGTGTTCTGGAGGCGGTCTCCATCTGCTCGCAGGGAGGGAGGGAGGCAGGAAGGGACCCAGGAATCCAACGTATTGACAAAAAAACGCGACGAGGGTTTTTTACAGTTTTCGGCCTCAAGGGGCCCTTACCGGGCCTCGGGACCGTCAAAAACCGACTCAGGATGAAAAACCGGGCCTGGGGAATGGGTCGAGACTTCCAGGGACCCCGTAGTGAAAAAATCACGACATCGGATCTCAGGGGGGAGAGAGAGAGAGAGAGAGAGAGAGATGTTCAGAGCTCGGAGACTGGAGCAGACATACATTGCCAGTGGCGGGCTGACCCCAGAACTTTCTGAGGGTCGGGGACGACGTCGGGGTGGTGTGGTGTGTACTTGCTTCCCCGCTTTCCCAGGGAAGCGACGGAAAATGTACACCAGGACCCCGAATACACCACGATCCGCTTGCCTGTGCGGATAGGCCCAATATGTAGGAAAATCCGCCGATCCGGCGTGTGAGTTCCTGAGAGCGTGGGCTTGAGTTCGCTGAAGCTTCGCTCTGTCGGGGGGGACTGACGCCATGGCTGACGCCATTCAGGACCGGGAAGGGGGAGGGGGGGGGGAGCTCGCTCAAGGTTCGCTCTGTTTGGGGGGGGGGGGGGGCTGACGCCATAGCTGACGCCATTCAGGCCCAGGAGGGACAGGGGGGGGGGGACGCCATGGCTGACGCCATTCAGGCCCTGGAGGAGGGAGTCGGGGGGAGGGGCTGACCAGTCAGGCCTGGGTCAGGCCCGAGGGAGGGGGGGGGGTACGCCATGCCTGACGCCATTCATGCCCAGGAGGAGGGAGTCGGGGGGGGGGGGGGGCTGACGCCATGGGGGAGGGGGGCGGGCAGCTCGCTGAAGCTTTCGCTCTGTCGGGGCGGGGGGGGCTGACGCCATAGCTGACGCCATTCAGGCCCGGAGGGAGGGGAGGGGGGGACGGACCATGGCTGACGCCATTCAGGCCCGGGAGGAGGGAGTCGGGGGGGGTGGGGCTAACGCCCATGGGCTGACGCCATTCAGGCCCGGGAGGGGGGAGGGGGGGGGGGGGGGGCGGAGCTCGCTCAAGCTTCGCTCCGTCGGGGGGTGGGGGCTGACGCCATAGCTGACGCCATTCAGGTCCACCAGGAGGGGGAGGGGGGGGGGGGGAGATCAAGCCTGGGAGGAGGGAGTCGGGGGGGGGGGACGCCATGGCTGACGCCATTCAGACCCGGGAAGGGGGGGGGGAGGGGGGGGGGGGGGGGGGAGGGAGCTCAAGGTTCGCTCTGTCGGGGGGGGGAGGGGGCTGACGCCATAGCTGACGCCATTCAGGCCCAGGAGGGGGCGGGGGGGGAGGGGAGGGGGTGACGCCATGGCTGACGCCATTCAGGCCCGGGAGGAGGGAGTCGGGGGGGAGGGGGAGGAGGGCTGACGCCATGGCTGACACCATTCAGGCTCGGGAGAGGAGAGGGTGGGGGGGGAGGGCCGTCGCCATGGCTGACGCCATTCACGCCCGAAGAGGGCTCCAAGACGGCCCAAGAAGGGCCCAAGACGGCCCAAGAAGCCCCAAGGAGGCCCCCAGAAGGCCCCCAAGAGATTCAAAAACTTCATCCAGCGCGCCCCCAAGAAGCCTCCAGGATGCCTCCAAACAGCCCCCCGAGAAGCCCAGGAGCGCCCCCCAAAGGTGTCATACATCAGCTACGTCAACATCCCGTGAGTTTGGCTGTTCACGCGAGATCGTCACTTTCGAGTGTCCGAAGGTTGCCCAAGCGAGTTCAACATCTCTATCTTATGAGGATGATTCGAGCGAGTGCTCAACCTAAAAGGTCATCCGCTGCAAGCAGAGTCGGTAGCACCTCGGCTTGGCGGCACTGGCTGGAGGCCACCACAATATGCAAAACAACCGGGGATTGGAGCCAGTCCTGTGGCCTTCTGGGGCCTCCTGCTCTTGGAGCCTCGTGGGGGTTCCCGGGGCCTTCGGGTCCTCCCGGTGCCTCCTGGCGCGTCCTGTGGCCTCCTGTGGCCTCCTGGGGCCTCCTGGGGCCTCCTGGTGCCTTCCTGGGGCGTCCTGGGGCTCTCCTGGGGCCTCCGTGCGGGGCCTCCGTGCGGGGCCGGGAAGCGCGTCGGTTTATAGAGTTCGGCTCCGAGGGAGAGAGAGAGAGCGAGAGAGAGAGAGAGAAAAAAGAGAGAGAAAAGAAAGAGAGAGAGAGAGAAACAAAAAAAAAAAAAAAAACACGTCGGCGAAGGTGTTGTTCAATCTGGGCGCTGTTGCTGGATCTCGGCCTCCGGGGCCCGCTCTCGGGCCCCCAGTGGCGGGGCGGCCCGCCGTGGACCCGGGGCGAGGGCGGGCCCCCCGGGGAGGGAGAAGGGCAGACGGGGGGCCGCGCACTGGACAAGAACGTGTCGTCGGATGCCTTGGGAGGGGCGCGCGAGGCGTCTCGGGAGCGGAAAAAGAGGGGGGTGATGACCAGGGAGAAGGACAGAGGGGGGCCGCGCGTTGGACAAGAACGTGCCGTCGGATGCCTTGGGAGGGTCTCCGGCCGCCTGGGGCCCTGGCCGCCCGCGCCCGCCCGGGCCCCACGGGGAGGGAAAAGGACAGAGGGGGGCCGCGCACTGGACAAAACGTGCCGTCGGATGCCTTGGGAGGGGCGCGCGAGGTGTTCTGGGAGCGGAAAAGAGGGGGGTGATGACTAGGGGGGGGTGGATGTCATGGCGCGGGCCATGATTTTTCCTCGGATTTCATGGCGCCTCGTTTTATTTCATTACGTCCCTCAGATTCCCACTGTTTGGTGTCGACTGTGGGGCCATGATTTTTCCTCAGATTTCATTGGTCTCCGGCCGCCTGAGGCCCCGCCCGCCCGCGCCCTGTCTCCCTAAATAGGGGCTACCCGCGTCCCGTCTAGCTCTTGACCGGAAGGGGCCCGCTCCCGACCCGCCGACCGAAGAGTCTTGAGAGGGGCGCGCGAGTTGTCCGCGTTTGTCTTCGTCTGCATTGGCATGGCCACGGGGAGGGAAGAAGGACAGAGGGGGGCCGCGCGCTGGCAAAAACGTGCCGTCGGATGCCTCGGGTCATGTCGGGCGTGTCCCCATGCAGGGGGATTTTCGACAAAAAATAAAGAATACCCCAAACATACCCCAAGAAGGTCAAAAAAGCTTCAAAAAATAGTCCCCAGACTATTTTTGGCGTATTGTTTGATTATTTTGGGGGTATTGTAGTGGCCTTCGGCCAGTGCCGCCGATCCGGGGCGCTCCGACTGATGTGATCCTTCTTCGCCCTCGTCCCTCCTCTCTTTTTCCCTCCCCTCCTCTCACTCAGCATTTATCGAAGACGCCTACGGCGAATCACCGCCGCCCCCTGCCTTTTTGGGAGCGCCTATGTGGCCGAACGTTGAGGCCAGACCTCCTGCCAAGCTATCGGACCACGTGTTCCCTGCATCTTGGCCGTCTTGGAGGCCTCTTGGGCAAGCTTTGGGCGATCTTTGGGGCTTTTTGGGCCGTCTCGGGCCAGCTTCGAGCCAACTTCGGCCATCTTGGTGGGTTCCTGGCACGTCTGAAGCCGTCGGAAGCCGTTTGGGGGGCCTCTATGGGCCGACTTGGGGCCCGCTTGGAATGCTCCAGGGCCGTCTTGGAGGCCATCTTGGGCGTGGGGGGGCCCGCTTGGAATGCTCCAGGGCCGTCTTGGAGGCCATCTTGGGCGTCTGGGAGGCCATCTTGGGCGTGTTGGAGGCCTCTTGGGCCCTCTTGGGGCCCTCTAGGGGCCATCTTGGAGGCCACTTGGGCCATCATGGGGCTCTCTTGGGGGCCTCTTGGGCGATCTTGGGGGCTTCTTGGGCCGTCTTGAGCCGTCGGAGAGCCGAAAAGGCGCAAATGCCAAAATCCTTCAAAAACAAGGGAAAATCAATGATTTTGGCCTCTTCGGACTCTCCTGGAGGACCTCTTGGAGGCCTCTTGGGCCGTCTGGGAGGCCTCTGGGGGGCCTCTTGGGCCGTCTTGGGCCGTCTTGGACTCTCTTGGGCCGTTTTGGAGGCCGTCTTGGACCATCTCGGGCGGACTTGGAGGCCATCTTGGGCCATCTTCGCGATTTTTTGAGGATGTCCCGAGCGAAACGGCCGTTTTTGGGCATTGACAGATGGGTTTTCGGAAATTTGCGGGTGGCCGGCGGGACGGGCCGAAGCCCATTGGGGAGTTCTTTTAGAAAAAGAACCAAAACCAAAACCTGAATCATCCAGCACGCCGTGCACCCCTGCAAGCAGGGGGCGGCGGATCCAGTGGCCGTCGGCCTATCCCGCCACCGTGCGTGGGTGGTGGGTCAGAGGCCTCATGGATGCTGATTGGGATCTCGTGGTTGGCTGGGACTTCTGGGGGCCTCTTGGGCGCCTCTTGGGGCTTCTTGGGGGCCTCTGGGCCTCTTGGGGCCACTAGAGCTCTTGGGAGCCTCTTGGGGCTTCTTGGGGGCCTCTTCTGCGCCCCTTGGGGCCTCTTGGAGGCCTCCTCGGAGCCTCTTGGTGCGGGAGGGGTGGTACTCGAGTTCGGAACCCCCTCGGAGGCCACGATCCTTGTGAGGGGTGTCAAAAAACGCATCCGCCGGAAACTCGCCCCCCCCCCCCCGTCCCCACCCCCCCTTCCCCGGCAGAGCCACCCCGGCAACCCCCCCAGAGGCTGAGGCTCAGCCTCGAGGCTGTAGCTGAGACTCCTTGAAACTCACACGCCGGATCGGCGGATTTTTCATTTCTCGTCGAAAATCCCCCTGTAGGGGGACACGCCCGACTGAAGGACAGATGTGGGCCGCGCGTTGGAAAGAACGTGCCGTCGGATGCCTTGGGAGGGGCGCGCGAGTTGTCCGCGTCTGTCTTCTTCTGCATTGGCATGACCATGTCAAGGGTCGCTTCACGATCCGCATGCGCTGTGGCCGCGGCCGTGAAGGGTCGAAGCGCATCCGAGTTGAAGAAGCCCCGAAGCCTGACGCGCAGGTATCCTTTGAGACAAAACACGCCCCCATGTGCCCGTGAGACAGAGGAGCAAGAGGTCATGATCATGATACGGTCCAAGATTTCCCGGATTTCCAGTATTCGGAATACTGGGAGTCCGGGGAATCCGGGAAATCTTGGACCATAGAGTCGCACACAGGCTGCAGGAACGTGGACCGCTGGATACTCTGCACTCCTCCAACGCATCATGGGCCAATCGCATCATGACGTCATTGTGGCCGTAGCAGAGAAGAAAATCTTGTCACACGCACCAGGGGGTGGCGCAAGAGGGCTCATGGGGCTGGTCGTTTCCCCCCCCCTTTGGAGGGGAAAACCAGCAGAAACAAGCTTGTGTTGTAATGAATCGTGGCGTCTAGGGCCATTCAGGGCGCCCCAGAAGTCACGCGTCAAGCCCCGGGAGTTCTGACAATTAGGGAGACGGCCCCTTGTTGAGCGCGTGCACAATATTCAAAACGCACAGAGAGCACGAGGGCACCTGAGGGCATTCAGCTCAGTGCTGACGGCACCGCGGCGGATATCGACCATTTGGGTCGTCGACGGCGGCCACGGCGACGATCACGATCGACGACTGCAGTCAAACCGCATCATGAGGATGAGCAACTTATTCCAAGGGGCATTATCTTGGCACCCTTGCCCATCATAGCCTTTGGCCCCTAGCCATGGGCCATGGACTTTCAAGTTCGGTTTCGACTTGGGCGTCCAATGGCCTTGCATCCTTGCGTCGCCTCCTCATGATCCAGTCGCCCCGTGCGACGACTACGACGATGACCAAGGCCACGACCACTGCGACGGCCACGACCACGACCACGAGCGCGACGACCACGACCACAGCGACGAAGACGACGACCACGACCAAGACGACCACTACGACTGACCCAGACATCCGACGATGCCTGTGTGCGCTTTTGTTCAATTCGCAGCCCCAGAGCTCCCGACCCTTGCCCTGGGGTCAATCTTTCGGCCTGGATCCATTTTTGGTGGCCCCCGGGGCCCCAGAAGGGCCGAAATCTGTAGAACCTTAGCTTGGCGAAAGGCCCAACCAGATGCACTTGGGAGCACCGTCGTTGTATGCACCGCATTCGGAGGAGCTCCCTCTAGGGGCACGAAACGCGTGAGGGGTGTGCCAAAAGTTGCGCGGTGGGCGCATGCGAAAGCAGCCTTTGGGGCCGTCGGTGGAATTCCCTATGGGGCCACGAAACGTCTGAGGGGTGTGCCAAAATAGGTGCGGTGAGCGCACGCGAACACAGCCACTGGGGCCGTCGGTGGAGTCCCTATGGGGCCGCGAAACGTGTGAGGGGTGTGCCGAAATTGACGCGGTGGGCGCATGGGAACGCAGCCATTGGCGCCCTCGGTGGAGCTCCCGATTGGACCACGAAACGTGTGAGGGGTGTGCCGAAATCGGTGTGGATGACGCATGCGGGCGGTCGCACTGTCGTTTTCGGTGGAGCTCTCTATGGGGCCGCGCAACGTGCGAGGTGTGTGCCGAAATGGGTGTGGGTGACGCATGCCGGCGTTGGCGTTAGGGCCTTTGGTGGAACTCCCTACGGGACCACGAAACGTGTGAGTGGTGTGCTGACATGGGTGTGGGTTGACGCATGTGGGCGGTGGCACTCGGGCCTTCGGTGGAGCTCTCTATGGAACCATGAAGCGTGTGAGGTGTGTGTGTGTGTGTGCCGAAAGTGGTGTGGGTGACGCATGCGGGCGGTGGCACTGGGGCCTTCGGTGGAGCTCCCTCGAAACCCACGAAGCGTTTGAGTGGTGTGCCGAAATGAGATGGGTGACGCATGCGGGCTGTGGCACTGGGGCGTTCGGTGGAGCTCCTTATGGGGCCACGAAACGTGTGAGGGGTGTGCCGACATGGGTGTGGGTGTCGCGTGCGGGCGGTGCCATTGGGGCTTTCGGTGGAGCTCCCTGTGTGGCCACGAAAACGTGGGAGGGGTGTGCCGACATGGGTGCGGGTGACGCATGCGGGCGGTGGCACTGGGGCCTTCGGTGGAGCTCCCTGTGGGGCCACGACACGTGTGAGGGGGGGCCACAGTGAGGGGGGTGACGGGAGGAGGGAGGAGGGGGAGCAGGAGGGAGGAGGGAGACGCGGGGCGCGGTCTCTTCAAAACGAGGGCCCAACACCACAGGATTGCTGGGAAGTCACGGGCTTGGAGCAAAAGAAATGCCCTCGAAGAGCAGGGCAGCCGACCGCGGCGACGGCCACGGCCGCGAGCGCGACGCCCGCGCGACGGCCTCCGACGGCCGCGGAGCCGCGCGACGCGCGGCAGCCCACCGCGGCCGCGGCGAGAGGCGGCTCGCCGTCGCCCTGGCCCTGCTCGTCGCGGCGGACAGGCCCCCGCCGCGCTCGCCGCCCCCCCCCGCCGATCGGCGTGGGCCCCCCGAGGTTCCCGCACGCTCCTCCTCCTCCTCCTCCTCCTCCTCCTCCTCCTCCTCCTCCTCCTCCTGTTCTCGAGCGTCGTCCCCCGGGCCCCGCCCCGGCCGCTCTCGCTGGCCGCGCCCCGCGCGCGGAGCGCCGGCACGGCCTTGCAGGGGCCCCTTTTGCTGCATCCGCGGCATGCGTCCCTGGTGTGCGGGCGTGGGCCGTGCTCGCCGTGGAGAAAGTCACGGCCCCGCGGTTACGGTAGGTTTGCGTCGTGTCGACCAGCGGCGACCCCAGCGCGGGCGTTCAAGGTTGAACGCCGCCGGCGACCCAGAATCGGGCGATGTTGAACGATCGGACGTTGCAGCAGCGGCCGATCATTCAAGGTTGAATGATCCCTGCGGTGTCAAAACCCAACGCTGGGGTCGGCACGACACGAACCTGCCGTACCTCCCACGGGTTGTTTTTTGCCAGTCGTGGCGTGTTGCTTGGATTTCGGCCCTCGCGGGGTACTTTCGGGTGGCCCAGGGCATCAAACATGGACCTTGGGCCAAACAATTGGCCCGCGGAAGGGAAGCGATCGGGACCTCTGGGGCCGCGGGCTGAAAAATAATATCGTCGGATGCTTGGGCTTCCGCCGTTGAAGAGAACCACTGCGTGTTCTGGCGGCCTCGTCGGTCCCCGGAGGCTTTCCTGCCTCCGGGTGCGATCCAGCGGCCGTGCCTCGCCGAGGGCGTTTCGGGGGAGCTGGACCGTCCCCCTTGCGGCCGCTGGGGTCCGAGTTGTGCTCCGAGGGCCGCGTGATGTCGCCCTGCCCCGAGTCATGACCCGAAGGCCGAGTGACTTCGCCTGCCCCCGTTGCTAGCACCCGTTGGCAACGAGCCCCGAGAAGGGCCTCGCCTTCGAGGGCCACGGGTGTAGTCATTCAGAGGAGGAGCCGCTGCTGATACCACTGCGCGCCCCGCTTCGCCATGGCTGGATTCGTTTCAACACCTTGGTCAGGACGCACCCTGGGAGAGGTCTGGGCAGCAGCGGTACCGGCACCTTCGTGTCCTTCCCGACGTCTCTTCCTTTGCGCAGAGCGGCGGAAAGCCTGGGGGAAGCGGAAGATGTCCCCTCGAGTGATGGCATGCTGTTTTGTCCAGGGCTTGTGGATTCCGCCATGTCGATCCGATGGATCCAATTCCGTAGCTATTTGGGTCGAAGTCACTTTGGCTCCAGTGCGAACCACGGGCCCTGGCAGCTCGTGCCTGTGTGCAGCCATGGGGCCGGCTCGACGGCCCCCATGTCCCCGGCAATGGTTGCCAAGTTCACGCTCGCCTGCTTGAGCTGCCAAGCCCAGCAGGTTTTCGGTTCGTCTCGGTTTTTCCCATGGGCCGAGACCATGACAAGGATGGTGGAGGCTGGCAATGGCAGAGCGGCTCCTCTAAGTCGCAGCAGCAATTCCACGAGCCCTGCACTCATTGCAGGTACTGCTGGAACCTCAAGAACGATCATTGGCGCTACCAATGCGCAGGGCCGTTGGTGGCGAACCCAGCAGCAGATCGTCGTGTTCGGGGCCATTGGGCCTTCGGCCCCCAGCTATCCAGGACCCGCCGCTCCGCGACGCCGGCGCCGACCCCCCGTTCAGTTCCACTCCAGCGGAGGCTTCGTACATTGGCAAGGGTGGCGGCAAGGAAGGCAAGCCCCCCCCCGCCCCCCAAGGGTCGTGGCAAAGCGAACCCCGCCGCGGTCTCCAAGCGCCCGTGGGTTTACCACCAGGGGTGGTACCCTTAAGGTGGCATTCTTCAAACGACGGCCACCAAGATCACCAAGGATCCTGAGGATCCGTTGGCGGCGCTCCGCGCCAAGCTCGGCTCCGAGTGCGAGGAAGAGTCAGCCAAGTTGGAGGCGTTCCTGTCCGAGGCAGATGCACCGACTTCTGCACCCCCGCGGCAGCCGCTTCTGGAGGAGGACGTCTCGACCAAAGGCTGTGCGCACCGCCGCGCCAAGTCGCGGCTCGAACACTGCTTTCAGAAGGCGCTGGAGGCCGAGACCTGGCTGCAGGAAGCTCGTGCAGCGTAAGACCAGGCGGTGTCCGCGACACATGAAGCCAAGTTCTCGCTGGAAACGGCGTGGGCGCAGCAGCCCCCGTCCCGTGCGAAGGAGAAGGCACCCACTGCTGAGGGCGCCTCGTCGCTCAACCGGTCGCCCCTCCTGTTCAGCGAGAGCGACGTCGAGAGCCACACCATAGTTGACGGCCCCATGTTCAGCACGGAGGGCTTGGATCTCCGACTTGCAGGAGTGGGAGAGGGTCACGCCCAACATTGCCGCGGGCATCAAAGCGGAGACCGCCAAGGCGTTCGGACCCACTGCAGGGAACTTCACCACCTTCCGCAAGGAAGCTAGGAAGATGTCTCTGCACATGCAGGCTAAGCGCAGGCGCGGCGCCAGCAATGAGGACGTCGGCGATGCTGGTGCAATCGATGCTGCTATGCTTGGCGGAGGATCTCCACCTGGAGGCTGCAGCGCCCACGCAGGCAGCGGGAGCGGCAGCGCCGCCTCATCTGCTCCAGCTGCGCCTACGGCGACGGAAGGGGCTCGACGACCTCCGCGCTGCAGCCAGGCAGAAGGCCCAGGACGTAACCAATGCTTCCAAGGCCGACAAAGACAAAAGCGAGGACTCTAATTAGCCGAGGCGTTACCTCTGGAGGTCACACAGTGCCAGTCTCTGATAAGATGTTTCGGACTGCCTCTGAAGAGCTGGCTTTCGATTCAGATCTCGCAGTCATCGACCGCAAGGATCCACGTGCGTTATGGTGGTCAGCTTGTCCCCGGTCACGGTGACGTCTTCCTGTCCAGCGCAGATCCACGAAATCCACGCGCAGCGCCAAAAGTCTATGTGTCGGAGGCTGGGGGGTGGGCCCCAACCGGGAAGAAGCGAAGCTGCATGCGCGCGAGAGGAACGAACCCGCCGTTGCTAGGTCGAAGTCGAGACAAGTGATTATCCCCCTCCCGCCCGTCCGGCGGTGGCCCTCGGTGTCCCGCGGTGTCCCGCGGTGTCCCGTGGTGTCCCGTGGTGTCCGCCGTTGCTAGGGCGAAGTCAAGACACAGGATTATCCCCCTCCCGCCTGTCCGGCGATGGCTCGCGGTGTCCCGCGGTGTCCGCCGTTGCTAGGGAGAAGTCAAGACAAATCATTATCCCACTCCCGCCCGTCTGGCGGTGGTTCGCGGTGTCCCGTGGTGTCTTGCTGAGTGAGATCGATATTGAGATCGATACTGAGATCGATGTGGTGTCCCGTGGTGCCCCAAAAAGTAAGATCGATAGTGAGATCGATAGTGAGATCGATGTGGTGTCCCGTTGTGTCCCGCGGTGCCCCGCTGAGTGAGATCGATACTGAGATCGATGTGATGTCCCGAGGTGTCCCGTGGTGTCCCGTGGTGTCCCGTTGAGCGAGATCGATAGTGAGATCGATAGTGAGATCGGCAGGTGTCCGGTGGTGTCCCGTTGAGTGAGATTGATAGTGAGGTCGATAGTGAGATCGATAGTGAGATCGATGTGGTGTCCCGTGGTGTCCTGTGGTGTCCTATGGTGTCCCGTTGAGTGAGATCGATAGTGCGATCGATAGTGAGATGGGCAAGTGTCCCGTGGTGGCCCGTGGTGTCCCGTGGTGTCCCGTTGAGTGAGATCGATAGTGCGATCGGCGAGTGTCCCGTGGTGTCCCGTGGTGTCCCGCGGTGTCCCGTTGAGTGAGGTCGATAGTGAGATCGGCAAGTGTCCCGTGGTGTCCCGTGGTGTCCCGTTGAGTGAGATCGATCGTGACATCGATTGAGTCAGATGTTGGTTCCCCCCCTCCCCCCCCCACAACCTTCTTATGACCCGAAGGGTGGTCATATAGGTATGCAGTTCTTTGTTGCTCTGACGTTTGGTTTGTTAACCTCGAAGACAACAGCTCCCGACCCGCATCCCGGAATATTCCGCCTCGCTTCTTCGACGCATGACGGCTGCATGCAACGGCCGCCAGGCCCCAAGGGGGTATTCCGCTTCGCGTTCCCGGGCAGGGATGGCTATCCCGCCCCGACGGGCATTGGGACACGCCCGCGCCAGGAAGGGGTGCGTTCGGTGGTAAATCATGGGAGCCTGGTTTACCCTTTAGATTCCGTCTTTAGTATCGATTCGCGTCTATGAGTCGATGAGATAGCGCCGATTTAGCGTCTGTCAGCGTCGAGTAGCGTCGAAATAGCGTCGACTAGCGTCGGCTAGCGCCGGCTAGCGTCGATTCGCAAGAGCCGACAAGATGGAATGGGAGGCTCCCATGAGTTGCCACCGAAGGTGCGCGGGGGGTGACTGCCAAGTTCCCTGGACACTATACGGTTCCTGCATTGGACGCAGAGGGGGCTGGCGTTGGAAACTCTTGTCTTCGCTGTCCCATAAGCGACGCTGGGAGCCCCAGAACCACCCGGTGCGCTGCCCCGTGGCAGATACCCTTGAGTGGAGCTATGAGGCTCCTGAACAACATGCCGAACTTACCGTAAGTCGAGGAGCAAAAAACTGCATAAAGACGTGTCGGCGCTCCGCGCGGATTCCTTCGATCGGGGCCCAGGCCCGCCTGGCGGCGCCTTCGGCGCCGCCCCTGGCGCGTTCGCGCGCCAGGGAGGGGGTTCAGCGCGCGCAGGTCCAAGAAATGCGCCCGGCCCTCCAAGAAATGTTTAAATAAGCTCTGCTGGGGACCCTAAGTGCCAGAGCTTGGGGGGCAGACGGCAGCGGCCGAGAGGCCTGGCGAATAAAAAGTCCAGGGCGCACAGAACCTGAATATCCGACACAGCAACAGCAGATGAGAGCGACCACATTACAAGCACGAGCGAAAGTGAGGGGTCTGCGCCCCAAGTAAAGTTCAGAGCACTCGCCGACATCATGCTGCAACCAGCCCTCCACTCGGAGGGCCCACAGGTACCTGACCTTCATGGGCCTTCAGGGGCCGATCACGCACAACAAAATGAGAGTGCGAACCCCTCCTCACAGGGAGGGGGGGTCGGGGCCGAAACTTGAGCGGCGGCGAAGCCGAGGAGGACAAGGACGAGGACGAGGACAAGAGGGAGAGGGACGGCACAAGAGGGGGAGCACTAGCAATGTAAAAGTGCGTTTAGTAAAACATGTATTTTAAAAAGCTGTGCTGGGGACCCTAAGTGCCAGAGCTTGGGGGGCAGACGGCAGCGGCCGAGAGGCCTGGCGAATAAAAAGTCCAGGGCGCACAGAACCTGAATATCCGACACAGCAACAGCAGATGAGAGCGACCACATTACAAGCACGAGCGAAAGTGAGGGGTCTGCGCCCCAAGTAAAGTTCAGAGCACTCGCCGACATCATGCTGCAACCAGCCCTCCACTCGGAGGGCCCACAGGTACCTGACCTTCATGGGCCCTCAGGGGCCGATCACGCACAACAAAATGAGAGTGCGAACCCCGCACAGGCCAACAAGCCCTTTCTGGCCGAAGGCCCTGCATTCAGGATTTTGAAATCAGCACCGCAGGCATAGGGTGGGAGGGCGGGCAGAGAAGAATACCTGTATTATATTCAAAAATTACCCCCCCAGCTTTGGCACAGATCCCCAGATTAATTGCAAGCTCAAGGAAACGCACTTCGAAATCCAAACACTTACAGACAAGTGAATAGAGGGAGGAGGTACGGCTAGGTGGCGCCACGGCGCCGAAACAGGGCCTTGCCCCCCGTTTTCGGGCGCCCCACCTCGGGCCGCGCCTGCAGCGACGCACAGCCGAGGTCGAGGCTGTCATTCGAAAGCTGCGAAAGAGCCGCAATCAAGCAAACGGTGAGCGGCCTACGTGCCGCCCTGGACTTCCCCAGCGCATTGGCCATCGCCACGCCTGGGGCCTGCCAGAACCGTTCGCCCTTCACGATCTGATCCTTTTGGAGGAGGGAGCGCCGCTGTATCAGCACGTGGGTCTTCGTGTAGCGCTGCAAGGCGCTCGAAGTAGTCCAGCGCCCCCTCCTCCTCGCAATCTCCAAATCTCCCCCATTCGCCACATACTGCGCAGCACCTGCGTGACGAATGCCATGAGGTGGGCCAACGGCCTCAAGGCCCAACCTCTGGAGGGAAGACTGCCAACTCCTGCGATACTTGTCGGGGGTGATGGGGAAGACGAGCTCATCATCTGCAAGATCCTCGGCGAGGGTGAGCAGCACGCACTTTGTCAGCCCCATCAGTACTTCCACTCCCTGCCCCGAGCCCGTCTTGACCTTCTCCCCTCTCGCTCGATCTCCTAGCAATAATGCCATACGCCCTTGTGCATCTGTCGAGATGCTGCCCTTCCGTAGTTGAGCCCAGTCCTGCTCACGTAGCCAACCGTCGAGCTGCGCCACGACCGCGCACGCCTCGTGGACACACCCGGCGTGGCACAGGTCCAGGATGATGAGAGCAAGCGCTTGCAACGGAATGGGCTCGCCCTCCTGGCCCTGCTGCTGGCGTTCCCACGCTTTCAGAGCTCGAGCCGACAGGGGGGGGAAGTTCCTGTGGTCTTCGAAGATGTGCATGAACCCGTTGAAAAGCATGCTTCCCCGACTATAGCCGAGGCCACGCACATAGCACATGTCCGACAGAAAAGAGGCCAGGGCTTTATCTCGAAGATAGACCGAATGAAACGGTAGGTTCAGCCTCTTAGCATCGATCAGAAACTCCCGAACTGCCTTCTCGTATGCGACATTCGTCTTGTCATCGACCGCGTGAATTGCCAATCTGTTGTTATAAACCAGAGGCATACAGGCCGCGTTATCCCATGCTCGAGCTCCTTTAGTCTGCAGCGGTGGCGGCCTCGTGACAACTCTAACTGCACCTGCTCCGCGTATGCACCCCAAGATGGCCAGCAGCCAACTCCAGGACGGCCTGGATCGCACGCCCCGGTTCACCGCCAGCCTCTCCAGGGTCAAGTAGAGCTCCTCGTAGTCGATGGCCTCGTACTCCACTAATCCGTCGGCGCCGTGATCCCTCACGATGTCGACTTGGTAGGTCCCGTCGTACTCGCAGTCGGATAAGGTCTTGCCAACATGGAGCGGACGGCCTTCGGCGTGTGCCTCCACTTGCGCTCCTCCTTCGTGGCCTCGGCCGCACCGATATCCAACGCCCTGCTCGGACCATCTCCCACATTGTCCTCCGACGCCACCCACCTCACGTACAGCCTGATACCGAAAACGAGGACCACCGCAGAAGCCTGGCGAGCCAAGTCCAGCAGGCCCGTCGCCGACGAGCGCACCTTGGCAAGCACGCCCATCGCAACCAGGGAGTCCGAGAGCTCCAGCACGCGCCTGCCCCACATATTCCATGTGCGCGACATGTGACGCCAGAGGGACCCAATCGTACGTAACTTCAGGATATTGTTGTGCTCCTCCCGCTGCCACAATCCTTTGAAAAGTAAAGACCAGCGATCCACCCTCGCCCCGACCCACGAGGCACGTAGCGCCTGTCCGCGCCTCTCGACCACCCTGAGGATGCCACCCTCCAGCCTGGCCTGGGCCCCCGCCACGACCACGCCCCAGCGCGGCTCGATCTTCAGCACCCGCTCGCCGTAGGTAATCCTCCCCTTCGAGCCGTACGTGAACTCCGTCGCCTCCACATGCTCTGCATTGCGATCCTGCTCGCACTGCAGGGCCCCGAAGCGCCCGTCGTGCGTAATCATCGTCAGGAACCCCGTCACCGTGGCCGTCCGAAAGGTGAAGACCTCCACGAGCCTGGTGAGATCCTCCCCCAGCGCCTCGCCTTCCGCCTCTGCCGTCATCACCGCCGTGAAGACCAGCCCCTCCTCGGGGAAGAGCTTCGCGGCCTCGAGGGCGGTCAGCTGCTCCAAAGGCGACCTGGAGGGGGCCAGATGCGTGCACCACCACCACCGTCGACGTACTCGCCCAAACAGAAGCTCCAGCTCCCTCGGCACCGTCAGCTAGTAGGAAGGGCCCCTCTTCGCCACCTCCAACCTGCCCTCCGTAGCGGCGGTGTCGGTCACAGCCGCGCCGTAGCCGAACTCCGAGGCGTCCGCCCTGTAAGCCCTCGTGGCCCAGTCCGCTTCCAAGTCCGACGTAAAATACACCGAGAGGCTGGCCAATGCCACCAGCTCCGAGACCACCTCCGTCGTGAGGGGCAGAACCTCCTCCCAGGAGTCGCCGTGCTCGTTGATCCACCTGTAGATAGCGTCGAGAATGGCAAACCCCGAGCGGCGAATCATAAGGGCCCAGGCCCACATACCCCGCAAAGACGAGAGCCTCGCAGGAGAGACGTCGGGCTTGACCACCAACGCCTCCGTTGCCAGTACCAGTTCTCTCGGCTTCTCGGGATGGATCGTCGCCTGGGACGGCCGCCGCCTCACCGTGATCCCGAGCCCTCGCTGCAGCACAGGCCCCTACTCTTCCTTGTGCACCTCGAGCCCCTTGTCCACCAGCACCTTCTTCACCACCTCCTTGTCCACCTCGATGTCGCCCTCGAGCGGATCGAGGAGCCTGAACCCGATGTAGTCGTCGATGTACCGCGTCAGAATCAGCTGGCATTCCCACAGCTCGCTCGGTGACACGTCTTCCAGCACACATACTGAGCTAGCGACCTCGTCCACCTCAAGCGGTAGAACCAGTCTGGGATGTCCACCGCAAAGGAGAACAATTCCCTTTCCCCCAGCACCTCGGGCGACAGATCCATAGAGCTCAGAGCACTCGGTGATCCCAGTCACGTCTGCGGTGGTCTCCTGATCCTCAGATTCAGACGCCGACAGTCCCACACCAGCCTGGACGACTTGATGTCCGTCCTGCCCCCCTCCTCCAAGGACTTCACCACCGTGCAGACCCCCACGTGCTCCTTCGCCTCGTCGACGAAACTCAACATACCAGCCTCCCAGCTCCTGAGCGTCATAGGCAGCCGATTCGACCTGATCCACCACCCAGGGTCGCTGTAGCTCTTCGTCTGCTGGTACTTCGCCCCGTCCACCTCGTCGTCGCCCCTCAGCATGAACCCCCCCCCGTTCTCCAGGTAGGGCCTTGCCGCTGGCGCAAGCCGCGCCGCGTCGACGCCCTTCGCCCCGACCTTCGGCACCGAGACCTGCTCCGCGATCTAGTCGCACATGTACCCCTTCCTCATAACGCCTGTCTTCGTCGTCGTCCTCTCCGACCTGCCGTGGCCCATCAATTGCCCCATCCCAAGACGGCTGAGAACCGCCCTGCCATCGCTGATGCCTCCCCAGCTGGCGCGCTCCGCCAGCAGCTCCCAGAGTCTGTTGATCAGCGTCCTCTGCAGTAGCGTAGCCGACGCCCACGCCCCCTTCCAGGCTCGCAGACGCAACTCCTCCACCACACGGGTATGTCCACAAGCCAAGCCCCGAATCGACGCGATAGCTCGTGAAAGCCTCCTCCACGTCACCCTCAACTCGCCCTCGGACAGCTTCGTGCCCAGGGACCCCACCGCCCCGAACGGTGGGAAGGGAAGGCCGCGAAGAGGGCCCCGCTGACGCCCATCTTCTCCCGCTCCATGAAGCAGGGGACACCTGGACACCATGTTCCCGATGAGAGATACCCGGCTGCTTGTACGTCCCTTCCCTGAAGTACAGGTGCCCGCGCAGGGCCAGAGAGAGGATGCTGAATAACACCAAGCCCGAGAGCCTACCAACGAAGTCCTTCCCACTCGTAGTCGACCGACCTTCGCTGACCCCACGGAGGAGGGAGCTACGCGGACTTACGCCCTTGGCGTCGGCTTGGCAAGGAGGCGCCGCTAACCCCCCTGCCGCAACCTATTCGTCCGCGCGTGAGTGGCCCGACGCACCTCCCCCGAGCGAGAGGTGCTTGTTGATGGCGGCATTCTTCTTTAAACGTCCTGCAACCTCCTCGTCGGCAGCCGTCACGTCGGGCGTGCCCGACTTGGCCAGATCAAGGTACTCCTCCGCGTAGCCCCAGTTGACTTTGCCCTTCCACTTCGCACCATTGGCCGACTTGGGACGCCTCCAGTCCGACTCTACCTCCACGTTCTCGTAGGCCTTGAAGATCGAGTAGATGCGCAAGCACGTCAGCTCGGCGGCCTGCGATTTGATCAAAGTGTCAAACTCCCCGCACATCATCAGTTTATCCAGTACGGCCGCCAGCATGAAGATCTCCGAGGCTATGGAACACTTCGTGAGCTCCTTGGAGCGCAACCAGTCCTCCAGCTCGGCCCTCGCCCCTCTCCCACTCTTGTACAGGCGGGCCAGGACGGTAGGGGCCACCCTGGCACGAACCCCTCCGACTCGAGCACCTCCCACATCACAGTAGGACTTCAACGTAGCCAACAGCCCGTCCTTGGGGTTCCGCGCCTCGATCTCCAGCTGTGCCACGGCCTCCCCTACATTGGACGCGCCTGGGGAAGACACCTTCTCCCAGCTCGTAGGAGACCCCGACTTCGGCGTAGTCGGCACTGGAGATCCCTTCTTACCCGTCCCTGAGTCCACCCTCACCGTCTCCTCGTGCTCTTGAAGCTTCCGTAAGAAGTCGTCCACCTGCGCGTCCGAGGGCTTCCCCTGGGCCTCGGTCTCGTCGCCGTCACTGTCGAAGCTGAGACGCTTCCGAGGCCCACCCGACGCTGGCACATCTCCGCCTTTGCCCTTCTGACCGAGGAGGTCGGCCAGTGCGGCGACCGAAGCCTGTAGTGTATTTTGCCCCCTTGCCAGCTCCGCGAACAAGTGCCTCGAGTCGGGCTCGTCGTCCGAGTCCGCCACCGTCGTGCCCGCCATGACCTCCGAGTCGGACGCCTCGCTCTCGCTGTCGCTCTCGCACACCTTCCACAGCCTCCCAAGGCCTGCCCCCTTGCTGATCAGCAGGTAACCCAGGTAGAGTACTGCGATCCCGACTCCGAGCGCCATCCCGATCTGCTCTAGCTCCCCCGACTCGTACATCTCCTCGGCCTTCTCATACCATTCATGAGCTCTTTCTGCCACCTCACCGGCGGCCAGCACGGATTCGTAGAGGGTCTGGAGCACAGAGCCAAGCCCCGGGACCTTCCAAGCTCGCCATCCAAGGAAACACACTGCCAGGGAGCCTCCCGCCGAACGCCGTAGCCACAAGAAACTCACGGCGTTCATCACCCCGCCCTGGATCCAACCGAACAGGTCGCTCCTCTTGCTCGGCTGGCGCTTCTTCTGCTGTTTCCCTTTGGCGGGGTTGGCGGTCTTCACGTCCTCGGCCTCCAGCTCCCGTCGGGCTATGAGCCTCTCCGAGGCCGCGAGCACTCGGTCCCTGCTCGCTGCACTGAGCCCAGGGTGCTCTGTCCATGTCAGATCCTTCACAGGTTTGGTAAAGATCCTTTCCTTGTCGCGCACGTTGATGACTTGGACCCTCAGGGTGGGGTCGCAGGCCGTCCATGTCGTGCTGTTGGACTTGCCGATCCGTGACACCAACAGCATCACCACCCCTTGCGACGGGCCCGTCTTGTAGTAGACCCTGTTCCATCTGCTCCACGGCGCCATCAGGACGGATGCACGGGTGCCATGCACGAGGATGTCACCTGCCGACTCGTCGTCCCGCTCCTCGGGTGCTTCGAACTCCTCAGCTGCCGCCCACAATGGACGGTCCTCGTCTGCTATGTCGCCTGCGTTCCACCCTACGAGCGCGGCCACGCCGTACCACCACCACTTCGTGGCGATCGCCCAGGCTTGCGAGAGGGGCTGTCCTCTCGCACTGCGGTGCCAAAAAAAATCCTGGAGGCTCGTTGATCTCTCTGAAATCCTCGAGCCGGAACTTGAGCGGCGGCGAAGCCGAGGAGGACAAGGACGAGGACGAGGACAAGAGGGAGAGGGACGGCACAAGAGGGGGAGCACTAGCAATGTAAAAGTGCGTTTAGTAAAACATGTACGCTCGGTCTGTGGCCCTCGGGCAGCTCAGTGGAACTCCAGCTCATCCGCCCAGTGCTGATGTTGAGTACGTTCCTGGCCCAGGTCCCCTGTCTTTCTGTAGAGCTGCGCGCGGGAACCTGACACGTTTTGTTGTTTGGTCGTCGGTGCAACTTTGGCGGTGTCGGCGCGTCGCCCAGATCCCGAACAGACATCGCAGGTTAAAAATAAGAGTGGCACGCCTCCCGAGCGCCCTGCGACCCGACCCTGTAGACCTGGCCCCCCCACGCATAGTCAGTGCCGATGCCATGGTCAACGTTTTCTAATTCGGCGTTTCGACATTGGGCGGAAGGAGGGGGGAGGAGGGGGAGCTCTGGCTCCGGACCTCTGCTCAGCGCGACTGTTTGGAACCGTGCGTCCTCTGGGGGAGGCCCCACCTGCTCGAAACGGGCGCCAAAGACAGTCAAGATCTACTCCACGAGGGTGGGGGGGGGCGAGGGCCCGCGCCGATCGGCAAAACAAGTGACAAAAAACGACGACTGCTGGAGAAGAGGAGGAGGAGGAGGAGGAGGAGGAGAAGTAGGAGGAGGAGAGGCGATATGAGGAGGAGGAGGAGGAGGAGGAGACCTGGCCCCCATGCATACTCCGTGCCGATGCCGTGAGTGTGCGGGGCTCCTCGGCGGCGCCACCCCTCGCGGCCGCCCGCCCCCGGCAGGCACTGGGCCTGGCCGCCCGCGGGCCACGCGCCTGCCGCTGCCGGCGCCGGCGGCGCGCCTGCCGCCCCTCCTGGCGCGCCCGCCCGAGGGCCGGCGGCGGCGGCGGCGGCGGCGACGGCGGCGGCGACGGCGACGACGACATCGACGACGACGACGACGACGACGACGACGACGACGACGACGACGACAACGACGACGACGACCTCTCTGCGCGAGCGCGCGGCCGCCCCCTCGCAGACGCTCGCGCCGCCCCAGGAGGGGCAAGGGGCGGCCCTGGTTCACCGAGCGCGCTCCACTGCTCGCAGAGTGCCGACTCGCAAACGTCCGAACAACACAGTCGGAGGTTGATAGACCTCCTACCCTGACACGTCGATTCGCGAATTAACCGTTTTCGGTTCGCGAGAGGGCGTCGCGGCCGTCATTTTTGCGGGACCAGGTCCGTCGGTTTCGGTCCTAGGCCAGTTTCACTAAAGGGAGAATTACTAAAAGGGAGATTTGTCTGGCTTCTCCACCGCCGAAACACATGTCTGCATCGACGCAATGGACGGAGAAGATTTATAAAAAAAACACAAGCATGAACTCATGGCGCTCCTCGCGGATTTCTCTGATCCGCGCTGGGCCCCCCCCTGGCGGCACCTCCGGCGCCGTCCCTGGCTCGCTCCGCGCGCCAGGGAGGGGGGTCCAGCGCAGGTACAAGAATTCCGCGCGGAGCGACAAAAGTTTACGCATATGGCTTTCTTCTCTGAAGTAGATCGTAAATCCCCCATGGCGGATCCGGGCCATTTGCGTGAAGTCCGGCCTGTCCCTCGACAGGAGGAATGTATTCAAAATATGTTAAACATAGTGTGGGGACGATGTTCCTGCTATGTTTGACCATGATGATAATGCTGATGATGATGATGATGATGCTGATGATGCTGATGATGATGATGATGATGA
>CAUYUJ010011101.1:394383-421883 GCA_963575745.1 Prorocentrum cordatum
AGGAGGAGGAGGAGGAGGAGGAGGAGGAGGAGGAGGAGGAGAGGGCATCGAGGCGCATGCTGCATTGTGTGCGAAAAAAACGCGCACGAGCTCGAACAGCGCACGGGGAAGGGACGTCCGAGCGACGGCGCGCCGAGGTACGAGGGCCCCAGGCACGGGACTTCCTGCGGCTGCCCTGGCCATCGAGGAGCCTCAGGAGGGGGAAACAAAAACACAGGCACACTTACTCGTCGATTCCCCTATCAGATTCGGCAAACTATGGGAAGTGGGGGGAAAGACAAGAACCCAGGGAATATAGCAAAAATGTGGGGGATCCTGTTATTTGTGTGTATTTATGTGTGTGTGTGTGTGTGTCCTTGGGCCCCTTGACAGAAAGCTGCCTGACCCTACAGTGTAGTCGAGCATCAACAAACCACAGTTTTTCCCCCAGGGAGCCCTGGGTTCCTTCGATCCGCGCGCTGCGCGGTGACGTCCCGCGGCCGTTAAGAAGCTGGTGCGTTCAGGGTGCTCCGGGCTTCCTCTCAGACGCACCTCGAGCGCGGGTTTTCAGGGTTGGGTTTCTTGCGAGGGCTTCTTGCGGCCGCGCCCGCACTGTAAACTGCCAGATCTCCGCGCGGATTTCTCGGATCGGCTCCCTGGGGCCCGCCAGGGTTAGGTCGGGCGTGTCCCCCGACAGGCGGATCTTGGACGAAAAGTGAAGTATTGTTTTTCTTTGGAGAAGTTGTCTTGGATGACAGATGCTTTAGTATATATGTATATATATACTACTACTAATAATAATAATAATAATACTAATAATACTAATACTAACAATAACAATAAAAATAACAACAATAATAATAATACTAATAATAATACTATAAAAATAATAATAGTAATGATAATAATTATAGTAATAATAATAAGATGAATGGTAATAATAATAATGTAATTAATAATAATGTAATTAATAATAATGGTAATAACAATAATAATAATGATAATAATAATAAGAAAGCATCGTCCCAAGACTATGTTTTGATTGTTTTATGAATCCCCCTCCTGTCGAGGGACCCGCCCGGCGCGGCGCCCGGGGCGTTGCCTCGGAGCGCCGCCAGGGGGGGCGCGAGCCCCCGCGCGCCGGGGGGACGAGCGGCGCGGCACCGCTGGCGAGAGAAGAAAGCCTCGCGGGGGTCCGACGTATTTTGGAAGTCGGGCCGGTCCCTCTGCAGGAGGGATTCAGTCCCAGACATGATCGCGTCGTGAAAAAATCAGGACGGGCAATTTTTGCTCATGTTCGGCCCCGAAGCGTGTGAGGGGTGCACCGAAATCCGTGTGGAACTGCATGCGGAGCCTGCCACTGGGGCCTCGGACGGAGCACCCTATGGGGCCACGAAACATGTGAGGGGTGCGCCGAAATTGGGGTGGAACTGCATGCGGACCCTGCCACTGGGGCCTTCGGTGGAGCTCCTTCTGGGGCTACTAAACGCTGTACTGGGTGGGTGAAGCGCAGAGATGAAGGAGGAGGGGAGGAGGAGGAGGAGGAGGAGGAGGAGGAGGAGGAGGAGGAGGAGGACGAGGGAGGAGGAAGGAAGGAGGGAGGGAGGGAACGTGGGGACCGTCTCTTCAAAACGAGGACCCAACACCACAGGATGGTTGGTAATGAATGAATCGATACCACATGTGGGATAACTTGACACGTTCCGTCCTGCAGCCCTGGGGATGCCTCCTGGGGAGGCCTCTTCCGGCGAAAGGGATTCTCGTGTGTTCACGCTTGTTCCGCCCTGGGGCGAAGTGGACCCACGTGTTTTCACGCTTGTTCTGCTCTGGGGCGGAAGGAACCAGTGTTTTCACACTTGTTCCACTCTGGGGGCGAAGAGGACCCATGTGTTTTCCAGTTTGTCCCGCGCTGGCGCGACAGGGCCCCACGCGTTTTCACGCTTGCTCCTCCCTGGTGCGAGCGGGGCGCACGTGGTTTCTCGTTTGCTCCGCTCTGGAGCGAAATGGACCCACATGTGTTCACGCTTGTTCCGCTCTGGCGCGAAAGGGACCAACGTGTGTTCACGCTTGTTCCGCTCAGGCGCGAAAGGGACCCGCGTGTTTTCACGTGTCCGGGCCACCCACGACGGAGCATCCAACATGTGGTCGTTTGGCCCTCAAGAGTGGGGGGGACCACGAGAGCGAAAAAATATCTCGGCGAAGGACCCAACCATGTGCAGTTGTGAGTAACGCAGTGGTAAATACTGTCCTCGGTGGAGCTCCCTATGGGGCCACGAACCTTGTGAGGGGTGCGCCGACATGGAGGTGGAACTGCATGCGAACTTTGCCACTGCCCCATGGGGCCACGAACCGTGTGAGGGGTGCGCCGAAACGGGGGTGGAACTGCATGCGAACTTTGCCATTCACTCGGGCCTTCGGTGGAACTCCCTATGGGGCCACGAGCGCGTGATGGGTGCGCCGGAACGGGGGTGGAACTGCATGCGATCTTTGCCACTGAGGCCTGCTGTAGAGCTCCCCATGGGGCCACGATCCGTGTGGGGTGCGCCGAAATGGGGGTGGAACTTTGCTTCTGGGGCCTTCGGTGGAGCTCCCTATGGGGCCACGAACCGTGTGAGGGGTGCGCCGATATGGGGGTGGAGCTGCATGCGAACTTTGCCACGGAGGCCCTCGGTGGAGCTCCCTATGGGGCCACGAACCGTGTGAGGGATGCGCCGAAATTGTGTGGAATTGGAGCGAACTTTGCCACTGGGGCCCTCGGTGGAGCTCCCTATGGGGCCACGAACCGGGTGATGGGTGCGCCGAATTTTTGGTTGAACTGCATGCGAACTTTGCCACTGGGGCCTTCGGTGGAGCTCCCTATGGGGCCACGAACCGTGTGAGGAGTGCGCCGAAATAGGGGTGGAATTGCATGCGTACTTTGACATTGGGGTCTTCGGTGGGGCTCCCCATGGGGCCACACGAACCGTGTGAGGGATGCGCCGAAACGGGGGTGGAACTGCATGCGAACTTTGCCGCGGGGGCCCTCGGTGGAGCTCCCCATGGGGCCACGAACCGTGTGAGGGGTGCGCCGAAATTTGGGTGGAACTGCATGCGAACTTTGCCGCTGGGGCCCTGGGTGGAGCTCCCTATGGGGCCACGACCGTGTGAGGGGTGCGCCGAAATGGGGGTGGAACTGCATGCGAACTTTGCCACTGGGGCCTTCGGTGGAGCTCCCTATGGGGCCACGAACCGTGTGGGGTGCGCCGAAATGGGGGTGGAACTGCATGCGAATGTTGCCACTGAGGCCTGCAGTAGAGCTCCATATGGGGCCACGAACAGTGTGAGGGGTGCGCCAAAATGTGGTTGAACTGCATGCGAACTTTGCCGCTGGGGCCTTCGGTGGAGCTCCCTGTGGGGCCACGAACCGTGCGAGGGGCGCCGACATGGGGGTGGAACTGCATGCGAACTTTGCCACTGGGGCCTTCGGGGGAGCTCCCTGTGGGGCCACGAACCGCGCGAGGGGCGCCGACATGGGGGTGGAACTGCATGCGAACTTTGCCACTGGGGCCTTCGGTGGAGCTCCCCATGGGGCCACACAAACCGTGTGAGGGGTGCGCCGAAACGGGGGTGGAACTGCATGCGAACTTTGCCGCGGGGGCCCTTGGTGGAGCTCACTGTGGGGCCACGAACCGTGTGAGGGGTGCGCCGAAATAGGGGGGGAACTGCATGCGAACTTTGCCACTGGGGCCTTCGGTGGGGCTCCCCATGGGGCCACGCACAGTGTGAGGGGTGTGCCGGAACGGGGGTGGAACTGCATGCGAACTTTGCCACTGAGGCCTGCTGTAGAGCTCCCCATGGGGCCACGAACCGTGTGAGGGATGCGCCGAAATTGTGTGGAATTGGAGCGAACTTTGCCACTGGGGCCCTCGGTGGAGCTCCCTATGGGGCCACGAACCGGGTGATGGGTGCGCCGAAATTTTGGTTGAACTGCATGCGAACTTTGCCACTGGGGCCTTCGGTGGAGCTCCCTATGGGGCCACGAACCGTGTGAGGAGTGCGCCGAAATAGGGGTGGAATTGCATGCGTACTTTGACATTGGGGTCTTCGGTGGGGCTCCCCATGGGGCCACACGAACCGTGTGAGGGATGCGCCGAAACGGGGGTGGAACTGCATGCGAACTTTGCCGCGGGGGCCCTCGGTGGAGCTCCCTACGGGGCCACGAACCGTGTGAGGGGTGTGCCGAAACAGAGACATTCAAGGGGCAGAGGCAAGGAGGGGGAGGGGAGGCAGTGGGAGGAGAAGGAAGGAGGACGCGGACGCTGTCTCTTCCAAACGAGGACCCAACACCGCAGGATGGTTGGGAATTAACGGATCGACACCAGAGGTGAAATAACTAGACACGTTCCGTCCCGGGGCCCTGGGTGGGCCTCCTGCGGCGAGAGGGACCCACGTGGTTTTATGCTTGTTCCGCTCTGGGGCGAAATTGACCCACGTGTTTTCACGTTTGTTCCGCTCTGGGGGTGGATAATTTGACACTTTCCGTCCTGCGGCCCTGGGGAAGCCTCCTGGGGAGGCCTCTTCCGGCGAAAGGGATTCTCGTGTGTTCATGCTTGTTCCGCCCTGGGGCGAAGGGGACCCACGTGTTTTCACTCTTGTTCTGCCCTGGCGCGAAAGGGATCCACGTTGTTTCACGCTTGTTCCGTTCTGGCGCATGTTCCGCTCTGGGACAAAAAAAACATCAATACCCCGAGTTCCTTCATAAGTGTCGGGTGGGGCGCCACCCACGCCGACAGCCCCACATCGACCCCCGTCGCGGGCAGCCACCGCGCGCCGAAGGCGCTCCGACCCCCGCCGCGGCGCGACGACGGGGCGAGGTTGACCCCGCCCCGCCGGGGGGACACCCCCCACGCTTATTAAGAAGCCCAGAGTATGGTTTCACGTGTGTCCCGCTCTGGCGTGAGTGGGACCCACGTGTTGTCACGCTTGTGCCGCTCTTGGTCGAAAGGGACGTGTGTGTTGTTGCGCTTGTGCCGCCCTGACGCGGAAAGGACCCACGTACACTCTTGGGGAGAAAGGGACCCACGTGTTGTCACGCGTGTTTCGTCCTGGAGCGCAAGGGACCCACGTGTTTTCACGCTTGTTCCAGGTCGCCCTGGCGGATCTCTAACTTGAGGATGTGTTGAGGATGTCTCGAGCGAAAGTGCGGTTTCACGTGTCCAGGTCGCCCAGGCGAATCACTAACATGAGCGTGCGTTGGAGATTTCTAGGGCGAAAAGCTCGTTCTGCAGGATGTGTTGAGAATGCCTCTCGCGAAACGATGGTTTTGCATTGCTTGAGGAGGTGTCGTGCGGGGGCATTGCCGTCGTCTGGGTGCGTCCCGTTTCGCTTCGGATTCGTCCCCCGATCGGCTCGTCCCACTTCGGAATTGAAACAGATCTTGAGTTCGAGCTGGTTTAACGCCTCGCATGTTGCGACTGCAGCCAGCTTTGGACGAACCATGCGCGTAGACAGCTTGAGCTTAAGATCCAGATCAGTTCGGACAGGATTGGAGTGCCAAGGATGGTTTGATCCACAACGCAACAATGGACAGCACAGTTCAACACAGCATGACGCAGCACAGTGCAGCACAGCACGAATCAATACCAGTTTACGCCAAATCACAGCCCTGGTTATATGCGAGGGGCCTTGGCACTTCGGAGTGCGGCTGCCTCGTCAGGCGATGCCATGCATTTTCAGGATGGTGAGCCGAAGCGTATTCGTCTTGGTTTGTCTTGCCTCGCTTCGATTCGGGTCGATTCGGCCTTCGTATCGATTCGTATCGTTTTGTTTCGGCTTGATACAGTTTGTGGCGTTTTGGCTCGCCGAGCTTCGGTCCGTCCACTCTTGGTGCGTTTCGCGTCGTTTCGGAGTCGCCCCCTCTTGGTTCGTCCTGCTACGGAACGGAATCAGATCTCGAGCTCGAGCTGGTCGAGCGCCCCGCGCGGTTTGATTTCGACCAGCTCGAGATATGCGTCCAGGAAGTTCGAACTTAAGATCCAGATCAGTTTCGTCAGCATGATGATGCCAAAAGCGACCTGATCCACAACGCAATAGAGCACAGCAAAGTTCAACGCGGCATGGCACGTTTCAATTCATCACAGCGCACCACAACACAGCCCCTGGCACGGTACATCAGCAGCATTATGTTGAGCCTTGGAATTGTCTGGTGCCTCGAACGATCTCAATGTTTCACACTTCTACATCCTTTTCCAGGTTGGTGGGTCGATCATGTTCACGTTTGAGTGCTCTCTTGGAAGGTCTCTTGAAGGCTTTTTGGGGCGCATTAGTGGCGTCTTGGGCCGTCTGGAGGCCATCTTGGGAGTCTTGGACTGGTCATTCGGTGACTCGGAGCCCTCGTGGACCGTCTTGGGGGCCTCTGGGGGCCCTCTGGATAGTTTGGGTCCGGCGACCCCCAAGGGGCGCCCCGCGCGCGCGAACCAGAAATGTTGTTAACCAGTTACCAGAGATCTAAGCACGCCTGTGGCCTGTTGGGCTAGTAAATTCTGAATTGGAATTGATACCATCCCAGCTACGCCCGCTTCCCCCACCACCACCACCACCACCACCACCACCACCACCCTGTGCAAAATAAGAGTCTGCACGCACGCTCGTGCATCACAAATCATCAATATTCAAAGTCCCATACAAAAGAATGGGACGGCATGAACACGCGCGCGTCGTCGCGCGCCTAAGCCGAAATCCATGTAAAGCCGTAGGTGCCGCAAATACTTCAAGGCCGAGCTCTCCGAAAACATATTCAAATAGTGATCTGCGCGATCGCCTTGGGTCGTGTCCCGGGCGGGGCTCGGCGGCGGCACCCGAGCAGAGAGGGGCTCCGAGCGGCATCAGGGCGTGCCTCCAGGATCGTCTTGAACCCCCACCTTTCTGTGAGGGCCTCCACGGTGGGGGCCCCCTTTCCCGCCCGTGGACCCCCATCCTTCCCCCGCGGGCGGGGGTGGGTGTCCATGGTGGCGGGGTGCCCCAGCCGTGAAGGGCCTCATCGAGGACGGGCAGGGCTTCGAGGCCGCGCCCCATACCTTGGCCACGCGCTCGGCTCAGGGTAAAGGGTGGCTCAAGCCTCCCGTGCTCAGGGGGGACCCTCCCCCTCCAGACCCCGCGTCCCTTCCCCTGGGGCCCCCTGCGGCCACCGCGGTGGGGGGGGGGTCCCCCGTGGTGTCAGAGGGGGTCGGGCTTGTGGGAGCCCTTTTTAAGGGCTGGGGAGGGGCCCTGGGGCCACCCTCCCCCTCCGTCGGCCGCTCGGGCCTGCTCCCCCGCCCAGGGGCCGTCGACGGATCGCCGTGGGTCGTGTCCCGGGCGGGGCTCGGCGGCGGCCCCCCGGAGCAGAGAGGGGCTACGAGCGGCATCCTGCCTGCCCCTGGGTGACACGTGGGCCGTGCGGGCGCGGGCGGAGGAGGCGGAGCCTGGAGATGCAGGAGATCGTGGCGTCTTCGCGAGAAGGGGGGGGGTGGAGGGCTTCCTCCTCCTCCTCATCCTCCTCCTCCTCCTCCTCCGTAGCCATTTTGGCTCAAGGCCAAATAGCGATTCATCCACTGCCTCAGCGGGGTAGGCTCCCATCGCTTTCAGCGTTCCTCTTTGCGTCTTTCTGGAACCTGATCACCACAGGTTTCCTACATATCGCACTCTTTCCGCGGCCGGCGCAGCCACGGCAAAGGATGGCAGGCAGCAGTATAAGGCATCATGGCAGAAGTGGGCTCCATGGCGTACCCGAAGCCCTCCAGGAGCAAGATTGGTCTTGGGAGATGACTGGCCCGCTTTGGGAAGTACCTCGAGATCATATTCCAACCTGGACACGCAGCCGTGGTCGTCAGCTGCCAATCGTTCCTCGAGCCAGAACGTCACCAAGCCCAAGTTTGGCCGTGATGTCACTTGGTGCAAGGTGTGCAGCAAGTTCACATATAACGACCAGCTCGAGAAGTGTGACTATACGTGCAGATTCTGCGGCAACTTCCTCAAAGGTCGGGGAGCAGGGTCGCCTCAAGCTGCTGGAGGCCAGACCAATCAGTTGGACATCTCTGCCTTGCTGGGCCTCATCATTGCGAAGGGAGGCGCCGCGGCGAGGCAGGCGAAGTTGTTGCAGTCTACTCTGGCACAAGCACCAGCAGCTCCTCCGAAGCCGCCTTCTATTCGGCTTTCGGAGGCTTCTCAGAAAGTGGAACGAGCTGAAGGCGCGCTGGAAAAGGTGGCGGCAAGAGTTATCAGACTCGAGCGAGAGCTGGCCACCGCCACGGGGCAGTGCAAGGAGCAGGCGGCGAACCTGGCTGACGCGTCTGTCGCTCAGGAGGCCGTCGCCAAGGAGCTGGCACCTGAACCAGTCAGTCGACCAGTTGTTGGACAGATGGATGTTCGAGAATTCCTCGAGAACCGAGCGGAACTCAACCTCAGCTTCGGGGGCCTCTTCGAAGACGTGGAATTGGAGGAGGCGGATCGTGTCGAGTTCGAGCGGCGCAAGTCTTCCTTCGAGACCGAGTTCAAGACTGCGCTATCGGCCCAGTTCAGCAAGATGGTGGCGTCGCTGGCCGAACAGCAGCAGAAGAAGGTGGAGGAGCTCGGGTCTCAGAAAGCAACGAAGAAGCGGAAGAGCAGTCCTGCGCCTGCCGAAGATCATCGACCAGATGTGAGAGGGAGCCCTGCGGGAGGTTCGACACCGACACCGACGCCGACGGATTCAGGAGCATCGGCTACGCCAGGGTCTTCGAAGGGCGCGGCGTCAGCATGGGCCACTGTCGGCCAGGTGGCCACGGACAAGCAGAAGGAGCTCAAGATCATCATGGAGGAGACCCTCGCGGCCAAGCGGCCACCCAAGCCTCAGGTTTGATCTAAGCCCACCCTCGGCCGACCCCCGGCCCCCGCCCATCCTGGGCACGGTCGCAGCGCCAGGGGGGGGGGGGGGGCAACGAAGAGGGGTCGTCGGGCAGATCTACCACGGGCACGGCGGCTTTCTCTACTGGTAGGAGGCTATTCCAGGGGGCGGCTCCCTCTGAGACCCCTGGCATGTGCATCGCAGAGGCGAGTGCATTCCAGGGGGTGGCTCCTTCTGAGACCCCTGGCCCTTCTGAATACCAGGGGGCGGCCCCTCCTGGGACCTCTGGCATGAGCGACGAGGGGGAACCCGTCGTGGATACAGATGGCAACTACTTATTCCAAGGGGTGGCTCCTCCTGGGACCCTTGGCATGAACATCGCAGATATGAGCGCATTCCAAGGGGTGGCTCCTCATGAGACCCTTGTGTGCGGAGGTAACATGGAGGCGTGTGTATTTCAGGGGGCGGCGCATTATGCGTCCTCTGGTCGGACCCACTGGGAACGCGATACCATCGGTACGAACAAGGGCTTACTCTTCTGGGAAGGGACGGTTGTCGCTTCTGGCCGGGAAGTTACTTGGAAGTTGGCGATCGATGAGACGGAGGTTGCAAAGCCAGGCGCGACCTGGCATTCTCGTCGAGGCAGGCGTCTTGCTCGCAGGGCACCCAGTCCACAGGAGGATTGGGTCAACAGAGCGTCGAGCAAGCGCCCAGTCGTTTTGCTGGAAGGAGATCAGCGGCACTCTCGTCGAGACAGGCGTCTTGCTCGCAGGACACCCAGCCCACAGGAGGATTGGGTCAACAGAGCGTCGAGCAAGCGCCCAGTCGTGTTGCTGGAAAGAGATCAGCGCATGGGTAGGTGGCCCGCGCATGCACCTTTCCCACGGAGACCCCCAGCCAGACCAGGGAGCGCCAGAGGCTGCGAGATGAGATGACGACCACAGCAGCAAGGTGGATACACAACAGCAGAGGAGAACGTTTCAATAGCTTAGAACATTGGCGTGAATGGTGTGTCCCCGACTTCATTGGATCCCTCTCCAGACCAACGAGTAGGGATTTCCGAATGTACTTGGAAAGGCTATATGGACGTACGTTGCCAGAGATCGCAGAGATCATGTGCACGGAAGTCTGGCATTGGGCAGAGCCGCGTCGGGCCCTCATCGAGGCGCTCAACAGCATCAGGGACGTGGAGCAGCACCGTCGCTTTGTCAGGTGGCATTTCGATGAGCTGCGTGAGATCCGACGCCATTTTCGGAGGTTGCTTGGCAACAGGGTACCTCCTGATCGGCTTCTACCTGATGGTGACTACGATGAAGCCCAAGACAGGATTGCACTGGTATTGGGGCTGGTGAGGCACCGTATTGGTCAAGGCTTCCACGACATGTCGGTGCAGGAACAGGTTGCGCATAATGAGTGTCAAGAAAAGAAGGAAGGCATCAAGTTCCACATCTACATGCGCAACATGTCTACTTGGGGTCCATCGGCGAAGCTGCTCCTCAAGAGGCTTTACGATGCGGCCATCATTCAGGAGACGCACATGGAGAAGACGGAGACGAACGACGCGCTGGTCGAGTTCGACAAGGCTGGCTACAAAAGCATGGTGTGCCCAGCGGGTGCGGAATCCAGCTGGTTTTCTGCGAAAGCTGGGGGCGTGGCCATGGGGGTGTCGAAGAAGTGGGCCTCCTGGTCACTAAGACACCCTGCGTCCAACAAGGAGGATTTGCCCGGGAAAAGAGAGGACAAGAAGAAGAGCACAGCAGAGCAGAACCAGATCACGGGCGTCAGGTTCAAGGACATGGTCGGTATGCAGGTCCTCTTGAAGGGCGCCCACATCACCATCGTGGGTGGCTATCTTTACAATGGACTGGGGGTCACCGGGGCTAATGTGGAGAAGCTGCGGCACTTAGCATCACTGGTAACATCTCTTTCCACACCCTGGGTTATCTTGCGTGACTGGAATTTCCCTCCTGAGACGCTGCGCAAGGCAGGTTGGCTCAACCTGGTGCAGGGCAACATCTTGGCACCAGACAACGTGGAGTACACGTGCACAGGTGGGCAGGGCACGTTGATCGATTACGTAGTAGCGCCAGGGCCTGCTCTGGAGAATCTCGATCGAGCGCATGCTGATACCGAGATGGCGGGCGAAGGGGGCAAGGCGCATTACGGCATTGTGCTTGATTTACTTTTAGAAGCCAGGGAGGCGGAAGGTCGCACGCTACGACTACCTTCGGCTCATGGGCCACCTACCCAGCCAAAGATGAAGTCGGACCCGCGCAGCAAGCGTTCGCGGCAGCTGTTTGTGGCAGCTACTCCGACGACGAAGAGTCCCAAAGTACCAGCTTCGGGCACGCGTAGGAGGATGGGGATCAATGGGCCGCCACCTTTTTCAATATCTTGGCCCTTTGGACTTGGGCGAGGCTACGGAGTCAGAAGAGAATGACGAGGATGACGAGGGCGACTTGCTGAGGGAGGAAGAACATGGAGGCGATCTCGTTCCACCTGTTCATGAGACACTAGGAGAAAAGTGGCCACGTGACAACGTGAAGACCTCTGGCGATCTCTTGTTGTCAACGCGGATGGTAGATGGTCGAAACCTCCACACTACGTTGAAGCCTCTTACGCTTGGCAGCTTACCTCGGACAGTTGCAAGTCTCTTGGTCATACCTTTGGCCATTGGATCAGCAAGGTGGAGGATTACTTCAGCTCGTTATTGGATGGGGAAGGATTTGACAAGGATGGGCTCGCACATAGAGGCCGATCACTGGCGAGGAAAGTCAACGTCAGCAAGGTGGTGCCATCGCCGCCCTTCACTCGCACGAGGGACGCTGGAGTGGATTGGTGGGCAAAGATCGCCTTCTTGCTGGAGGAGTTGGACAGGGCCTGTGCGAAGACGGAGCCTCCGAGGTTTGGGAAGCTCACTACTCGTCTTCGTGAAGCGACAGGCTGCGTGCCCAATTCGACGCTGGCGACTCCCACGGAAAGAAAAACTCGCCTGGTGCAGGAAGCTACGCATGTTGAGCTCGGCGACACCGGACACCATCCGCAGGTGCAAAGAGGAGTGCGCGAAGCTGGCCGGCAGTATGCAAAGGATGGAGTGCTACTCTCAGTGCTCGGCATTCTCTCAATGGGCAGAGAGGCAGTACATCTCGGCACCTGGGAAGCTGTTCCGCCTTGTTAAGGACGTTCCATCAGCAAAGGACGAGTTCGAAATGGGGCCAGAACATTTCTTTTTACCCACTTACGGCCATGGACATCCGGGCGTCGGTATGGCGGGAGAAGTGGAGTGACGAGTCCTTGGAGATCGGGCGGATCGAGCAGCTACTCTCTACGGCCACGGACAACGCCGAGGCAAACCCCTTCCCTGTCTTCGACATGGACACGCTAGAGGATGGCACCAGGAAGATGAAGGGGTCATCGGCGAAAGGCATCGAACAACTTGGGAAGAAGGATCTTGTTTGGCTACCTGAGTCGGGCAAGCAAGAGTTGGTCTACTTATTCCAGCAGATCGAGCAGGAGGTCGCATGGCCCTGGCAATTGACTGTTGTTTTGGTGACTCTCACGAGGAAGCCGTCGGGGGACGACAGAGCCATTGGAGTCTTATCCAGCCTGGCGAGGTTGTGGTCCAGTTGCCGAGGTGAGTACCGAGCCACCTGGACTAAGACTAGGGCTGGACACTGGGATGCAGCAGTGGCGGGGTCATCGGCTCTGCGCGAAGCTTTACTACGCAGTTACTTGGACGAGACGGCGGCTCTCTCCACGATTCAAGGCTGGGTTCAGGCAAGCATGATGTGGGACACTGAAGGGTTCCACGATGCGCTCAAGTGGAAGCTACTTCTCGAATCGGGACCCGAGCACGGGTTCCTTCCCAGTATCCTCGCACTGGAGATGATTTTGCATATGGGTGTACGTTTCCTTCGGGGCAACGGCTGCTACCCGGACGCTATCATGCCAGAGAAGAGTATGATTGCAGGACTGGGAGGAGCAGCGGGCTTTTCGAGATGTGCACTGTACAACATTTTGGATAGAGTGGCACAAGGCACCCCAGCAGTTGCGACTAGGTCTTGGGTGGATGATGTTTCTCAGCGAGTGGAAGGACGGTACAAGCGCGCATTAGGGCTAGCCTTGCAAGCTGGCCGTACTTTTGCGAAGGGTTGCACGGAAGCAGGTTTGGTCATCTCACCCAAGTCCACTATCGTCACCAATCAAGTGGACCTCGGCAAAGCACTACAAAAGGGGTTCGAGAAGGAGGGCTTCGCGGTCAAAATTGCCAGTGTGGCGACGGACTTCGGCATCGACAGAGGCGCCGCTGGCTGTCTGCGGCCCAAGCAAGCACAGCGCCGACGTGGTGCAGCCGCTCGCTTCAATCGTGTCAAGCGCTTTGCACAAGGGGCTGTGCGCAAGAAGATTGGTGGGAAATTGTCGATGATGGGTGTTTTACCTATGGCGGATTACTCGGGCAAAGTGTTTGGAGCAGCGCCAACCGTCATCGACGGTTGGAGGAAGTCATCGGGGCAGACTCTGGCGAAGAAGTGGCCAGGGCTGTGCCTTGCCACGCTGCTGCAGCTCCGAGTTGGCAGGAAGGACCCGCAGTGCCAGATCGTGCGCAGGTTGATTGAATCCTGGATGGCAGTTATTTCCCAACCTGGGCTGGACCTGGAGCTTGCCCGACGCACCTGGAGGTCAGCGCGCAGGCGGATTGAGATGCGGGCGCAGAAGGATAGGTGGAGGGGTATCACTGGAGCGGCCTCGGCTACGATTGCGACTGTATTGGACATTGGATGGGGCCCAGTCGGACCTTGGGCGTGGATTTCAGATACCGGCGAAAGATTCATGGCACCCGACAGTACCATTGGGCAAGGCCAGCAGGACATGAGCGAGCTCAAGGAAGCCATCTCCGACTCCATCGACAGGATGCTATGGGCCAGGGCCTCCAGGCACTGGAATGGCAACGGTGTGGACGAAGGTGCAGATCTTCGCGACGCTCGGAGGCGCCTCAGCTCCCTCCGCATGAAAGGTGAGCACGAGATGGCAGGCGCGATGGAAGCAGTGATGACGGGAGCGTCCTGGACGCGGTATCGGATCTCAACTTTGAGTAGCTGCATGTTGGACACCACCGCATGTCAGAGATGCGATTGTGGACAAGAAGAGACGGACCTACATCGTAACTGGCAGTGTCCGTGCAATGTGCACTTCTCGAGTAGATCGCAGAACTTGACTCGCAGAGCCCAGGAGGACGTCGAGAACCTGCCGTGCCTGTGGTTAAGAGGAAGATTGCCAGCTACCTGGACGAGTGTTGAGGGCCCTACTGATTCACTTTTCGATGAAACCATGGGTCATGCGAATGATTTTCGAGTGCGTGAGCATTTGCTGGTCGGTGGAGACGCTTCGGGAGGAGAACATTCAGCGGGCCCGAGATTGCGCAGGATTGGGTGGTCATACCAGGTGATCCAGGTCACGAGCGATCCCGAGCTCGATGTGAAGCTACTTTACTCGAGGGGAGGTGGGATCCCCAAGAAGCAGACCATCAACAGGGGTGAGACTACGGCGCTTCTCCGTGCATTGGAGGACTTGCTTGAGTTGGGCATGCCCATGACCTTCGTGACGGACTCGGGGCATGTACTCAAGGGGATCACAAAGATCTCCTCAGGACGGCTGCCTACCACCAACCTGGACCTTTGGTTGCAGGTGAAGCAGGCATTGGTACGGTCCCCACATAACCTCCAAGTTGTCAAGATCGAGAGCCACATGACCGTCGAGCAAGCCAAGCTGACCAACACCAACATCGAGCACTACCTGGCCAATGCTCTCGCGGATGAAGCCGCGGGGTTCTGGGCTCGGAAGTGCGCAGTATCGAGTGATGTCGTTGCGGCAGTCGAACATGCCGAAGCGATTGGTCGAGCAGCGAGGAAGCATTTGGCGAAGGCTTTCCTGGCAGCGGCAGAGGCGAAGCCAAGGCGTCTTCGACCAACACGTTCGATGGCCAAGAAGTTCTGTCGGAAGGTGATGATGTCGGAACACCAGGTATACAATGGCATGGGTACGGCATTCCACTGCTCTGCTTGTGGTTGCAGCGCCAGCGGGAGGAAGCCAGAGATATTATTGGAGACGCCTTGCTTGGGCGGAGTGGTCAAGGGTAGCATCCAGCGGATCGGCGACATGGGCATCATGGCGCAGGGTGTTCCCATCCACGAGCCGCACCTGCTTGGGTACTTCAGTGACATGAAGATCCACGCGTGTTTACGGTGCGGCTGTGTCGGCAAGCATTTCCTTCGTGGTTTGGCGGCTGAGTGCTGTGGGCATCTCGGCCATTATGGCCACCAGAATTTGGGCGAACTGGCGCGTGGTATTTTACCGAAAGGGGGAATTACTGCGACGCGAAGGGCACCAGCATGAACGGTCACTTCTTCCACCTGCTCAGCTGGGAGCCTGGGAGCTACGATATCGTTTCGTGTCAGCCTCCAACTACGGCCTCGACGACGTGTACTACTGGGGGTGGCTCCGTTTGAGACCTCAGTCATCGTGATTATCGAGGTGTTTTCCAGGTGCCGCCCCGGCGTGTTCCTGGCAGCTGCTCTGGCAGCCCTGGTGGAGGGCTTCGTGGTGATACCATTGGGGGTGGCTAAGAGGAGACCCCAGTCATGGACACTTTCGAGGCGTGTATTCCCTGGGGGTGGCTCCCGTTGGAGACCCCAGGGCTGCTGCGTCCGAGTGAGGCCGCCCTCCCTCTCCTTTTTCCTTCGCCTCCCCTGAGTCACGCCTCAGGCCTCGGTGTGGTGCGCGGCGACGGGCGGCCCGAGGAGTACTAAATACTCCTCCTCCTCCTCCTCCTCTTCCTCCTCCTCCTCCTCATCGGGGTGTCGACGAAGACGCCGTCAACAATCATAGAGTCGCAGTGGTCTGCACGAGGCCCAGACGGCACATCCACAGAGGCTTCATGACCATGTGGGGGTAGCTGAGCGGCACGAGCGCGCGCTGGTGCGTGAAGGTTGTAATCGTGGCCGTCGGCGACGGCAGGTAATGACGTAGGTTCGGCAGCAAGTCGTCCGAGCATGTCGTCGTCAGGAGTCGTGGGGCCAGCAGGGAGTAGTATCGTAGTAGATGGTGGGAATCGTCGGGGACCCGAGCAATGCAGACTACCTGATGGTCGACCTGACCTCGTCGTTCCTGCCCGCGGAGTCGTTCGGCCCGCAGCGACCGAGCGACCACGTCGCAGAGCTCCGCAACCCGCAGAGCGAGTTCAACTAAGGAGCCCCGCCGCGGCCTGCGGCTGTTCGGCTTCCTGATGGATTCGCCCCCCTCTGGCCACTGCTGCTCCTCCTCCTCCTCCTCCTCCTCCTCCTCCTCCTCCTCCTCCTCCTCCTCCTCCTCCTCCTCCTCCCCCTCCTCCTCCTCCTCCTCCTCCTCCTCCTCCTCCTCCTCCTCCTCCTCCTCCTCCTCCTCCTCCTCAGCAGCAGCAGCAGCAGCAGCAGCAGCAGCAGCGGCAGCATCATCCCCCTCCTCCTCCCGAGTCTCTGGCAGTGGCAGGGGCCTCGCGCAGCGGGCAGGGCTCCAAGGATTGCCACCTGCAAATGAGGCATCACCGTCATCCCCTGCCCATCCTCTCAGAGCCACCGCACCGCTATGAGGGCTGTGCGAGGCTGCGCCCCCGTGTGCCAACACGAAAGCGAGTTCTTTCTCTGCCCGACGTATGTTGCAAGTTGGGCTCAGGCGCTCGGCCGATTTGAATAACCCACCCACCACCTTGGGGCATCAAGTTCCCGGGAGTAGCCGGGGGCCCGCGCAACGCACGCGACTCCCAGGACCGCCGCCCGTAAAAAAGGCATCACCGTCTTCCCCTGCCCTTCTTCTACCGCCACCGCACTGTTATTAGGGCTTTGCGACGATAGGACGAGAAGCCACAAATCACTGATTTGCCCGAGGTCCTGGAAGGATGTTGGCGCTGCCAGGGCGCAATCGGAAGGCTCTGTGGCCACGTGGAACTGCCTGAAAGCGGTCTTGGGGTCTGTTGGCGGCAATTTGGGAACAATTGAGCCATCTTGGGCTATCTTGTGCGATTTCGGAGGCCATTTCAAGCCATTTGGGGCCATCTTTGAGCCGTCTCGGGCCATCTCGGACGCTCTGTGCCCCTCGGGGGGCCCCCCGTCCGGACCCCGGGAGGTGGGTCGGGGGGAGGGCGAGCCCGTCCCCGAAGCAGCACGAGTGTCGGGTTGACCAAAAAGGAAGTCCAGCGACAAGGGGGTGGTGCAAGATTTAGTGCAATAGTTTCGTGGGGTTGCAATACATTTGGGGCGCGCAATACATTTTAGGGTGCAAATGTATTGCTGGTTTCTCGCCTGCAACACATTGCTGGAAATACATTCCTCCCGCGCAATACGTTTGCAACACAACTGCCCCAAATCTCTTGCACCACCCCCTTCGAGCTGGACCCGATCTTGGGCCACCCAGGGAGTGGGAGCAGGAGGAGCTGCGCGAGGGCGCGGGGGCGGATGCGGGGCCGAAGGAGAGGGCAGGGGGCGCGGGGGGAGGAGAAGGCGGAGCATCGGCAGGAGCAGGAGGGGACAAGGAGTGCGGGAGCCCCCGGGGGCCGCTGGGCGGCGCCGGGGGGGGGGGGCGCGCGGGGCCGCCTGGACGCCGGGAGGGCTGGCGGCATCTGCCTCCGGGGGACCCCGCGCGCCCTCCTCGACCGTGTCGGGAAGTCTCTCGCGGCGGTCTCCCTCGTCGTCGGCCTCCGCCTCCTCCCCTCTTCCTCCTGCTCCTCCTGCTCCTCCTCCTCCTCCTCCTCCTCCTCCTCCTCCTCCTCTTTCCTCCTCTTTCCTCCTCCTCCTCCTCCTCCTCCTCCCTCCTCCTCCTCCTCCTCCTCCTCCTCCTCTCTCCTCCTCCTCCTCCTCCTCCTCCCCCCTGTCTCCCTCCTCCTCCTCCCCTCCTCCTCGTCCTCCTCCTCCTCCTCCTCGTTCCTCCTCCTCCTCCTCCTCCTCCTCCTCCTCCTCCTCCTCCTCTTTCGGACACGGTTCAGGGTCGTCAGGACGCAACGGTAACGCTGATTCGCGGCGCCGAAGGCACATGAATGTGGTGTTTTGGCACGGTGCAAGATGTTTCTGACGGTTGTGTTCCAACGGGGCATTTCAGCAGTCGAAGAAGGAATTTGGAGGGAGGGTTTATTTCAAGACCGTTGATGAGTCTTGGGTTTGCATTGGTCCTCCTCCTCATCATCCTTCTTTGCGCGCCGCCTGCGAGGTCGGCCTCTTCATCCTTGGCTGGCTCTTCTCCCTCATCATGCGGCAGGCGGCAGACAGCCTGGGTGGCGTAGGAGCCCACGACGGCGTCGGTTGCGACGGCGGCCACCGCAACGGCGACGCCGTCGTTGACGACGTCAACGTCGACGTCGGGGACCGAGGGCCGAGGCTTTTGAGAGCGCGTGCTCTTGTTTTGCCTCCGGAGCCTCTAGAGACCTCTGGGGGCCTCCAGGGACCTCCAGATGCCTCCCGAGACCTTCAGACAACGGCGGCGACGATGCTGATTCAGAGTTTTTGAGTTGTTTCTGGAGGTTCTCGTCGTGATGGCTCGACGCGGCGCGGGAAGCCGGCCAGGATGGACCCCGGGAGGGGTCGAGTGAACCCGTTCTGACAGCCTGGGCGGCGCAGGACACTCGTACACCATGTGGATGGTGATCGACCCGCACCTGCTACTCTTCACGATGCTGCCACCGCTGCTCGCGGAGGAGGCCATGATGATAGATATGCACGTCGCCGAAAGCGTGGCTAAGCAATGCGTGTACATGGCAGGGCCAGGAATGATCCTCTCGGCGTTCATCACCGCGGGGTTCTTGCAGGGCTACCTCCCGTACGGCTGGGACTTCAGGCTGTGCCTCTCCGTCGGTGGCATTCTCTGCGCCACGGACCCCGTTGCAGTGGTCTCCCTTCTCAAGGATCAGGAGGGTAAAAAGCATGCAGACACAGCTAGCCGTCGACCCCCAGGAAAATACCGGAAAAAACGTGTGAAGTGGAGGGAAAGACAAACAAGCGTCGAGAGACTGTGAGAACACCTGGGGGGGGCTCCTGGGACTCGCGTCTGCTGCTGCGCCTGTGCCCCCGGGCCCCCCTCCGGAGGAGCTCGGTGCCTCGCCGACCCTGACGATGCAGATTCAGGGCGAGTCTCTCCTGAACGACGGCTCGGCGATGGTTCTCTTTACGGTTGCGTACCAGATGCTCGCAGGCGCACGGGCGCCCTCGAGCGCGCGAAGTTGTTCGCGCCTCGCTCTTCGGCTCCGATGCCTCCTCATCCTCTTCTCCCCCCGGGGGGGCGGCGCGAGAGCGCGAGATGATTCGCGCAGCGCGAAGCGCGAAGTGGGGCGCCCTCGCAGGTGAGTCGTGGGATTTCGGCGACGTGAGCATGTTCATGCTGACTAACACACTGTTCGCGTGGATGTTTGGTATGTCCGTTGGCGCGGTGTACTATGTTTGGATTCGTCTTGTCAAGAACAAGTTCGATCATAGTGCTGGCATGCTTCAAGTTGCACTGACCATTCTATGTGCATACAGCAGCTTCGGCATCGCGGAGGGTATACTTCACGTGAACGGGGTGCTAGCAACTGTTGCATCATCGCTTTTTCTTGCCCGCTTCATGTGGCCTCAGATTGTAGACAAGCACAGCTTACACATGGTATGGGAAATGTTCGGATACCTTGGCAACAGCGTAGTGTTCTTCCTCGCTGGCGCTTTGGTTGGCAACGCAATGCTCTCCGATTCAATTGTCACCAGGGACTACGTGGACCTCTTGCTCATCTACTTGTTTCTCTCATTGGTCCGGCTGGGAGTTGTGTTTGTGTCACGCCCGCTTCTGAGAATACTCAGCATTGGAGGAGACAAGCCTGTCACGTGGCAGCAGGCGGTTCTCATCAGCCATGCAGGTCTCCGGGGCGCCGTCGGCTTGGCGTTGGCGGTCCACGTGCATCACGACAGGGCCACCAACTCCGATGGGGTGCCGTCCGTCAGCTCGGAAGATGCCGATCGCGTGCTCTTCTACGTTGGGGGCGTCGCCTTACTGACCATTGTGGTCAACGCTCCCACCAGCCCGATGCTTGTCCGCAAGCTCAAGCTCTCCACAACCCCCGTCACACGGCGGCAAATCATGTCATGCCTCCACAAGCGACTGCAGAACATCGTCTCCCATGGGGATCCGCTCACTGCAGAAGTGCAAGAATCACTATACGACATGCTGCAAGATGTATTGCTTCACGTGCAGCCGCGATCCACACTTCCGCGCATGACCGTTACTTCGGGGAAACTGAAGCTACGTTTGGACGATAGTGATGCGAAAGCGCCATCGTTTGGACGATCTAATGGCAATATCTTTGGGTGTTCTCATGTGGACACTTTGTTGAATGATCTGGATGAGCAGAGACAGAAGTTTGATAAGCTCTGTGAAAAGACCCCCTCTGCTCGGACTGCTCGAACTCGCATCGAGAAGGTTTTGCCCATGAGTTGCCTGGAGGACCGCGTGAAAGAGTTGCGTGGCAAGATGTTCGAAAAGGATTTCGATGGAGACCTAGCGTGCGCGCTCAACATAACATTACTTCACATCGTGAGGGAGCAGTATTGGCACCAGTTGCAGGATTCATTCATATTGGTTGATGAGTTCGAGACGCTCAGTGATACCATTGTCCAAGCACTGAGTCATCGCATAGTGGACAAGCACGGTATACCTGAGATCGGCGATTTCGCACAATTGCTTCAGCAGGTGAACTCCCTGGAGGAGATACAGGAACAAGCGAAGAAGAGAAAGTCGCTGTCATGGGCAGGTGCCGCGCTTGAGGATACCGTAACTCAAGGGAGGAGGTCCCGCATCGCATCTGAGCACACCTGGATGTATAGCCTGGTATCGTCGATGCAGTTTCAGATAGCAGTGTACGCCCTCGTGTTGGCCAATATTGCTTTGATCGTTACCGAGCAGTACAAGGGAGAACTGATGTCAAGCGAAGGTTGGTTTGCCCTTGATGTCGTTTTCTGCGTCGGCTTCACCGTTGAGGCCTATCTGAATTTCCTCGCCGTTCGGAGGGCCTACTTCGACGACCCTTGGAATTTGTTTGATTTTGGGCTGGTGATAGTTGGCTGGATTGGGGCGGCATTGAACTGCGCGCAGCTAGTTTCTGGTGAGTCTGTTCAGACTTCGCAAAGCCAGGTTGGTCGCGTTGTCAAGTTCATGAAAGCGCTCAGATTGTTGCGCTTCCTGAGGCTGGTCAAAATGACCCTGAGGTTGAAAGCAGCGCTTTCGGGGAAGGATTCGACGCAGATGATATCTGATCATATGAAGGAGCATTTGAAAAACTTTGCTATGCTGCAGGCCTTCGTCAAAGGCCACACCTCTGCACAGGAGGAGCTGTTGAGGTTTTTCGGGAAGGCAGTCGCAAAGGATTCCACAGCAGGAGCACAAATCCATTACGACGTTGACATTCCAGAGGTTGCAACTTGCCTGCTTCAGTCTAAGATCGCCGTCGCCAGAGCACGCAGATTCGCAGCCATGGTGTGGGCCGCGCTGCACCCTGGCGACGCGCCCGACATGTGGTGCCTCGAGGAGGAGCGGGAGTGCTACCTGGAGATGGGCATCACGAAGAAGCTGATAGACTTCGTGGAGAAGGCCGAGAGGACGGGCGCGATCAGCGCGGCCGACGCCGAGACGCTGGTGGACCCCATGCAGGAGCACTTCGGCGCCTGGGCCGCCCGGGCGGAGGCCCTGCGCAGCGGCGAGGCCACCCCGGACGCCACCGCCCCAGAGGGGCCCCGATCCGCCAGGCCCGAGGCCGCGGGGCCGAGCGATCCGCCCGCGGGCCCGAGGCCGCGGGGCCTCGGGCGGCCCCACGGCAGGCAGGTCGGGCGCGCCCCTCTACAAAAAATGATGGAAGAATAGTGGACAAGATAGTCTGGGGACGATTTTCTCGAGGACGCTGCACCCTTTGGAAGCACTTGTTTGTCACTAGTTCTTGTACTTGTCCTCCAAAATCCGCCTGTAGGGGGGCCTGCCCGACCCAAGACTACAGTCGAGCCTATGGTGGAGAAGCCTCCTCCCCAGAGGCCGGACCTGCGCGTTTTCACCAGCCTGCCGGAGAGCCAGCCCAGCTTCTGGAGCGCGCCAGCTTCTCCGGCAGCAGAAGTTGGCCTCTGCCTGTCTTGAGAAACTTCCGGGAAGGTGGCCCAGAGTTATGCTTTCTCATTCTCTTGGTCATATATTCGGTCTTAATTCGGCCGTTTCGCCGAGATTCGAAAAAGAAAGTGTTGTAAACATACACGTCTGGCGCTCCGCGCGGATTTCGTGGATCGGCGCGGGGCCCCCCTGGCGGCACCTCTGACGCAGCACCTTCCGCGCGCTGGGGAGGCGGGCCCAGCGCCGATGCAAGAAATTCCCGCGGACCTCAGACAGTTTATGCCTGTGCCGGTCTCTGTTCCTCCAGTTATGTCGGGCGTGTCCCCCTACAGGGGGGTTTTCGACGAACAATAAAAAATACCCAGGAAGTACCCCGAAAAGGTCGAAATATAGTCCCAAAATAGTCCCCATATTTTTTTGCATTATTTTTTGGTTATTTGTGGGGGGTAGGAAATCCCCCTGTAGGGGGACAGGCCCGACTTGATCCTCCAGATAACCAATCGATCGGGATCGGGGTGCAGCCGACCAGGCGCCCCCGCTCGGCGCGGCGGCCGCCTGCTTCGAGGGAGATCTGGCGGGCCAGATCGGCGCCAGGTTGTGGGCCAGTGCCAGGCCCCCAGCGTCATGATGTGTTCATGACGTGGACCCCCAGAGGTCTCGACCCAGTCCCTGGCATCGCTCGGACGTGTGTATTTTTCTTTCGGCGGGCACCATCGAGGACCATCCTGGACCATCGAACACAACAAAAACACGCACGAAAACGAAACATGCACGGGAAATGGACGTCCGAGCGATACCGAGATTCCCTGGGGTCTGTTTTTCCTCCTGAGCCGTTTATGACGGTCCGGATGCCCAGGAAGGGCCCCCAGAGGCTGAAACTAGCGAAGGCCTTCCCGTCGTGATTCTCGCATGGCTCGAGAGAGTGTGGGATCGGATCGGGGGGGGCTGCGCCCAAGGCCACCCAATCGCCCGGCGACGGGAGCCCAATGCTGCTCACGCCGCAGCGTGCCGCCCAGCCTACTGCAGCAGGCCCCAGCCTGCAGAGGTGCTTCAAGTTCAGGAGCTCAGGGGCAACGATAGGCTCAGGCGGGGAACTTTTCGAGGTTCGAGGTTCTCGGGCATTTTCGTTTGTTCCCGGCGGCTTTCCAGCCCCGGGGTGCATTCCAGCAGCTGTGCCTCGCCGAGAGGGTTCCGGGGGTGCCCAGATTGTTCCCAACGGCCGCCGGGGAGCCGACTTGTGATTCGGAAACTAGGGCGCAATGTCACAGGGAGTTACGCTTACGTCGGGCGTGTCCCCCTACAGGGGGATTTTCGACGAAAATCAAAAATACCACAGAAATAATCAAAAAATAGTCCCAAAATAGTCTGGGGACAATTTTTGGGGTATTGTTTTACCTTTTTGGGGCATTGTTGGGGTACTTTTTATTTTTCGTTGAAAATCCCCCTGTAGGGGGACAAGCCCGACTTACAACTAGGGCGCAGTGTCACAGGGAGTTAGGCTCAGGGGGGGGAACGCATCGACCCCCCATCGTCCACGCATCGCCGGTCTGGGTCTGGTAGCCGCACCCCGCCCGGGCAGGTGGGGATCTGCTGTCGGGGGCCTATCGCCGATGCGTCGGCGATGCATCGCCGATGCCAGGTCGATGTGCCTCCGCGGGCCCGCAGGGGGGAATCAGGGGCGGCAAAGAGGGGGGTGATGACTAGGGGTGGGTGGATATCATGGCGAGGGCCATGACATTTCCCCAGATGTCACGGCGCCTCTTCTTACTTCATTGCGTCCCTGGTCCCCCCGCTGGGCCGCGCACACGCCGCCGGTCATGATTTGCACCCCCCCTCTTGCACACCCCCCTCTTGGCCGCTCCCGAGGATGTGGAGGAGGGGGAGGTGGAGGAGGAGGGGGAGGAGGGGGGAGGAGAGGAGGAGAGGAGGAGGAGGGGAGAGGAGGGAGGGGAGGCAGGAGGAGGGGAGGAGGAGAGGGAGGAGGAGGAGGGAGGGGGAGGGGCGACGATTGTGCCCCCTCCAGGGTGCGCCGTCAGTGCGTGCCCCGAAGAGCGCACCACTCGAGCCCTGCCCGAGCCGGGCGGGAGCCCCCGCGGGCCGCGGCCCCCGCTTCCTCCGGCCTGGCCCGGGAGAGGGCGGCGGTGGCGCTGTTCTGTCAGCGTCCTCCCCCTCCTCCTCCTCCTCCTCCTCCTCTCCTCCTCCTCCTCCTCCTCCTCCTCCTCCTCCTCCTCCTCCTCCCCTCCTCCTCCTCCTCTCCTCCTCCTCCTCCTCCTCCTCCTCCTCCTCCTCCTCCCCCTCCTCCTCCTCTTCCTCCTCGCTCCTCCTCCCCCTCCCCTCCTCCTCCCCTCCCTCCTCTTCCTCCTCCTCCCCCTCCCCCTCCTCTCCTCCTCCTCCTCCCTCCTCCGCCTCCTCCTCCTCCTCCTCTTCCTCATCCTCCTCCTCCTCCTCCTCCTCCTCCTCCTCCTCGGCGGGGCCTGACGAACGAACAGCACGCACCAATATCCATAGGTGGGACGGAGGGGGCTTGGGGTGCGTGTTGTCGGATGGGGGTCCCCGCTCGAAAGGAAACGCCCCCCAGGATCCGACCACCCGCACCCATACCCATGGCCTGTCCTCTTCCCAACGTTTCCCCTATGGGTATGGGTGTGTGTTGCTCGTTCGTCAGGGCCTCCGTTCGGGGAACAACCAAAGACAAGCTGACGAACGAACAACAGTGCCAGTCCCCCCCCGATCGTTGCCTCGCAGGAGCAGGCCCGTGCAGGAGACGGAGTAGCGAGCTGCTCCGCTGCAGCGGCCCCGGGCGGCCCTCGCAGTCGTGCGCGCGGGTCCTGCCTGTGGCGCTGACGCCGCGCGCCTTCGCCTCCTGGCATCGCTCAGACGTGTGCGTTTTTCTCGGCGAGAACCATCGAGGACCATCCTGGACCATCGAGCAAAAAAAACACGCACGGAATCGGAAATTGCACGGGGAATGGACGTCCGAGCGATGGCAAGCGCCTCCAGGCCATGCTGCACAGCGTGATGTGGAGGGGAGCGGGAAGGAACATGTTCGGGTGGTGCAGTGTGGGATGATGTCGTCGTGGTGCGCAACCGGCGTCAACCACGACCTCGGAGGTATGGGTCCCCGCGTCGTTTTTCCACGGCCCATCCTGGAGCCGTCCTAGGTTCTTGTTTTATCACGACGCGAGCCTGCGTTCGAGTATTGCCTGTGCCTGTGTCAGCGAAGTGTCTGGCCCGCCGGGCGTTCGCCGCATCGGCATCAATAATGAGTCAGTTTGCCAGATCAAGAAAGCAGTGTTCTCAAGCTCACGCTTGGGTCCCTGCCCTTGTCCCTGCTCTGCATCGCAACCTGAACGCAGGATGTAATGCACTTGAGCTGGCCTCTAGAGTGACGGCTCATGTGCTGGCGGGATCGGGTGCTTGATCAAAAAACATGCGAAGCAGCGAGCCGCTCGTCCTAGCGCTCTCAGATTAGGTGTGAAGCCGTCAAGACCCTGGGCACCCGAATGGCGCCCCAAAGGGGGGGACGTCTGAGTTCTTCCGAGCCAAGGCTTCGAACTGATTCCAAGCCACTCTCAGGCATACTGGACACTGCAAAAAGGAGCACACAGTCCAGCGCCGCTCATGCCCCAGATTGTTTACGGCACCCTTGGGGCCTGTTGGAGTTTCACCCAGCGACCCTGTTCAATCGGAGCCCCCTCCGCAGGGCCTTGACAGCTAGTTATTCGATTGCCTGGGAGAGACTCCAAAACCTGGCGGGACAGTCTATGTGCTGTTCGAACAGCCGCGCGAGGGGGGGGGAGCGAGGGTGCGGGGGCAGAACGCAGCGTCCTTGGCAACCGTGCCTGCTGAATCGTCGCAAGTCCTGTGGGAGAGCTGGGCCAGTGTGCGATCACTGCACGGTGTCCACGAGATGGGCGTTGACCCAGATCACCGCCCTGAGTCCTCTGGCGACGAAACCTGTACACACCCACTGCCCCCCGGCCAGGCCCGTCCTGGGCCCAGGAGCTGTGCACACGCCCTCCTGGCCAAGCCTAAAAGGGCGTGGCGTGTACACCCCTGCCAGTTCCGGGATGGGCCTGCCCAGGGAGCAGTGGATGTGCAGAAACTGCGTCGCCCTAAGGTCTTTGGCAGCGCACAGCTGGAGGCAGGCGACAGGCACAGAATACAGTGTCACATCGGAGGCAGCAGCGTGGAGTGGAGGTTCGGTGTGCAGCACCGCGGGCCACATCCGGGGCCCCTTCTGACGATTGCGAAGATGGTGGCGACGGTAACGGCGATGATGCTGACGTGGTGTCGCAGGTGCAGGCTTGGACGAATATGACGGTATGGTGGTGACGGTGATGGTGACGATGATGGGGGGCCCCACGACGATGACGATGTTGGTGAGGATGTTGGGGATGGCGATTGATGATGATGATCATGCTGATGATGCTGATGATGCTGATGCTAAAGCTGATTGTGATGATGATGATGATGATGATGATGATGGTGATGATGACGATGATGACGATTCTTGTGATGGTGTCGGGTGCATCCGTGGCCCAAAATAAGTCGCCCCGTTGTGTCTGCGGTTGTGGCTGCGACTGCGCCTACGGGCGCCCGCGGCCCAACATGTGTTGCGGTTGCAGGTGCGGCCACGGGCGCCCGCGGCCCAACATGTGTTGCGGTTGCAGGTGCGGCTGCGGGCGCCCGCGGCGCAAGACGTGTTGTTCGTTGAGGTTGCGGGCGCCGTGGGCCCAGAGTGTGTTGCCCAGTTTCGGCTGCGGTTGCGGGCGCCCGCTGCCAAGGATGTGATGCCCGGCTGCGGTTGTCGTTGTGGGCGCCCGCGGCCCAACATGTGTTGCTCGGTTGCGGTTGTGGCTGCGAGCGCCCGCGGCCGCTGGCGGCCCAAAATGTGCTCTTCGAGGTGTTCGTCGACGTCAGTGCAGTCAGTCCGGCGGCACGGAAGGTCACCCGGCTCCGCTGGGGGTGAGACCCCAGGCCTTTCAGATGAGGTCATAGTCGAAGAGGTCGGAGGGTCGCGCCGCATCGCCGATGCATCCGCGACGCGGCCCGATGTGCAGCCCGATTTGCTCCACGCCGACGTCGCCGATGCATCCCCGGTACATCGCCGGCGACGCGGTGCAATCCTCCGACCCCATCTGTTCGGACCCCCTCTAGCAGGCCTTCGGAGACATAAGCGCATCTACAGGAAACATTAGGAGGCCAGAAACACGCCCAGCGCAGCCAGCTTTCGCGTCCGAGGCCTCGATGGCATATAGGATTGCTTCGTTGCCACCAGCGCACTATGAAGCCTTCACTGGATCGGACTGGAGAGCTGTATCCACTCACCAGCCCCAGACCAGGGGACTCAGTGACTAGAGGGAGCGCGGACACGAGCGAGCTGGGAAATGCACTCGGCATGAGGGGGATTGTCTGCAACCTCAGCCCACCCAGCACTGAAAGGCTGAGGAGCCATATCGAATAAGTCGTCGGCGAGTGACTGGCGGTCCCCGCCGTTCTGACAAGGCCTCACTGGCCAAACGTTGCTTGCCAACGCGGGCCC
>CAUYUJ010011101.1:423357-469629 GCA_963575745.1 Prorocentrum cordatum
CACCGCAGTGGACGCATCGATACCTGCCTAACGAAACCGAATGCGCAAGGACCTGGTCCGTATTGCGCGAAATCGCAACGGGCACGGCACGCTCGCCTGGTGGCCGCGGAACCTGCACATCACGCCCCCAGGCCTTACGGACAACAACCTGCACCGCAGCCCAGGAGACAAACTGTAAAACCTCACGGTGCTGTCTCAGAGCAGCAGCGACGGCTTCCGCCACGGAGCCAGCGAGCGCATGGGAGGCGGCTCCACAGCGAGCGAAGTAGTCTGCCCAGCCGTTGCCAGTCCAGTCTCGCAACTCATGGGGGTCGGCACCAATGGGTTTATCAAAAGACCTGTGGGCGGGCGTCCACCTGAACGTCGGAGGGCGGCATAGGGTCCGTCGTCGGCAAGCCTCGAAGATGCCCCGCCAGGCGCGGGCATGCTTGGCCCGTCCTTGCGCGAGCTCAGGACACCAGCGTTCGCCTTCCTGCGCCAGCGCCAGCAGGTCCGTCACGAAGCACTGGTGATCAGGAAAGGCCTCAAGTCCCTCTCTGATGGCACACCGCTCAGCGCGTCCAACAGTCTGCACCAAATTCGGAAGAGGCCCATACCGCGCGCGAACTGGAAGCCACGAGCGAGGATCGAGCTGAACCACGGCCTGCCCACATCTTCGGGCCTCAGGGACGCCCGAGTCATACCCCGACCCGTCCGTGTAAGAGACTGGGCTCCAAACGCCATGGGCGTCGCCCCATAGATACACTTCCCTGCTCGGCGCACTGCTCCGCGGCACGTACGTAGGCGGCTCAGGAAGGCCAAATATGAAGTAAGACTGCTCGAAGTTCGGCATTCCTGACCCTCGCCCGGCCTGCATGAGCTGGCCACGCACCTCCGCGAAGGCCTGCGGGAGGTGGAGGATGCCACGCCTGTCACTCGGAGACAATGCAGGCCCCGAATATGCCTCATCAGCCAGAGGGCCCTTCTGCACGGGGAATGTGGCCTGGCCAGGCGTCGCGATCGCAACACTCGGCATCTCCTGCGTCTCCTGCTCAAGAAAATCCTCCTCTGCGTGGGGTGGGACATCGAGCACGGGCTCCTCCGTCTCCTGCCCGACCACGGGGAAGAAGCCCCCCTCGCCCTCCATCGCACTGCGCCGTGGATGACCAGAAGCAGGGGGAGGTTCAGCACATCGACCAGGCTCAGGGACATGGTCCTTCGCCTCAGACGAGGCAATGGGCATCTGCGAACCAGCCGCCGTGCGGTCTGGGATATGGTCCTCTGGCTTATCCGTCGTAAGCTGTGTTGGTGGGGACTGCATAGTGAGGCCATGGGCCTGGTCTGTTACAACATGCACGCGAGCCAGGGATTCATTCGCAGGCATGCGAGCCAGGAGCGCAGGACACTCCAAGAAAACATGGCCCCATCCCTCGTCCGACGTCAGGGCCTTGCCACAGGCTTGGCACGGCCGCATAACCCTGCCTAGTTGCATGTCCCGACGAAAGGGCGCAGGCATGCTGTCCGCCCATAACGCCTGAAGCGCCCCGAGCTGCCGGGCGCGCCTGACGCCCTTGATGGCGTGCCGAAGGCCTCGGTGCCAGATAGGTGCCCCCGCGTGCGAGTACATGTGACTGGTCAGCCTGTCGCGCTGCCACCGCTGCACCCCGGCAGCCAAGAAAGGTCGTAGATCCGCTGGGCAGACACGGTGCAGGTCGCACTGGCCGCCCAAGTCGTCCTGCAGCACACGCGGCGCTTTCATGTCCCAGGCAATGCGTCTGAGCGCGAGCCACGTCGCAGCAAGTGGACCTTTGGCGTTGGCCCAGCTAATGGGGACAACACGCTCATGGAGCGCTGCCCAAGCCTTTTGCAGTCGACTGGAGGAGGTGCGCCCATTCCCACACCCAAGCAGCGTAGTTTAAAACCTGGTCCAGTGTAGCCTGGTGGATCGGGCCGTACTCCTCCGAGGGATGGGTAAGAAGGTACGCTGTGACGCACACATGGTGGTTGTCACTCTACCCATTGATAACTGCAGCGAGGTTCCGCAGTTCACGAAGAGGCGCATCTGCCAGCCCAGATACACCAGCACCGTGGCCAGCGGACTGCATGAGTCCTGTGCGCCACAAGGTGGAGGCCTTTCTGCCCGCCGCACGGCGCAACATAAGGAGGTGGTGATTGCGCTCCTTAGCCGCCTTCAGCCGCTTCTTGTCGACCCGCCGCGGAACACGAGGGCCAGAAAGCTCATGCCCCAAGTTGCGCATGTGGATGTTTGGGGAACTGCGCGCGTCATGTGCCGCTGGGTCCTGGTGACCACAAGGCGGACACTCGCTGAGCCTGCCACCACCGCAGACTTGGCGGGCTGAAGGATAAGGCCGAGATCTCGAGCCTCAGCCGCGAGCACCATGGCTGTGCGCAGCAGCACCCTGACACCGGCGAGGTCAGGAGAGACCAGTTGGAGCCCGATACCATCCAGCAAAGACCGTGGCGTGATAGTCGGGGCTATCCTGCTGGCCCGCTGGAGGACACGGTAGGTGAGCAGGTAGATGAGGTACGTGGCATGCGCGCACCCAGCCAACACACTTTGAAAAGCAACAAACTCACGCGACGAGCTGCCGCACGCCTTTATGCGCCGTGGTTGCTGGTACAGTTGCAGAAGCATCCACAGCAGACGCATGGGGAAGCCCAGGGCCCTTGCCTCCCTCATAAGTGCATCCGGGCTCACCATGTCAAAGCACTTGACCATGTCCAAGAGCACCGTGCAGGTATGGTCGCCTATGAGGCTGCCAACCTCTTGCTCCAAGTTATGCGCGAACGCCGAGGCAGTGAAAGTGCGACTGCCCCGTGTGCCCCACATCTGATCACAGTGGTGCCGCTGCTGCCGCTCCGCAGAGAGCTCACGTCGCACTTTGGCCCAAACCCGTATGAGAGCATGGCTCAGCACGATGAGCCTGTGACCTCCATCAGGCTTAGGAAGGCGGACGAGCTCGCTGTGCAGTCGCGCAGACGGGAAACGCAAATGCCGCTCAAACAGCTCAAACATCCTGGCCATGCACCGGAGGGCCTCACCGGATAAGTGCTCCTAGGCCTTCGGGGGAATGCGCGTGGGGCCTGCAGCCGTAGTCAGCGAGAACGAACGAGTGGCCTGCCGCAGGTCATGGACCGTAACGCGGGGCAGCTCATCCCAATTGTCAGAGTCAGGAGGGAGCGCAATCGCCCCCAGCCCATACGTCTCCCAGATGCGCCGCCATTCGTCCAACGTGCGGTCCGCCAGCACGTAGGGCTGGGCATCAGCAGCAGGAGCAACCATCTCTTGGCGTGCCCTGACCGTAGAGGCAGCATGGGCAGCCTTAGTTACTCCACTAAAGGCCGCCTGTGCCTAACTGCGCCAGGCTGCCTCTGCCTCACGGCGGGCCGACGATGTGAACTCGTCTGCGCGGCCTGCAATGGCGTCAATCATGTCATCGAAGTCTGCCGCCACTAGCCCATCCAACCCCCGCAGACACAACTAACGGTAGCAGGGGTCAAGGTGGGAGAGGACCTTCTGCGCCGCCCCAATCGTGTTCAGAAAGCCAAGGATGTCGTAGAAGACCCTGGCCGTCTTCTGAAACTGCTGGGGGGCTGGCGCCGAACAGACCGCCACCGCATTGAGTCGGCGGCAAAACCTTTGGGCTCGATCACGCTCAGCTCGTAGGTGATGCGCCCATCGGGCCGCAGTTGCCCACGCCCAGAGGGTGGTATCATGGTACAAGCGTCGCCTGAGTGGCATCCAGCGCAACTGCCGCCAAACCACCTTGGGGGGACCATGGTGCCCCGCAAAACTGCGCGCTGCAAGGCCAACCTTGTCATGCCGCCCCGCGATCTCGTAGTCCAGGCCACCCAGGATGGCGTCCCAGAGCTGCTGTAGGACATCATCCGACCCGCCAGTGCCCTCGAGCTTCAGACCATGGGTCCTGACTCGCTGTCCACGATACGGGCTCGTGCGTCCTTCGCACTCGCACGGAGGCGTCAACGACCTATCCTTCATACCGGGCTTGGTCTGGACATGGTCCGTGCCAGTGGCCTTGACAGACGTAGTAGCAGCGCGGTGGAACAGCTTGTCTAGCTTGTGCCAGTGGGGAGAGCGCGCACAGCCGACAGGAGGCACCGCGGGAAGAGGTCGCGGCTCCTCGGGAACACGGCACCAAGTCGGAGTGTCCGTACCATAGAGAGCCAGGCCCACAGGGTAGTGAGGCCGCGGCATGCACCCACAGCCATAGATGACCTCTGGCTGGCGGGAGACACGGGAGACCAAGTTACTGGCCACCACGAAGTAGTCAATGGTGGATACACCATTGGCGGTGACGCGTGTGGAGGCCGTTGGCTGGAGGAGGGTGCCAGCCAAGGCTTCAATCCAATCATCGATGTTGATGCTCTGGCCGTCAGCATTCCAGTCACCCCCGATGATCCAACCAAGCCCCGCGTTGCGCCAAGGCCCAGAGAATAGACAGGTTAGGGCCTGTGATGCCAATCCCTTGCACCAAGTATACACTTACGACGATCAGTCCTCCAGGCACACCCCGGTGAACGTGAGCCGCCACAGCATGGCGCGGGTAAACAACGTGGTCACCGTCAGGGGGCATGGTAATCATAACGTCTGTGGGCGCTAGGACACACACACACACCTCCAGAGCACGCGGAGACTGACGCCCCTGTGTCTTCAGCAGGGGCCCACAGCCCATGCCAGCCAGCGTCCCGCACGGCCGACTGAACAGCCCCAAGCCGCTGGTGAACCACTCGCGTCTCCTGCGCCAGCAAAACCTTGCCACGAACGTGCGGCAGGAAATTGAGAATCGGTCCATGGGTCCCAGGGTTAACAGTCACCAAATGCACCTCCGCCTGTCCCTGCATGACATGTGACTCCGCCTGGACAGCGACATCATAGGCATCAGGAGTCGAAGCCTCCACAGAGCCGCCTTGGCCATGCCGAGGAGGGCCCTTTCGCCAGTTGCGAAGGAGGCCTGGGGACGTCGTGACCTCTACATGGGCCTGCCCGCTGCAGCTGGGGGCACCCGCCGCTCCAACGTTGAGCTGAGTCACGAGTAGGCACCAGAACAGCACGTAAGTTCTATGGGCGGTCCTCGCTGCATGGCCAGATATCCCAGCATCCTCGGCAGGAGGGCCTGCAGGTAGGGACGGCAGGCTGTCCCTACCTGCACCGTGTGCCCATATCTCAGGCAACAGGAGTGACAATTCGTCCATGGGACGGCATGCCAGGTCGCCACGTGCATGATGGGAGTCGCCCATCCACCCACTGCTGGCATTCCGTCCATGGGATTTCCTGCCGCCTCCATTGCATCCCTGCATTCGAAGACTGGAGGAAACGCCCTCCCTGCAACAGTCAGACAGAAATTGGGACATGGTAACATAGAATGGGACAACGTAGTGCAAGCAGCTGCACCCAGTGTAAACATCGTCAATACAACGACAATGCCAGACCCTCACCCCGTGACCCAGGCACGGACGGGAGCACAAGTGGGCTGCCTGTGATGCCTCCCCGACCAGCATGGCATGGAGCAAGAGGTAACGCACCAAACACGCCAGCCCCGTTGTACATGGTACGTGGGGGAATACGTGGCATCGGCTAGTGGGGTGCACATGCTACTTCCCACAGTCAGAGGGCCCCATCTGAGGGGCCACCGACTCAGTATGGGGCCTGGCGACCCTTCTTCTTCCGCTTGTGCTCATTGGCCACGAGCGTGTAGGAGTCCAGCACCCGTTTGTACGCGCTGCGCATGTCTTCGACGATCGCCTCCTCGTCCTGAGGGAGGCCTGCAGCCGCGAGGGCATCACGAAGCTCGGAAGACTCCATGAGATCAAGGTCGAAGGCCATGTCAACCGCGGCATCGCCAGCAGCCGCATGAGCGGACCCAGCACGTGCAGCTGGAATGGCGCTGCCACATGCATCTTCCCCGTCGCCATGGGCTGGGGCGGAAGCAGCCGTTGCCTCCACAGCTGGCGGCTGGGCCTGCGGAAGCTGGCCCAGCTTCCCAATGACGAGGGCCGCAGCCTCCAGCTCGCCGCGCAGGGACTGGTCAAGGCCCAGCTCCTGGGCCACCGCACCCAGCGGAGCGTTTGCGAAGCTCGGCCAATGCATGACGCTCAGGCTCAGCAAGTAGATTGTCACCACCATCGATCGGAATTGCCTCGCGCTCACCATCAGCAGCATCTCAATTAACTCCCATGTGTACGTTGGCAGCAGTCTCAGGGAATGCAGCTCCATCGGCTGACGAGGCGCACGAAACATTTGGATGCAAGAGGTTGCGAGCGACCTCCTGCGCAGTCCGCAGATTACACCGATCACTGAAAGGAGCGTTGGTAGCGTCAGTCAGCTTACGTATACCGTTATATTGCATGGCATGGAGCTTCCCAGATATTTCGCGGCCGGGGCTAGAATTAGGACCATGTGGTACATAATGAAACGAGGGCTCAGCGTTTGTATGATCGTGCTCACCGCGAAACTGTCCATCATCACCCGCAGGTCGTACAGGGGAAGCCGCAATGTTCTGCCTTCTTGAACTCTTCCTCATTGAAAGTATCCTTATTCGCCTTGGCAGTGGCATGGGCGGCCTGGGCTTCCTCGAGGTGAGTGCAGGCATCGGCGAAGGCTGGCTCGGCTTGCTTGACCTCGTCACGCGCTTTGACGAGGGCCTCCTGACGTTCAGACCGCCACTGCCCAGCCAGCCGCTCAGCCTTCGCAGTCTTCTCAACCCCTTTAGCCAAGAGAGTACGTTCAGTGGCCACCGCAGCATCCAGCTGAGCATCAGAGGGAACATGAGGCGGTGGGGAAGGCGGAATATGGACAGCCAGCAGGTCACGTAGCCCAGGGAATTGAGCAACAGACGCACTAGCCTGTCCAGAAAGACCCATGGAGCGTGGGGAAACCGCCGCAGTCTGCCCACCCGTAGACTTGCCCTGGCAGTTGCAGTATGAGCCGCCACACGCACACACACACACAGGCACACACACACACACACACACACATTGCAGGCGGCGCGGTCACGGTAGAGGTACTCATAGTGCCCGCATGTGTTGCAGACGGCGTAAGGACATTTGTCATTTGCGTCATCACGGCGTTAGCGTACACGGCGACGATCAGCACCACGGCGAGGTTGGTCGTCATAGTCATAGTCGTAGTCATGTCTGCGCCACGGCGGGGTCTTCTTCGCAGGGGACCACGTCCAGGGCATGGCAGCACGCTCCTCCAGGAGCTCCCAACGGCGGGTGTAACGGGTACCGAACACTAGTGCTCTGAATGGCCGCGGATGAGCGGCATCCGTGCTCTGCCATGGGCAAAAGGCTGATTGAGCCAAAATGGCCACGGGAGGAGGAGAACGTGGAGGACGAGGAAGAGGAGGAGGAGGACGAGGAGGAGGAGGACCAGTGTAAGCCCAAGAGGCATCAACGATGGTGGGATAAACCCTCCCTCCAAGCTCCCTCTTTATAGGTCCCTACAACGGGTCCGTTCCATTGGGGGAACTGCCCCGTTGAAAGACAGCCGTGTGAAGACCCTGGAGCATGCCAAAACATTGTTCTCGGGAGTCCAACGCCACGGATCAACCTGACTGTGGCGTCTTGACGGTCCTGAATCGGGCCAGAACGCCAGTCCTGAGATTGCCACATCGCGAATCCACGTAATTGCTGCACCTTCATAATCCAGAATCCGTCCAACCACACAATGTCTGGTACGCTGTTCATGGGAAACAGCGAAATCCGTGCAAGTACAAATACATTCATAGTATGAACCAGGGGGAAAAGAGGGGGCCAACCATATGCGGTTGTGGGTGACCTCGTAGTGAATATTGCCGCCAGTGGATCTTCTGATGGGGCCACGAAACGTGTGAAGGGTCTGCCGACATGTGGCGGGACCGCCATGCGGGCGCTGCCATTGGGCCTTCGGTGGAGCTCCCGATAGGGGCCATGACACGTGTGAGGGATTCGCGGAAATCGAAGGTGGAACCGCATGCGGGCGTTGTCCTTGAAGTTGTCGGTGGAGCCCCTTGTGAGGCCATGAAGCGTGTGAGGGGTGTTCCGACATGGGCGGGGAGCCGCATGCGCGCGTTGCCGTTGGCGCATTCGGTGGAGCTTCCTATGGGGCCACGAAACGTGCGAGGGGTGCGCCAAAATGGGGTGGGCCGCCATGCGTGCGCTGCCACTGGGGCCGTCGGTGGAGCTCCCTACGGGGCCACGAAGCGTGTGAGGGGTGCGCCGAAGTGGGGCGGGCCTTCAGGGGAGTTGCCACTGGGGCCACGAAGCGTGTGACGCGTGTGCCACGATGGGCGGGGAACCGCATACGAATTTTGCAAGTGGTGCCTTCGGTGGAGCTCCCTCTGGGGCCACGAAAGGTGTGAGGGGTGTGCCGAAAGTGGCGGGGAACCGCATGCGAGTTTTGCCACTTAGGCTTTCGGTAGAGCTCCCTATGGGGCCACGAAACGTGTGAGGGTGTGCGCCGACATGCGTGTGGAATCGCATGCGGGCGCTGCCGCTGGGGACTTCGGTGGAGCCCGCTATGGGGCCACGAACCATGTGACGGGTGTGCCAAAACGATGGTGGAACCGCATGCGAATTTTGCCATTGAGGCTTTCGGTGGAGGTGCTTGTGGGGCCACGAACCGTGTGAGGGGTGTGCCGAAATGGGCGGGGAACCGCATGCGAACTTTGCCACTGAGGCCTTCGATGGAGCTCCCTATGGGGCACCGAACCGTGTGAGGGGTGTGCCGAAATGGGCGGGGAACCGCGTGCGAGCTTTGCCACTGGGGCCTTCGGTGGAGTTGCCTATGGGGCCACGAAACGTGTGAGGAGTGTGCCGAAATGGGCGGGGAACCGCGAGCGAACGTTGCCACTGGCGCCTTCGGTGGAGCTCCCCCTGGGGCCACGAACCGTGTGAGAGGTGTGCCGACATAGGCGGGAAACCGCATGCGAACTTTTCCATTGGGGCCTTCGGTGGAGCTCCCTCTGGGGTCACGACCCGTGTGAGGGGTGTGCCGAAATGGGCGGGGAACCGCATGCGATGTTTGCCATTGAGGCCTTCAAGGGAGCTGCCGATGGGGCCACGAAGCGTGTGAGGGGTGTGCCACATGGGCGGGGAACCGCATGCAAAATTTGCCAGTGGGGCCTTCGGTGGAGCTCCCTGTGGGGCCACGAAACGTGTGAGGGGTGTGCTGGCATGGGCGGGGAAGCACATGCGAGTTTTGCCACTTAGGCCTTCGGTGGAGCTCCTTGTGGGGGGGGCACGAATCGTGTGAGGGGTGTTCAGAAGTGGGCGGGGAACCGCATGCGAGCTTTGCCAATGGGGCCTTCGGTGGAGTTGCCTATGGGGCCACGAAACGTGTGAGGGGTGTGCCGAAATGGCCGGGGAACCGCATGCGAATTTTGCCACTGAGGCCTTCGGTGGAGCTCCCTATGGGGCCACGAACCGTGTGAGAGGTGTGCGGAAATTTACCTGGGGTGGGCGGGGAACCGCCAGCGAACTTTGCCATTGGGGCCTTGAATTGAACTCCCTAAGGCACCACGAACCGTGTGAGGGATGTGCCGAAATGGAAATGCGGTGGGCGGGGAGGAGCATGTGGACCCTGCCACTGGGGCCTTGGGTGGAGCTCCCGATGGGGCCACGAACCGTGTGATGATGATGATGCTGAGGAGGAGGAGGAAGAGGAGGAGGAGGAGGGAGGGGTCAGCGAGAGGGGGGCAGCGGGAGTGAGTGAGCAAGTGAAGTGACGCGGGGCGCTGTCTCTTCAAAACGAGAACCAACACAGGATGGTTGGGGGAAAAATACGCGCGGAGCTTAGGCGAGAGCCACATTTGAAAAGGAACCGCCCTCAATCCGTGGAGCTCTTGCAGTTTGTTACTACGAATGTGCGCGGCGCTGAGGCGAGAGCCACATTTTGAAAACGGGTCGCCCTCAATCCGTGAAGTTCTCGCAAATGTTTAGAAATAATGCGCGCGGCGTTGAGGCGAGAGCCACATGTTGAAAAAGACTTGCCCTCAATCCGTGGAGCTCTTGCAATTTTCAAAATCTCGAATGTGCGCGGCGCTGAGGCGAGAGCCACATTTTGAAAACGGGCCGCCCTCAATCCGTGAAACCCTTGCAGATGTTTAAAACGACTGCGAGAGCCACATGTTGCAAACGGGCGTTGCCAACTTTTAAGCCTCAGGGTCATAAATGGTGAGGAAGTCTCAGGCGAAACGCCCAGCCCGCCCTCAGAACTGGCCCCCGGGGTGCGACAGGGAGAAGTTGTTGATAAGGAAGAGGAATGAGGAGCCGGAGGAGGAGAAGGAGGAGGAGGAGGACGACGACGACGAGGAGGAGGAGGAGGACGACGACGAGGGAGGAGGAGGAGGAGGAGGAGGAGGAGGAGGAAAATGATGAAGGAGGAGGAGGCCTCTCACTGCTGAGAGCTGCGTTGTGGGCGCTGCGGGGGCTCGGCGGGGCGGCCGGCGGCGGCCCGACACCCTGCCGCCCTGCTTGCGGCCGAGGCGCGGAGTCGCAGCGCGGGCCCCACCGTCGGGCCCGGCGCCGGCAGGGAGGCGGCCGGCCGCGCCCGGGCCGCCGCTCCCGGGGCCTGCCAGGGGGCCCGAATGGTGTTCACGACGCGGGTTGGCCCAAGCGGGTGGTCCTGCTCCTCCCCCCCTTCCTCCTCCTCCTCCGTTCTCCTCCTCCTCCTCCTCCTCCCCCTCCTCCTCCTCCTCCTCCTCCTCCTCCTCCTCCTCCTCCTCCTCCTCCTCCTCCATCCTCCTCCTCCTCCTCCTCCTCCTCCTCCTCCTCCTCCTCCTGACTGGGCCCTCAACAACACCGTCATCAGTGGTGGACAATGGACCAGAGACCGCCTCCACAACGCGGGCTACCAGATCGACAAGAACTGCGACCGATGCAGCGCAGGAGTTCCTGAAACCTTGTTTCACCGAATGTGGCAGTGCGAGGCGAATGTGGGACCTGATTTTGAGGCCAGTGACAAGTTACTACCGCGAGCCGTGGCGGGGGCCAATGCTGACCCTGCCCTGTGGCTCCGTGGCATCCCCTCTGTCGCTCTCACTACGCCAGCGTTCGAGCCATTGACTGGGAGGGACGGGTGGGAGTTTGTTGGTGCGGTGCGGGAGGGGTTGCCGTCGTGGGAAGGAGCTCGTAACGCTGAGGGCGAGTTGTTTCTTTTTGGCGACGGGTCTGGCGGCGCCTTTTCCGACGACGTCAGGCGACGCCGTGTTGGTTCTGGCCTCGCGGCCCTCCGATGGGACCCTCCCTCGGCCTCCTGGACCCTCCACGCGGGCCTCCTCGCCCCCCTCCCAGGCCCCCGCCAGACCGTCCCAAGAGGCGAATTGCATGCGTTTTGCCTGGCACTGGAGACGTGCCAGCAGGATTTCACGTTTGTTACTGATCACCTAGCCCTGCAGCGCGGCTGGCAGAATGGCAGATGTCTCAGACCTGGCAGCCTCAGAGGCAAGAATAAGAATGGGGATCTCTGGCTGAGAATTCGGCACCTCGTGCAGGATCGATCTGGCGGCTGCTCTTCGGTCACGGTGCTCTGGACCCCATCTCACGCCGATCCCCTCACGTTGCATGGTTTCCAAAAATTTCTGGCTCTCGGCAACCAGCATGCCGACGAGCTCGCGGGAAGCGCGGCCCACAAGTCGGCCACCCTTGCCCTCCCGCCCGTTCCCAGGACCGATGAATACGACGCTATTGCAGCCATCGTCCGACAGAGGGCACGACTGATTTTACGTTCTTTAGGCAAGAATTCAGAGCCTCGAGGATTGTGGCCAGAGAGGCAATCCACCCAGGAGGCAGCCCCTCGCTCTCAGTTGCAGACCGCGATCGCGGCTTCTCAGCACAAATTCGAGCGGTGTGCAGACAAATGGAGATGCCCTGCCTGCCTCATCATCGTTGACGCTTGCCACGTTATTCCAGCTGCCGCCACAGAGTGTGTGCCGCCTTGCCCCCTTCCCGAGTTCGCTGCGTGTGGAGAGGTGCTGTGGTCGAGGGGTCCCCGCGTGATCAGTGGCAAGTTGATCCACCCCTCCCACACTTTGGCCACCATCCCCAAGTGGCAATTGTTCTTCTGTGTTAAGTGCGGCCATACGGCCACGCACCAGGTTAAAAGCCTACTTTTGCCGTGCCCTCTCTCCCACCAAGTGGGAGAGCGCAGGGCCCTGGGACCCACTGGCAAAGGCCTCGAGAACCTCAGCAGGATCAGGCGAGGCCTCCACCCGTCCAGATCGGGTCCCAGCAAGTCTGTGCTAGAGGCTTTGCATGTTTCGGCAGCCGAAGCCGCGATCGGTTCCTACGCGGCGGGAGCTGCCTCCGAGTAAATTGTGAGGCCAGGGGGGCCTGTCGCGGTGGGCCGTGGGATGTCGCCCCCCACGGCCCTCCGAGAAATACTGGATGGCCCCCCTGGCATCTCTGGGTTCCGAACGGACTACGTCCGATTGCTCCACTCCACTCTCCTCCTCCTCCTCCTCCTCCTCCTCCTCCTCCTCCTCCTCCTCCTCCTCCTCCTCCTCCTCCCCCTCCTCCCCTCCTCCTCCTCCTCCTCCTCCTCCTCCTCCTCCTCCTCCCTTCCCTCCTCCTCCTCCTCCTCCTCCTCTCCTCCTCCTCCTCGCTCTCCTCCTCCTCCCCCGCCTCATCCTCCTCCTCCTCCTCCTCCTCCTCCTCCTCCTCCTCCTCCTCCTCCTCCTCCTCTCCCCCTCCTCCTCCCTCCTCCTCCTCCCTCCTCCTCCTCCTCCCCTCCTCCTCCTCCTCCTCCGCCTCCTCCCTCCGCCTCCCCCTCCTCCTCCTCCTCCACCTCCTCCTCCCCCCCCTCCTCCTCCTCCTCCTCCTCTCCTCCTCCTCCCTCCCCCTCCTCTCCTCCACCCTCTCCTCCTCCTCCTCCCCCTCCTCCACCTCCTCGTCCTCCTCCCCGTCCTCCTCCTCCTCCTCCTCCCCCCCCTCCTCCTCCAGTCCTGCGATGCCTCCCAAGACCTCTGCGATCCCCGCGGGGAGCGCGCGGGCCGTGGTCCGTGGTCCGGCGGCGCGCAGGGCTCGGCGGCGAGCGAGCGAGGGGAAGGGAGAAGGAGAACGCCCCTCGCAGAAGGCGGCCCTCGCAGAAGGAGGAGGAGGAGGAGGAGGAGGAGGAGGAGGAGGAGGAGGAGGAGGGATTCAGGAAAGCGCCCACGATTTCAACTCGATGCGATTATTGCCACTCGCGATAACGATTTCCGAAAGTTTGCCCCTCGCAGAAGGCGGCGGGGCCTCTCGGAGGCCGTCGGGCCTTCCGAGAAGTGTTCGGCGCCTCTTCCGAGCAGTGCTCTGCGTCTTCGGGGGCGGCTTAGAGCACTTCCCAGAAGGCCAGGGGACTTCTCAGCGAGCGAAGAACGGTATCAAATAAACTTGTTCGCTGTCGTGGGCGCCTGTCCCTGGGCGGCTGGAAAGTTTCTACCCCTACGGTGGCACCGTAAGGGTATAAACTTTCCAGCCGCCCTGGGACAGGCGCCCCCGACAGCGAAAAAGTGTATGTTATACCGTTCTTCGCCCGTTAAACTTCCGAGCCCTCTGAGAAGGCTCGCTCCCTCGCACTTCCCCCCCGGGCTTCCCGCCGAACCCCGTTCGGCTCCGCCGATGGCGCGCAGCGTGTGTCGGCCCGCTTTGCGCCGCCAGCGTCGTCTTGAAGGGCCTCGGTGGACAATCACACGCTGGCGCTAGCACACGTCCTGAGGATTACCGAGCGGGTCCGAGCAGATGGGGTCGGAGGATCGCGCCGCATCGCCGATGCATCGCCGATGGTGAACGTTTTCTTATTCGGCGTTTCGACGTTTCGACGCTGGGCGGGGGTCTGGCTCCCGAGGAGGCTCCCCCTTCCTCGGAAAGAGCGTGTTCTATCGCTGCTGGCGGAAAACCGGGGGGGGGGTCACTACCGGTTCGAACCCCTCCCCCCCCCCTCCGGAAAACCGGGGGGGTCACTACCGGTTCGAACCCCCCCCCCCCCCCCCCAGTTCATCTGAAAAGGGGGGGGGGGTCACTACCGGTTCGAACACCCCCCCCCTCGAAAACCGGGGGGGGTCACTACCGGTTCGAACACCCTCCCCCCCCCCCCCCCCTCGAAAACCGAGTGGGGGTGCGGACAGTGGTGGGGACGGTGTTGGTGGGGACAGTGGTGAGGGGACAGCGGGACAGTGGTGGGGACAGTGGGACAGTGGGACAGTGGTGGGGACGGTAGTGGTGGGGACAGTGGTGGGGACAATGGTGGGAACGGGGGGGACAGTGGACAGTGGTGGGGACGGTGGTGGTGGGGACAGTGGTGTGGGGACAGTGGGAATGAGGTGGAAACAGTGGGACAGTGGAGGGTACAATGGTGGTGGGGACAGTGGTGAAGGCGGTGGCGAGGACGGCGGTGGGACAATGGGACAGAGGTACAGTGGGGACAGTGGTGGGGACAGTGGGGACAGTGGTGGGAACAGTGGGACAGCTCAGTGGGACAGCGGAGGAGTCAGTGGGACAGTGGGGACAGTGGGGATAGTCGGGCAGTGGTTGGGTCCGTGGAGACAGTGGGGAGAGTGGAACCGTGGTGGGAACAGTGGTGGGAACAGTGGGGACAGTGCGACAGTGGTGGGGGCACTGGTGGGGACAGTAGGGACGGTGGTGGAACCAGTGGGGACAGTTGTGGTGAGGACAGTGGTGCTGGGAACAAGGAACAACAGCGGGGGATGTGATGCGGACGGTGGTAGGGACCGGGAGTCGTTTGCTGGCGGTGCGTGGGGGGAGGGGGGTTCGAACCGGTAGTGACTCCCCCTCCGGGTTTTCGAGAGGGGGGGGGGGGGGGGGGGGTTCGAACCGGTAGTGACCCCCTCCGGTTTTCCAGATCCGGAGGGGGGGGGGAGGGGTTCGAACCGGTAGTGACCCCCCTCGTTTTCGAGGGGAGAGGGGGGGTGGGGAGGGTTAGGGGAGGGAGGGGGTTTTGCCGGGGGAGGAGGGGGGGTCCAGCAGGAGAGGGGGGGGGGTTTTCGGAGGGGGGGGGAGGGACCGACCCCCGGGTTCCGGAGGAAAAGGCTGGCAATTTTCCACAGTAAAGCGGCGGTGGATCACGCTCTCTCTTTCCTCGGAAGCCCCCAAACGGGGTGGTGACCACTCCGTGTGGTGAGCCGGTGGGGATTCAGGGTCAACGCACGGTTTTGGGACTTGGGTCGTTCTCAAAGGATGTCTCGGGCGACTGGGGCCTCCAGAGTCCCAAAACCGTGCGGTGACGGGCCCTGCGGTGAGGCCTTTGGGGGAGTTCGAGGTCACTGCCGGGTTTGCCACCACACGGTTTTGGGACCCCCCATTTCCGCGGCGTTGACGCGTTGGTTACGCCAGCGAAGGCGTTCAAGGTTGAATTCTGCGACGCGGACGCATCGAGGGACACGCCACTGGACCCGACGGAATTCGACCCTGATCGACCAGAGCGGCGATCGATTCAGGGTTGAACGATCGAAGAGGTGTTAAAAACTTTTGCGCGAGCCAACGCCGCACGAGCCCACCCTAAGAAAGCGTGCACCGTCGGCGCTGCGTCGGCAAGGCGGCGCGACCCTGCGGTGAGGCCTATGTGGGGATTTCGAGGCCACCGCCAGGCCTGCCACCGCACGGGCTTGGGACCCCCAACTTCTGCCCAGTGTCAGGAGGGAAAGAAACACAGAGACACAATTAATCGGCGATTCCCCAGAAGATATGGGAAAACATTGGAAGTGGGGGGGGACCAAAAACCCAGAAAATATGTTAGAAAAGCATGGGGAATATAGTTTTATGTGTGTGCATTTGTCTGTGTGCCCCAGGGCCCCCTTCAGGTTTTGGGACGCCCAACTTCTGCCCAGTGCCGAAACGCCGAGTAAGCGCCTCCACCCTCGCCGCCGCCGCCAGCCGCCGCCGGGCGTGGGCCCCGGACCTCGGGCCGTGGTGTTCCAGCCTACTTTTTTGACGTCGGGCCTGCCCCTCTACCGGGGGAGCGTAAGACCCGGGTTTGCCAGGACTCGGGTTCGCCATCGTTTTTGTTGACGACCGCGACTCGGATTTTTTGACGAGTAGGAGTTTCGTGGGATGTCTGCAGCGGGAGGTCTCGTCAAAATGCAGGCTCGGCCTCGTCATTTTTTGACGACCTCGTCGGGGATTTCCGAGTCCCCTGTACCCGGGTCTTACGCCCCCCTGACTCTACAGGAGGAAGAATATTCGGGAGTAGTTTTAAAACAAGTCAGTGCACGATGTTGGGGCATGTTTCTTCATTGTTCGAGCATGGATTGACTGTCTTGAGACGTTCGCCCAACATCCGCCTGTGGGGGGGACATGCCCGACCGAACTTTAGCCTTGATCACCCGAAAGAAGATCGAAAACCAGAAAGGTATCGAATCTGGACGGTTTTCACGTGTCGGACCCTGGGAGGCGATATTCGTTCGGCACTTCGCCAGCGTGTCGGGCAGGCATTGTTTCGATACTTTTCGGGGTGCTCGAAAGTATGTCTGGGATGTGGTCCGTAAGTACGTTTGGGAACAGCAAAAGCCTCGGGGGATACGGTCAGGAACTGTATGGCTTCCATCAGATCTGGGCGTCGCATTTTTTCGCAACGGGCGTTTTCGCCCAGTTTCGGGCCCACAGATCCTCACATATCGATCCGGCTCGCGAAAAATGACGCAGAAAGATGGGTTCCAGGGTTCGGGTCGCGATGTTTCGAGATGTTGCTTGTTTTTGCAACGTCAGATCTCAGGATTAGCGTGTCGCTCCACTGGTTCTGGCCCACCACGCTTCGGCGCGACACGCGATCCACATCCCCATCCCCAAGCGTCAACGTCTCGAGCTTTCCTGAGCATCCCGCCCCCCGGAGCGGAGCGACACGCTAATTATCTGCTTGCAAGGCATCGCGTCTCTCCGGGGCCGCCGCCGCGACACGCGATGCAAAAGTTCGCGACCGCATGAGTGCTTCCATCCGGGCGTCTTTCTTCGATCTCAGCAGCCAGGGCCCGGGAGGTTGGGGCCTCCAGAGCCCGCGGTGCGGCTTGTGTTCCTCAACAGATTCGTTTTCGCTGGACTGCGCGTGCACGCGCAGAAGAGTCGGTTGCCTTCAAGCAAGGCAGAAATCGGCTCCAGCGCCCGGTGTCGGGCACGTTATCAACAATGCGTCGGCTCGTCGTCGTCGTCGTCGTCGTCAGCGTCGTCCTCGTCCTCGTCCTCGTCCGCGTCCTCGTCCCCGTCGTCGTCCGGGATCTCCGACGAAATGTCTTATTTCGATCCCTCGACCTGCGCGTTTTCCCTCGACTTCGGCCCCTGTGGCCCGTCATCAGGACTGGGGCCCATCAAGAATGGAGCCGGGGCGGAATTTTGGCCCTGGGTGGGGGTCGGGACTTCTCGACGGCGAGCCCTGGAGTGTAAGTCGGACCTGTCCCTCTACAGGGGAATAGTCAAAAACTGTAAAAGTAGACAGGGCACGATTTGGGGGCATGTGTTTCCTATTTCTGAGCGTTTTTATGGTATCTTACACATCTTTCGTCCACAATCCCCCTGTAGGGGGAATTGCTCGACCTAACCCTGGAGGGCCTCGGGCCTTCTGAGTTTTTTTGTCCTAAGCCTTCCCCCGAAGACGCATGAACCATCCCAGAAGGCTGGAGGGCCTTTTCCGTCTCACTCCACCCCCGGGCGCGCCGCCGATTTGGGGCCGCGCATCGAAACAGTCATACCGTCGGATGTCTGGGCTCACCGTCGCCAGCGGACGCCTTCGGTCGCAGCCGACGTCAGACGCCGTCGTCTCCGCGGGACCGAGAAGACTTCCAACACGCCGACGAGAGAGCGCTCGAGCACCCGCGAGGGCGACGGCGGGGTCGACCAACGACGGCGACCGGCAGCGGCCGGCGAGGGTCGTCGCCGCCGCTGTCCGCCGTCGAAGGTCGTCGTCGTTGTCGCCGCCGTCGTCGTCGCCCGCCGCGCCTCGCTGTCGTCGCCGTCGTCGCCGTCGCCGTCGTCGCTGGCAGGTCTTCTCTGGCGGGCGGGTCTCACGGAGGTCTTCGCGTCTTCTTAAGGGCCTGTTCGCCTCGAGATAATCGAGAGCGCCTGCGCCTCGTCACCGTCGTCGCCAGCCGCCCCTGGCCGACACCGCCCCTCGCTGGCCGCCGCCAGCCGCCGCCAGCCGCCGTCGGTCGCTGCCGTCGGTCGCCGTCGCCATCGCTCTCGAGGGTTTCTCAAGGGCTTCCCTCGCTCGTCATTGACGCTTCTTGACAAACTTGCTCGCCTCGGGGTGTCTTTTCTGGCGCTCGCGTCTCGTCGAGGGCGTCCCCGAAGGTGCCTGGGTCGCCCCGATCAGACATTGGAGGCCCGAGCTATGACCCGTCAGCCAGTGCATCCTCGCCGTCGACGTTTCTCGCCAGCGCTGCCGGCCGTCGGTCGCCGTTCGTCCTCGTCGTCGACGTCGACGTCGTCGTCGTCCTCCTCGTCGTCGTCGTCCTCGTCGTCGTCGTCGTCCTCGTCGTCGTCATCCTCCTCGTTGTCCTCTTCGTCCTCGTCGCCGTCCTCGTCCTCGTCGTCTTCGTCGTCCTCGTCGTCCTCGTCTTCGTTGTCCTCGTCGTCCTCGTAGTCGTCCTCGTCCTCGTCGTTCTCGTCGTCCTCGTGCTCGCCGTCGCCGTTCGTCGCGGCTGGCGCTGACGGCCGTCGCGGCGGCACTCCTCGGGGGGTCCTGGCTTCCGAGTGGCTGCGTCTCCGCTTCGCCCTGCTTTCCTCCGCCGTTCTCCTGTTTCTTCCCATCCTCTTCCTGCCCCTCCCGCTCCTCTTCCACCTCCTGCCCCATCCCCTCACCCCCCTCCTCTCCTTTCCGCCTTCCTTCCTCCCATCGGTGACGGTGGTAGTCTTGGGATCGAAGTTAGAAGATCGAGTTGCGGGGGGCGTGTTTCGTCGTTTTTTGCCGTTCTGGTGTTCCCTTGTCGCCACGGCGCTGGTGGCCCCGAGTTCTCATCAAAACCAACCCTTGGAAACGTCCAGCCGATGTGAGGGAGCACAGACATCCAACCCCTTGGAACACTCAAGAATGAGTTTTGTCCGTGTTTCGGCGTCTGGGGGCCTTGGACATACGGTCGGACCGAGGTATAAAAGATTGAGGTCGGTTCGGGGAGGGTGCCCCAATGTGCATCGTGTGTGTTGGATGTTCTTGTGCATCCTGGGGTAGGATACCTTGTAATGTTTGTCAGCCTGCCTGGCCGGCGGAGGGTCTCATGTGCTCGAAGGACGTTATTCTGGAAAGCGCGCCAGTGGATGGCCCTGAATACACCAAAGGACGGGGGGGTGCTCGCAGAACCCCCCTCCCCCCTTCAAAGGGGGGTTGAGATTTTCGCCGCCCCCCCCCTCCCCCTCTCACCACCTTGGCGCTGGCAAGGGAGGGGGGGGTCGAACCCCCACACCCCCCTCCCCCCCTTTACGCCGAACAGGGGGCTGGGGAGGGGGCCTCTCGGGTAGTGAGTAGGGAGTAGAGTGTTTTGAGTAGCGATTGGTGCGTAGTGGGTATTTGATAGTGAGTATAGTGCGCAGTGAGTCGTGAGTGGTGAGTAGTAAGTTGTGGGTAAAGGGTAGTGGTAGTAGTGAGTATTGCGTAGAGATTCGTGAGTAGTGAGTAGCGGGAAGGATGTAGTGAGTAAAGAATGGTGAGTAGTGAAAATGGAGGAGGGAGTAGTGTGTAGTGAGTAGTGCATAGTGAGTGGTGAGCAAGGAGTAGGTATGAGGGCGTAGACAGTAGCGAATAGCGAGGAACGAGTAGTGCGTGGTGAGTAGTGCGCAGTGAGCAAAGAGTAGTGAGTAGTGAATGGTGAGTAGCGAGTAGAGAGTAGCGAGAAGCGAGTAGGGAGTAGCGAGTAGTGAGTACTGAGAAGCGAATAGGGTGTTGTGAGTAGTGAGTTGTGAGGAGGGAGTAGTCAGGAACCACTAGTGAGTAGTGAGTCGGGAGTAGTGCGTAGCGAGTAGGGACTACGGGTAGTAAGTAGTGGGTAGGGAGTAGGGAGTAGGGAGTAGTGAGTTGGGAGTTGGGAGTAGCGAGTCGGGTGTAGGTAGTAGTGAGTAGTGAGCAGTGGGAGCGTAGCGAGTAGTAAGTAGCGGGTCGTGAATAGTGCGTATTGTGTAGCGAGTAGGGCGTAGGGAGTAGCGAGTAGTGAGTGTTGAGTAGTGAGTACAGTACAGGGAGCAGCGAGTAGCGAGAAATGGATAGTGAGTAGTGAGTTCAGGGCAGTGAGTAGTGAGTAGTGAAGTGTAAGTAGTGAGTAATGGATAGTGGGTAGTGAGTAGTGATTCGTGATTAGTGAGTAGTGGGGAGTGAATTGTGTTTAGTGAGTAGTGAGTATTAAGTAGTGGGTAGTGAGTAGGGAGTAGGGAGTAGGAGTAGGGAGTAGTGAGTAGTGCGTCGTGGGTAGTGAGTCGTGGGTAGTTAGTAGTGAGTCGTGAGTAGTGAGTAGTGAGAAGTGAGTAGTGAGTAGCGAGTAGTGAATTGTGGGTAGCGAGTCGTGCGGAATGAGAGGTGAGCGCTGTTTGGGGCTAGGGTTTGGGTTTGGGGTTAGGGTTAGGGGTTAGGGTAAGGGTGAGGATTAGTGTTAGGGGTGGTAGGGGTCGGGTTCCGGAGACCAGGGGCGCCGCGGCGAAAGGGGGGGAGGGGGGGAGACGAATTTGCGGCCAAAAGGGGGGGGGGGGGTCGGACCCCCCCCCCCTTTGAAGGGGGGGTCCCCGACGACGACGGACCGGGACAGGGGGAGGGGGTTCCCCGACGACGGATCGGGAAAGGGGGGGGAGGGGGGGGGGGGGGGGCCGACGACGGATCGGGGGGGGGGGGGGGGGTCCACCCCCTCCCCTGAGGATCATCCAGCGGTGCGCTCTCGTTATCATGTCCTGGATGTTATTCTGTCCTGGATCCACGACTGAGACACTGGCTGCGCGTAAGAGTGACCCTTCGACGGAGTGACCTTTGGCGTGGGCTCATCGGGGCCATTCAGATCGTTGAACACGATGCGATAACGGCTACTTGCGCGCTTGGATTTGGCCACCTTGCGCCCCCTAGTGCGCGCACCAAAGGTCACTCTTGCCCAGGGTCACTCTTGCGCGTAGCCGAAAAGAGGTCAAGACGTCCAGGGGCCACGCAGCTGGAGAATCACGACATCGGAGGTCTGGGATGTCCGAGCCTCGCTTCGCTGCTGGAGGATCGAGGCATGTGGGCGTTTCCAGCATCTTCGCGCCCGCCAGGGGCCTCCAGGGACCGCTGGACCCTCCGGGCCGAGGGTTGACGCCAGGACTGGACAGGAGGAGTAGCAGGAGGAGGAAGAGGAGGAGGAGGAGGAGAAGGGAGGGGGCGATGGAGGAGGGACGAAAGAGGAGTGGGATGAGGCGAGGGAGGAGGAGGAGGAGGAGGAGGAGGAGGAGGAGGAGGAGGGGGAGGAAGAGGAGGAGGAGGAAGAGGAGGAGGAGAACGATGATTGACAGCAGTTCCTGCTCATGCTGCACGGGGTCCGTTGTCGGCTGGTACGAGCGAGAAGCCGCCTGCGCGGCAGCAGCCCCCGCCCATTTCGGACACTGTCGGGCGTCGTCCCCTTGCATGCTGCCCTCATGGGCGCACCAATGCTTACGACGGCGGCTCCTCCTCCTTCTCCTCCTCCTCCTCCTCCTCCTGCTTCTCCTTCTCCTCCTCCTCATCCTTCTCCTCCTCCTCCACCTTCTCCTCCTCCTCCCCCATTCCTTCGCCTTAGAGGTAGCTCCTCCCGGTCGCACCCCGAGGCTGGTCGAAGAAGGGCGGGCCGGGCGTTTCGCCCGAGGGTCCTTCGCCACGCATGATCCCGAAGCTACAAATGTGGAGAGCTGCAGGGACGGAAGGCGGCCCGTTCTCGAAATGGGCTTCTCGCCGCAGCGCCCCGCGCATACTCTCAGGAGGGGGAAAAAACACACACAGACACAATCAATCGTCGATTCCCAGAAAAGATGGGAGAATATGGGAAGAGGGGGGGAAGGCAGAAACCCAGACAATATGGGAAACTATGGGGGGGTCCTTTTATTTGTGTGTTTTTATTTGTGTGTCTCAGGGCCCCTTCATACTTGTCCGAAAGGTTCGCCAGAGCTTCACGGAGGGAGGACGGCCCGTCCTCAACATGCGGTTCTCGCCTTTGAAGCCGCGCACGTGTCTTCGAACAGTCTGCAAGAGCTTCATGGATGGAGGGCGGTCCGTTCTCAAAGCGTGGTCCCCGCCCCAGCGCCGCGCACATTATCAGTTGAAAGTCTGCAAGAGCTTCACAGATGGAGGACGGCTCCTTATCAAAATGTGGTTCTCGTTTCAGCGCGGTGCACAGTGGTCTAAAGAGCTTGCAACCCTTCAAAGGACTCTCATGGTGAACTCCCTGGAAATGCTGTTTTGACACGATGTCGGAATGTCAGGGCGCAAGAGTAATTCTAATTCGCGGTGTTGAAGTCCCAGGAATGGCGTTCTGGCACGATTCAGGATCGTCAAAGCGCAACAGTAACGGTGATTCGCGGCGATGAAGTCCCAGAAACGGCGTCCTGGCACAATTCCTGATTTTCCAACGGTTGTCTTCCAACAGGGCATTCCCTTCAGTGAAATGAATCCGTGGAGGAGCCCAAAAGAGGGAGCTTGGAGGGAGACTGTTGTGCAATGTCGTTGATGAGTCTTGGGTTTACACTGGTCCTCCTCCTCCTCCTCCTCATCATCATCATCATCATCATCGCCCTTCCCCTCGTTCTCCTCCTTGTCCCCCTCCTTATCCTGCTCCTTGTCATCCTCCCTGCCTCTTCCTCGTCCTCCCCCTCGCCCTCCTGTCCCGCTTCTCCTCCTTGCCCCGTGTCCTCCTCCGCCCTCCGCCTCCGCATCACCCTCCCTCCACCGCGAGATGGTCTCCGACGCCGACGCACGCGCCGCCGCCATGCGGCCGCCGCTGGCGCACCCGTCGCCTCAAAATGCTGTCGCTGCCGCCGCTGCCGCCGCCATCCACGTGCCAGCACGGACCCCTTCCCCAAGGGGCAGGTTTTCATGGCCCCGCAGGGCTTGGACACTGGCCCAGAAGGCCCAGGCCCAAGAGCAACGCCCGTTTTGCAAAAGTTGAAAAATTATCGAAATTGAACATATTGTCGACAGTAAAACGTGTGAGGGGTGTGCCGAAAAGGGTGCGGTGGCGCCATGCGAACCCTGCCGCCTGGGCCTTCGGTGGAGCTCCCTATGGGGCCACAAACGCTGTACTGGGTATGCCGAAACGGAGACATCAGAGGCAAAGAGGAGAAGGAGTGAGTGAGGAACGTGGGGCGCTGTCGCTTCAAAACGAGGACCCAACACCACAGGATGTTTCGGAGAAACGAAAAGAAATTGTCGAAGATCTGGGCCACTTCGCCGTCGCCGCCACCATCGCAGCCACCGCCTGCGTCGCCGCCTCGTGGCCGCCGCTGCCGCTCCTGGGCTGCCACGCAGGCGGGGCTGCAGCGGCTGCCGGCCGGCACGGCTGGCGGCTCGGCCGGGCGCGGGGCGGGTGGGCCCTGGAATGCGGCGTGTCGTGCTTCAGAGGTTCGCGCCTTGTCGTTTCGTGGATTAGAGGTGGCGCTTCGTTTCTCGAAAGGGTCGAGAGGTACAGTGGCGACCCATGCCAGGAAACACCCTGCTTGCCGCCAGGGTGCCTTGGGTTTATTGGGTCTCGATGGTTCTGGCATGGAAAGCGCGAAGTTCCCGCACCAAAAATCAATGGACGTCCTGAGGTCTCAGGGTTGGGTTTCTTGTGGACAGTGTCTTGTGGACTGGCCTCCACTGTACAGGGGCCATGTCTTGAGAAAGGCGCGCCGCCGACTCCATAAGCCCCTCCTCAGGAGGAGGGGGAGGAGGGCGGGGACGATGGTGATGGTGATGGTGACACGGTGAGGATGATGGTGATGATGATGACTGCGATGATGGTGATGATGATGGTGATGATGATGATGTTGATAATGTTGATGACGGTGATGGTGATGGAGATGGTGATGGTGATGATGATGATCTTGATGATAATGGTGATGATGGTGATGGCGATTGTGGTGGTGATGATGATGCTGATGATGATGCTGATGTTGTCGGTGAGAGTGATAGTGACGATGATGGTGAGTGTGATAGTGAGTGATGGTGAGGGTAATGGTGGTGGTGTTGATGGCTATGGTGATGGTGGTGGTGATGTTGATGCTGATGATGACGATGATGATGATGAATGTGATGATGGTGGTGATGGTGATGGTGTCACTTGTTATTGTGATGGTTATGGTGAGGGTGATGGTGACTGTGGTGGTGATGGTGGTGGAGATTGTGTTGGTGTTGATGGTGATGGTGATGTTGATAGTGGTGATGGTGGTGATGGTGGTGGTAGTGATAGTGTTGTTGATGTTACGGCGATGGTGGTGGTGATGATGATATTGGTGGTTGTCATGGTGATGATGGTGATGCTGATGATGATGCTGATGATGATGGTAATTGTGACGGTGATGATGATGACGATGGTAATCCTGGTGATGATGATGATGAGGGTGAGGGTGAGGATGAGGATGAGGATGAGGATGATGGTGATGGTGATGGTAATGATGATGGTGATGATGGTGTTGCCGATGATGCGAATGATGATGATGATGAAGAAGATGATGATGATGGTGATTGTGACTGTGGTGGTGATGATGATGGTGATGATGGTAAGGCTGATGATGGTGGTGATGATGATGTTGATAATGATGACGGTGATGGTCATGATGATGATGATGGTGATGGTGATCGTGATGGTGACGATGATGGTGGTGGTGCTGGTGATGATGATGCTGAGGATGATGCTGATGATGACGGTGATGGTGATGGAGATGGTGATGATGGTGATCGTGATGGTCATGGTGATGGTGGTGGGGGTGATGCTGATGATGATGATGATGATGCTGATGCTGTTGGTGAGAGTGATAGTGACGGTGATGGTGGGTGTGATAGTGATGGTGAAGGTAATGGTTGTGGTGGTGACCGCGATGGTGATGGAGATGGTGGTGATATTGATGCTGATGTTGATGACGATTGTCCTGGTCGTGGTGATTGTGTTGATTGCGATGGTGATGGTGATGGTACTGGTATTGGTCATGGTATTGGTTATGGTGGTGGTGGTGATAGTGATGGTGATGATGACAGTGGTGGTGGTGGTGGTTGTGTTGATGGTGATGGTGATGTTGATAGTGATGATGGTGGTGGTGATGTTGTTGATGTTACGGCGATAGTGATGCTGATGATGATGGTGGTTGTGATGATGATGATGTGATGATGGTGATGTTGATGACGATGGCGATGATGATTATGATGACGATGCTGGTGATGCTTATGTTGGTGCAGGGTCAGTTTTGATCCGATCGATCCCGCTCGATATCGATTCCGGCGATCTGACGCCGTTCGATGTTTATATGGCGTTGTAGTGCATCCTGGCGCAGCCGATCCGATTCGATGTCGAGCCCGTGCTGGTGCAACCCGATCCGACGCACATTCGGATTTGATTCGACTTGCGGATTCGTCGTTTGTTGGTTCTAGGGTGCAGAAGGGGGGAGAAAAGGGGAGCGAAGGGCTTGGAAGGTCGAGCGCTAGGAAGAGATTGAGGAGAAGCCTGAGACTTAGAAGGATGGAGGATTGCGAAGGAAGAGGACGAGGAGGAGGAGGAGGAGGGGAGGAGGAGGAGGATGAGTAGGATGGAGGAGAGGAGCGAGGAGAATGTGAGGCAGCGGAGACAGAGGAGAGAGGGGAGGTCTTAAATTTCGTGCCGCCCTGGATCCGTACCCCTGGCGGTCTCGTTGGGCCCCCAGAGGCGCAAACGGGGCGAACGATGGCATACAGAAGTTGTCCCAGAGCATTCGACAACTGTCCGCCTCGATCCTCTGAGGTCGAGAGGGCCTGGCCGTAGGCGGGAGGAGAGGAGGCAGGAGGGGGACAAGACTGACTCCCTGCCCTGCTCCTCCCTCGCATCCCCGCCCACTGTGCTCAGTACGTTTGGTTCTCCGCCGAGTCGGGCGTCGAGCGAGAAGCGGGCCCCCGAATGTTGCCGTCCAGAGCCGAGGGCCGGGCGACAGAGTAAAGAGGACCGCGGGGAGGAAGATAAGCAGGAGGAGGAGGAGGACACCAAAGAGGACGACGAGGTTGTAAGTTTTGCGCCTGGCCCCCAGAAGCCGAACTCTGGAGGCCTCCCGAGGCCCGATCGAGGCCATACACCTCCCAAGCACCTCCTCCGGCGACCCTCGAGTGTCGGGGGCAAAACTTGGCACGGTGAAGACAAAGAAGAGGAGGAGGAGGAGGAGGCGGATTCGGGCTTATAGATGTTGTGGCCGTCCTTGCGCGTTGCTTGATGGGCGGGTGTACTCGTGGATGTGCACGGTGCAGCCGTTTCGGCTGCACCGTGCCCTTGGCAGGGGAGCCCCAGGTGGCGCGAGAAGGAGAGGACTGCACGGTGCTCTAGATGCTTCGCCACACCATGTTGTCACATGGTGTCGTGGTGCACACCGACTTCGCGGCGGCCTCCGGACGGGCCCGGCGGCTTGGTTGTGCAGATTGGAGCAAGGTGCCTCGAGCACACTGGTGGTCGGAGATTGGTGATCCACTGTCTGGTGCTGTTTTCGCGAAGGTCGGCGCGCACCAGCCACACCATGCAGTGCGAAAGGGGTTGCTAACGCACCGAGAGTGGCGAGTCAACAGCGAGGCGGACTGGTTTGCCAAGCTCGGTGCCGAGCCCGTCAAAGCGTGCGAGGACGACCTGCTGGTGATGGGAGCCCGTCATGGGCTGGCCAAACGTGTGGCCAGCCAGGCACTGTGCTCTGCAGCAGGCAGTCTTGTCGCATGAAGACGCATACGATCACTTCGGGATAGAGCTGGTGAGTTCTACTGAGTTGGATCCGATCCCGGGGCTGCAGATTCCTGGATGTGCTGAGCTTTCTGCAGGCTCAGCCGAAGAGGTCGTTCAGGGCAGCGCTGAAGAGTTCGCGCCCGAACCCTGGACATTCATAGGGCACCAGGCTCGTCGAGCTGAGATTCTGGATGGGGAGGATCAGACGGGCTCTATGGCTCAATGTGCTGTTCCTCGCGGTCAGCAATGGGCGCGGTCAGCAATATCACGGATAGTTTTAATTTCCTTCCCTTATTGTCCGAGCGGTGGATGCCTATTGTTTGAGGGGTCTCTTTTGCAGCATTCCCTTTCGAGATGGTCACGTCCAGCGCCGCCAACGCCCCCTGGCACGAGCCCAACGGAATTGCCATCTTCACGCTAGTGCGCATGATGCCCAGGAGCATCCGTAGGTTGATCAGCCCTGGCCCCAGTCTGACGGTCGGCGACTACGACGCCTTCACGTTCGACATGCACGTGGACCATATTCCGCAGTTCCTCGCGCTGGCTCACAAGGACGGCATGCGCGACGCGCGTTTCCGTCATCACCGCCGGAGCCCATCTAGCTCGAGCGCAACGCCAAGAGTCGCCAGTGCTGTGATCTCCCCGGCCACGGCCACACTTTTGGACCAGACGATACTCTTACAGAGCCTCCGCTGGCGCCTCCCGCAAAACGACATTTCCTACGGCAGCAGGTCCCTCGTGAACGATTCTGACGCAATGATTTTGGAGTGCAGCGGCAGCGGCTCAGCGCATCATTTCTGGCCGATCTGCTCGCAGATGCTCGCTCTCGACTCCGAGCGCTATCTGGTCGCCTCTGCGGCCTCGACCGACACGCGGACAGAGGTCGCGGATAAGATGTACCTGGCTGACAAGAGGAGCGCGGCTACCAGACTCGGTCGCCACCCCGTCCGCGACCGCAGCTATGCTCGATGCAGACAAACGTCGAGGCAACAAGGCCACCCACCTCTCCGGAAATATCGCCGAGTTCGTCGCGAAGGGCGAGTTGGGCAAGGACGATTCGATCGCGCTGAAGCTCTTGATGGACCACGTCTGCCAGGCGACAGGCGCGCAGCTTACTGCCTCCCCCTCCGCCGCTGACCATAAATGAATGCGGTTTGGCCACCAGCGCGAAGGAGCCCGCCAGGGACGCGCCCGCTTGCATTCTTCGACGCCAACGGCTCCTTCGAGCACTCGGCGCCATCAGCCCCGACACACTCCCCCCGCCGCTGGCCCGCGCGCCGCGGGAGGCGCAGCCCTCCGCAGCCGGCCGCCGCGCCGGCCAATTCACAGGCGACATTTCGGCGATCGCGTGGAGCGCGCAGGCCGTCTTCGCCACGGACCCATTCCCGAATGCGGCCAAGAGCGCGCGCGCACACAAACCCGCGCACAAGGCGGACATTCTCATGATCACGGAGGCTCACGGCTCGGAGATCTTCAGAGCGCGAATTACTTACCCCGCTTTGCTCCCAGGCAAAACCAGGTCACGCCACGCGCCCTCCCGTCAAGCGGCCTGACCAGCACAGGCCGCAGCTTGGCATCGCCTGGTATCTCTTGGAAGCGAGGGCGGTCACAAGCGAGGTAAGTTTCTATGCCCCCTAGATCTCCAACTCAACTTGGCATCAACCGCCGAACACCACGACTTTGCGGTCGCAGGGGCCGACGCCCGGGCAAGCCGGGGTCGGCCTCGTCATCGAGGACTCTTTCCTGCAACAGTTCGAGCCGATCCCCGTCTTCGTCCACATATGGCGCGGCCGCGCGGGCGTTCTCCGCCTGCGTGGCCCCGATGGTGCGTTGGGCATTGTAGTGGGATACTTCCATGCAGGGTCTTCGAGCACGCTCTCAAAGTACGATTAGCGCGGCGCCCCGGAGTACTTGTTACGATCCATCGCCTCCTTCCCTGAGCTCCGTCGCATCCTTCGCGCGCGGATCGCCAACAAGCTCTCGCAGCAGGACGACGCACTCGCAGTATTTGGCGGGGATTTCAACTACTCGACTACGCGTAGGAGCGGCCCTTCGCCGGAGTGCTTCTTGGTGTTGGCCCAGTGGGGTCGGGCGATTTCTCTAGCGGAATGCGCTAGACCTCGCGTCGGCACCCGCATCGCGCGATTGCGCTCGCATCTGAGCGCGACAAGTTTGGGCCCACCCCTTGCAATCGACAGCGACGCACACGCGTCGCACCTTACGCCTTGCAGCTTGCAGTGGTTACCCGAGGAGGGGCCGGTCGACCAGGCGGCGCGATTTTTGGTCCAGGACCAGTCCCGAATCTCAGCCCAAATCCCGAATCGTCTGGTTTGAATATCTCTAGATATCTTTGAATATGTTTGAATATTTTATTCTCGAACCAACGAGGATCTTTACTGTTATAAGTTGCCCAAAGATATTCAAACATATTCCGGGCTCTCGGATGGGGCCGGTTTTGGCCGTGGCGCCGGGCCTGGTCAGACGTCGTCGCGACGCGTCCCAGCAGTGCCAGACCTCATCGCAGTGGCCCCCAGCAGCGTCTGCTTTCCCACAGCCTTCGAGGTGCCATTCGGGGCGCTCGAACTCAGTCGGCGGAATTCCGCGTTTGCCCGCTGGCACGAAAAGTATTCCGAGTGGCGCCCCGCCAATCGTCGACGCGGCGCGGCGACGCCGGCTTGCGCGATCGCGTTGGGCCCCCGCGGGCGCCCCTGAAGCCGCGCGCCGAAGGTCCCGGTAGCTTAGGGTCGCTCCTACGCGCAGTCGAACTACGCAGCCTCCGAGTTCGACCGGACCTCTTTGACGTCGGCACAGGCTACCGGTCACGAAGACCAAAGCGAAGAGAAACACTTTCAAGTGACTTTGAGAACGAAGTTCGGCCTGGCAATCAACACGCCACGGAACAGCTGGATCGCCACCTCCGCTCCTCGGCGCTCGAATGGCAGCCTGACCATTCACATTGTCGCGCTGCGTCGTCTTACAGGCGCGCTTCCCAAAGCTGCCGTGGGAAGAGAGAGGTTCGTCGTTGAGGGCCGCATCGCACCATGACTTTCTGCGCCGGCTGGCGCTGGAGCATCGCGACTCTGCGCAGCACCCTCCCGACGTCCAATGCCCTCGCCAAGTTTCGGCGCCTCAAACGCTGCATGGAGTGGGTCGCGGCAAATATCGGCACGGGCAAATATCGCCAGTTCAGAAGACAGGATCGGGGCCACCATCAAGTTCATCCGCGCGGTGGAGTGCGGTTTCTTGAACAGCATCTCGGACTGCTTGTTGCGTTGCCCGCCCCCGAAGGACATCGTGGACAACCCCTGCGCCCTCGATCGGAACAACTCCCGCCATCTTCGACAAGCCAGGGACCACGTGATACAGTTGGCCCGGGACCATGCTCTCGATGAGCTGGGCAAGCACCACAAAAATTTGACCTCGGGGAACACCCAGCGGGCCTTGCGAGCCAGACAGCGCAACGCGAGGCCCATCTACAGGATCACCCCGGGCCGCTCGCGCAGCGTCAGCGCCGTCTTGGACGCGAGACGGGAATTTCAGGTCAGCCCTGATAGGATGGCCATCGCGTTCCGCGCACACTGGGCGAACATCTTCAAGGCCCACGGAATCGACGAAGAGCTGTTGGCCAAGTGGCTGGACGACGACATGAACAACAAGCCGGACTGTGAGTCGCAATTCCTCCTTCCCGAGGAGTTCCGGCTCAATAAAAACACATCCGCCACGCCATCTTGGACGCTAGGAACACCGCCCTTGGCCCCGAGGACATCCCCTTATCCCCTTCCAGGCTCGGCCCCGCGCGCTGGCCCCAACCACGGACGTCTTCTACGAGGCAGCTCAAGCATTATGCAGCGAGCAGGGCGCGGACCTCGTGGAGGCGCACTACGACGACTTCAACTTCAGCCTCTTGCACTTCCTCCCGAAGAAACCTCCGGGCACTTGCCCTACAGGGAGGGGGGTGCTACGAGCCCGCGAACGCTGGCCCATTGAATGTTACGCACACGGATAACCGCCTGCTCTCAAATGCCGCCCGGATGGCCATCGAGAAACACATCGGCCCCGGGGCGTCCCAGTTCCAACGCAGCTTCATCGGCGGCCGCTACCTCCTGGCCAACCTGGTAGATGTAGAGGAGGAGATGGCTTCGAGTGCCTGCAAGTCCGCAGACGCCGCGGGCAGGTTCTTCGACTGCGCCGCGGCCTTCCCCTCCATTGGGCACCACTTCTTGGACGTGGTTTCCAGGAAGCTCGAGTGGCCCCCGTGGCTGCTCTATTTCGTCCAGGTGTTGTACACGAGGAATCGGTGCGCCATCGTGCCTGGCGGCACGAGGCAGCATGGCTTCGACATTGCCAGGGGCATCCGGCAGGGCGACCCGCCCCCTCCCCTCTTTCTTGCGGTGGCCCCGAACCTGCTTATTTGCACGCCATCGCGGACGATCCCCTGCGGCACGCTCAGAGCTCACGCAGATGACACGGCGCTCGCACGCAAGAATTCGCGGTTGCACTTCTCTTTTTTGGAGGCCATATTCAACGAGTACAGGCCGGTAGCGGGGCCATCGCTGAACATGAGCAAAACCGTCTTGGCGCCCTCGGGGCCGTTCGATGCCAACGGGGTCCGGGAGCGCTTGCACCGCGTCGCCCCAGCGCGAGGCGGCTTGGATATCATTTCAAAGGCGAAGTATCTCGGATTCGTCGTGGGCCCCGGTCGGGCAGAGCTGCCCTGGCGCGCCCCAGTCGAGAAATTCGCGATCTGGGAAGACCTTTGGAGCACAGCAGGCTTGGGGATGTCGAACACGTTGGACGCGTACTCCGCGTTCGTGGCCTCGACCCGCTTCCCGCGTCCTTCGCGGACGTGGAAGCCAAGGTGTGCTCGAGATTGTTCCGAAGGCCCTCGCGCTGGATGTCCTCCGATTTCCTCAAGTCATTTGCCTTGTTCGCCTTCCTGAAGAATTTATTCGACGTCCGCTGGTCGCCCGATGCTGCCCGAGATCGCGTGGCGCAGTTCGAGGGCTCGGCCTACGGGGGCCGCAGAGTGCACCAGCGCGCCAGGGCACTTCGAGAGGCTATCAACCAACCCGGGAACGCCGCGCTTGCACTCAGTGCGTTGCCCTGGTTGTCAAAGAGTTTCTTCTTCTCGTTGACCGACGCCTTGCAACGGGCACAAGCCCAGGAGCGCAAACTTCGGGCGGAAGCGCCCCCTCTTCGCAGGGACGGGCACGCCATCCAGAAGCGAGTGGGCTGGCAGGCCAGGGCGAGGGAGCTCCTCGACCCTCGTTCGGAGGCCCCGGCGAGAGCGCACACCCGAGCCCAGCTGAACCGATGGCGCTCGCCCAGGCTGCCCGGCCACAGAGTCGACAGACGGATGAGCACTCTACAGGCCGCGTCGGCCTGGCTGCCGCCGCGCGTGCAAGCGTGCCACGTCGGCTTGGTTGCCGCCGCGCGCGCAAGCTTGCCAAATCCGCACCGCATTCAATGGGTGGGTGACGAACCGCCGCACGCAAGGCAATGGCCGGTGCATCTTCGGCTGCAGCGCCGAAGACAGCCTCGAACACTACGCTTTCTGCAGCGGTCTTCATGCCTGCTGCGCTCGGAGACTGAACCTGCGCGAGCCGCCGCCTGAATGTTGTCTCGGCGACTTCCTGGGCATACGGTGCGGCCCCTTTGCGCAGATGCAGCATCGGCGGCGGCGGCCAGAGCCACCTGCAGTCTACGCGATGCACAGGACACGCGACGCCGTCAGACACGGCGCGCGCTCCGCGGAGTGCGCGGAATTGTTTAGAGGTTTTCTGCGCGAGGCCGCCCCGCGGCCATGGGAAAGCCATGAGCCTGGGTGCCTCCGCCTTCCAGCGGCCGCGCCCCGAGTGAATCCCACTCACGCTGCACATTGCTTGCCCGAGCCCGGGGCCATTGCCGCAATTTGCCTTTCCGGCTTGGCGTCGATGTGTTGGTCTTTGCTTGCCGCTCTACTTGCGCTCTTTCACTTTTCTTGCTTGCGTTCGCTGCGAATTCTCCCCCTTGCCGGCACGAGCGGCGGCGCTCGCAACGGAATGTCATCCACAGCGCAGCCTGCGATGCTCCGTCTCCTGCGCGGTTGGACGCTCAAGAGGGGGTTCCCGCGCAAACGGAACCAACAGCTTGACGTTGGTGACTGGCACAGCATGTTAGTGATGTCCCGGCCGCTTTGCCGATATCGCAACTGCGTGGGTCGGTTCGGGGCGACGCCTGAGAATATCCCGCACCCCCCCCCCCTTCTCTTCCTCCCGCGCTCGCCTCCCAGAGGCGGAGCTCCGGCTAACCCCTCTGGGGTGGGCCGGCACTTCGCCTCCTCTGCCTGCCTCTTCCTCGCCCCCCCCGTGCACGTCGTCTCACCCGGCCTTGGGAGAGGGCAGCCCGGGTTTTTTTCTCGCCAGCGCTTAGGAGAACGCGTTCGCAACAAATGTGGCTGTTTTATTTCGTTTAAGTTGTGATCGGTCGCCAGTGTCTGCTTGGCTCCTGGCTAGGGTCTCGCCTCGTTGTTTTCCTTGTTTCTTCCACCACTTCTCATTCGGTCGTTGTTTTTTTCGCGGGCCTGGTCAGCCCTGGTCTTGCCTCGTCCTCGTTGTAACGTCGCCCCGCTCTGTTTCGCTGTATCACTTTATTTCCCTAATCGTGCTGCCGCCTGACCGCTCGATTCTCGAAGGCGTGTAAGTTTGCGTGGTGATTCATGGAGCTTCCAGTGCGCCTTAGCTTGAACCCCATCGTGGGACTTTGAATGTTCCTCCTCCCCCCTCCTCACTCCCTCCCCCTCCTTTTTCGTCCTCCTCCTCGTCCTCTTGCCCCTCTTAGTTTACGTGGTCACTCTCGGAGCTCGGGCTCTGCTATGAAATTCTGCTTTTCGGCAAGATTTTAATGCCGAGGTCGCGCGTAAGGACTCGCCTATCGCAGGTTGGCCCGAACGTTGCACCTGGTGTGTTGGAGAACCTTTTCCATTTCCCTCTCCTTCCTCTCCTCCTGCCCCCTTCTATCCGAGTCATGTGTTACTGCAGATGTTTGGTCTCCTCGCCCCGCGGCCGATTTCGACCGGCGTGTTTTTTTTCGGCCACGCTCGCAGGACAGCTTGTGGAGCAGGGGCTCGGCGATAGTTCTGCATTCGCATGATGAGTCGTCGTCCGTGTCCGTGGTGCGGGATAGCCCCCAACTTGGTTAGGACCGCCCGCCCGACACGACTTGGTTAGGACCGCCCGCCCAACTAGCTGACGCGACTTGGTCAGGACCGCCCGCCCGACACGACTTGGTTAGGACCGCCCGCATCAACAGACACGACTTGGTCAGGAAAAAAATGTGTTGTTCCTCATGTGGCAGCAACGTCCCCTGGGAACCGCGCCACCACGCGAAGGCAATATGCAACTTGCTTGATGCATGCCAGGAGAGGTCCGCCACATGTACAGTGGGGGCCCTTGCCAAGAAACACCCTGCTTGCCTCCAGGGTGCCCTAGGTGTCTTGGGTTTCGATGGTTCTGCTGCGGAAGCGCGGCGCTCCCACACCGAGACTCAAGAGACGCACTGGGGCCTCAGGGTTGGGTTTCTTGTGGAAGGTTTCTTGTGGGCCGACCTCCACTGCACATCATACTCAGGAGTGATCGTCGCCCCCATCCTCCTCCTCCTCCTCCTCCTCCTCCTCCTCCTCCTCCTCCTTACTCCCCGTCCTCCAACTCCTCCTCCTCCTCCTCCTCCTCCTCCTCCTTCTCCTCCTTACTCCCCGTCCTCCAACTCCTCCTCCTCCTCCTCATCCTCCTCCTCCTCCTCCTCCTCCTCCTCCTTACTCCCCGTCCTCGTCCTCCTCCTCCTCCTCCTCCTCCTCCTCCTCCTCCTCCTCCTCCTCCTATGCCCTCGCCCGAGCACTGCTCTCGAGCTGCAGGAGGCCTGCCAGTCGGCGCCGAGGCCCAGTGCCGCGAGCTCCCTGGCGGACGGGGGCCGCGGGGCGAGGACGAGGGCCAGGACCTTCCCGTGAGGGCGGGGGCGAAGCTTGACCATCGTAAGTGGGCCATGTCCCAGGAGGGAAAAACTGTTTTTTTTTTGTCAGCAGCCGCAAGCGAGAGCGCAAACGGCGAGTCGAGTCAGAGCGGGCCGCGCAAAGACGAATTACCTAAAGCCAACGGGGCCTCAGGCATCACCACGGCGGGCAGGGCCGGCGGGTGGGGGTGCAGGTTGCGGCTGCCGGGGGCTGAGCCAGGGCAACGCGCAAATTGGCAGGAGGGAAAACACACAGACACAATTAATCGTCGATTCCCCAGAAAATATGGGAGAATGTGGGAACTGGGGGGGGGAGACAAAAACCCAGAAGATATGGGAAGATATGGGGAATCTTGTTATTTGTGTGTATGTTTTTGCGTGTCCCAGGGCCCCTTCAATGTCCCCCTACGGGAGGAAGATTCAAAAATAGCCCAAGAGCAGTATGAAGATGATGTGTCTATGTGTTGCGCATGTTTGATGATGTTTGATTTTGTCTTCCAAAGCCCGCCTGCGGGAGGAATGCCCCGCCTACTTTCCGTCGTAGGGAGGTCCCAGGCATCGATACACGGAGGGGTAAGCGGTTGTCGCCCTTTGCCAGGAAGTTGCTCCAGCCCTCGGTGTGGAGGTCTGTGAGTCGGCCAAGAAACGGGCGGTGGCTCAGGATGAGATGCTCACAGATGGCCCACGAGGCTGTCTTGGGCCATTCTTCGGCCGTTCGCCCAACTCCCCACTCGTATCCCTGGCCCCCCTTTCCTCTTGCATGTCTTCAGTGGGGGCAGCACCCGGACCACTACCGAACCACTTGGGAGCAGGAGGGGGACGACGACGAAAACAAGTCGACGACGACGACGACGACGACGACGAGGACAACGACAACGACAAGGGGACGAGGGCGGCGAGGACGACAGCGACGGCGAGGACGACGAGGACGACAAGGACGACAAGGACGACAAGGAGCAGGAAGAGGAGAAAGACGACGACGAGTCGACAACGTCGGCGAGGTGGGGCCCTATTGGGCCGAGGCGATGGCCGGGGGGCCCTCTTCTATAGGGGGTACCACAGTCGCGCACTGGGGCCGAGCTCTGCAGCGCGTCGTCGTCGTTCTCGTCGTCTGTCTCGTCGTCGTCGTCTGTCTCGTCGTCGTCGTCGTTCCCGTCGTCGCATGGCACTCTAACCCTATGCACCAAGCCTGGACCAAACACCCTAGACCTAACACCCAGACCCTAGCACCCTGACCCTAACACCCTGCACTGTTCACCCTACGGTCGGGAAGTGGTGGATGGCAGGTCGATCCGCCGGTTCTGGCCCTCCGCGCCTCGGCCCGACACCCTACCAACTGCCCAGTCTCAAGGCGTCCGCCCCCCGAGCTGTCCCGAGCCTCCCGCCCCCGCGGAGCGGAGCGGAGCGACACGCGATCCGCTCGCAGGGCACAGCGTGCCGCCAGGGCCGCCGCCGCGACATTCTATCCAGAAGTTCGTGACCGGAGCACCCTGCACACCCTGACACCCTGACCCTAACACCTCATCGTCCAGGACGATGAGGTGTTAGGGTCCACCTGCAACTTCCATCCAGAAGTTCGTGACCGTAGCACCCTGCACACCCTGACACCCTGACCCGAACACCTCATCGTCCAGGACGATTCGTCCTGGCCTGCTCCACCCCCGTGGCAGCGGCGAGGTGGCGGGGAGAGGGAGGGAGGCGAGGAGGGGGCAGAGGGGGGCGGCACGCGCACGGGCGCGGCGCCGCGAATTCACTGATTCATCCGGCGCCCCGGGCCGCTCCGCCCGGGCTCGAACCAGCGCACACTTCGAATCGATCCGATGCCCCGACTCGACGCTGATTGATCCTGGCCTGCGCCGCCCCGCAGCGTCGGCTGCGAGGCGGCCGGGGCCCCCCGCGCGCGCTGCCCGGCCGAGGTCACCACCTACCACTGGGTGCGCCGCGAGCCGCCCGCCCCCGCGGGGGCCCCAGGCGCACGCGGCCCCGCGCGGCCTCCGCTGCCGCCTCCCTCGGCGCATAGGGATCCTCCTCCATTCCTTATCTCATATATATATATATATATATTAAGAAAAAACTTCTCCCAGTCGCACCCCGAGGCCAACATTTAGGGCGGGCTGGGCGCTTCGCTTGAGACTCCCTCACCTTTTCATGATCCTGAAGCTTAGCAGTTGGCAACAGCTCCACAGATGGAGGGGGGGGGGTCGAAATGAGGCTCTCGCCGTAGCGCGGCGCACATTCGTTGTACAGATTTACAAGAGCTTCACGGATTGAGAGCGGATGGTGTTCAAAATGCGGTTCTCGCTTTAGCGCGGCGCACATTCGTTTTAAAAACTCACAAGAGCTTCACGGATTGAGGGTGGATGGTTTTCAAAATGTGGTTCTCGCCATAGCGCGGCGCACATTCGTTTTGCAAACTTGCAAGAGCTTCACGGATTGAGGGCGGTCCCGTTTCAAAATGTAGTTCTCGCTTTAGCGCGGCGCACATTCGTTTTAAACTGTACAAGGGTTTCACGGGTTCCCATCATCAACGCCCCAGATTTTTTGGGGGAACGATTTAGGATTACGCGGGTGCAACAGTTACGTTGGTTCTCTTAGTTGAAGTCCCTGGAATTGCGTTCTGGCCCGATTCAGGATCGTCAGAACGCAACAGTCAGGTTGCTCCGTGGCGTTGGAATCCCGAGAGTAATGCTTTGGCATGCTGTAGGGTTTTCAAACGGTTGTTTTCCAGCGAGGCAGTTCCCTCAATGAGCATGAACCCTTCTTGTAGGGGCCTATGAAGAGGGAACGTGGAGGGAGGGTTTACTCCAACATCGTTGATGACTCTTGGGTTGCACTGGTCCTCCTCCTCATCATCATCATCCTCCTCCTCCTCCTCCTCCCCCTCCTCCTCCTCCTGATCCCTGATGGCTGTACGGGCTCATCGAACGCAGTCACACCCAGCTCAATCCCCGAGGGTTGAGCCGGTGTTGAGTGGGTGGCGCACCAACCAAGAGAGGGTATTCCCCTGGACGAGAGGGAGAACGACGGAAGGGGACGACCCGAGAGGGCAAACAAAGGGGGCGGAGGAGCAAGAGAGACGAGGAGTAGCAGGAGGGCAGCAGGCACGACGAGGAAAGGCGGAAGAAAAGTGGGAAGAGGCCCCGAGCAATCCTCATGCGCCCCCCCCGAACAGAAACAGGGACCGGGGCACAGGCGCAAGGAAGCCGTGCCGCCGCCTCAGTTCCAAGTAGCGAGTGGGGGGGGCGCTGTAGGGGTCCCCGGGCTGGCCAGGGCCTGGATACAGAGGGCTGCTGCACGTCCTCCAGGTCTGCCGACGCCACCCCTCCATCCTCCTTTTGGAGGAGGAGGAGGAGGAGGAGGAGGAGGAGGAGGAGGAGAGAGAAGGAGAGGCAAGGAGGAGGAGGAGGAGGAGGAGGAGGAGGAGCCCTACCCGCCCCGGGAACGCGAGGCGGGACAAAGGAGCGGCCACGAGGAGAAGCGAGCGGCAGCAGCGCGAAGGGCAGGGGGTGAGAGCCACACCGCGGTGTTCAAGTGCCACTGCCTCTTGCAGCAGTGTCGCGATTGACATGGAAGGCTCCAGAACATCCTGGATGGCCTCAGGACGGCCCAGGAGGCCTGGCAGAAACCCAAAGAGGACCCCAGAAGACCCACAGGACGGCCTGAAGAGGCTGAAATCATTATATCATCTACTTAGTGGGCCTCAGAAACGGCAGGGCCGTTGTTTCACCGTTTCCGAAAAAGTGCCCCTTGACAATAGGAACGGCGAAACCACGGCGACCGGAAACGGCAACAAAAACGGCTCCAGGATTGGAACCGGAGCGGGAACCCGTAAAAGAACGGCGACGGAACCAGTAAGAAACCGGCGTCGGAACCGGCACAAAAACGGCAAAGCGGAGCCGGTAAAAAAACGGCCCTGTCGTTTCCAGGGCCCACGAAGTCCCCGCCCACCCCCATTGTTCCTGTTCTTAGAACAGTGTTGGGTTCTAAGAACATCTCGTGGTAGGAATGCCAGGACGGTCGGTCCCTGCTCAACACCCCGCATCCTTGGGTACCTTCTCGTTGGCCGCCGGTGGCCACGGTGCTCCGGGCATGGCGAGAAAGGGCTTCGGCAGGGCGGCTGTGGAGCGCTGCAGTCTGACGTTTTGCGGGTTCGGGCCGAGCTCTGGCTGCTCCGCCGTGCGGCGGGTGTCGCGCTGGGTGCGGCGCCGTCGCGCTCCTCACAAAAACGGGGGGCGAGGGGAGGGGGGAGGGAGATATCGAGAGAGGGAGAGGTGGAGTCGACGATCCAAACTTGCTGCGGTGTGTCCTCAGTCAGAGAAGCGCACCTTTCTCTCGATGCTGTGGAGGGCCTCCTGCGACACGTTCTTCGCCTCCAGGTCATCCTTCCCCCTTCCTCCTTGGCCTGGTCGGGGAAGCCCGTGACAACAATCTGCCTGGAGCCGAGCTTGAAGCCGTTCATGTACTCAACGGCCTTCTTGACGGTGTTCTCGGTCGCATAGCAAACGGAGCCGCACTCTTTGTGCCCCCATCTGGCTCCAACGCGGGATCCCATCTCTCCGACTCCCGTTCCGACCCCGGCTCACATCCTTCCGACCTTGGCTCCGACTCCAGCTCCCATTTGTCCGACTCCAGCTCCCATCCTATTTCATCTCTCCGACTCCGGCTCCACTCCTGGATCCCATCTCTCCGACTCCAGCTCCCGCACTTGCGATTGCCATGCGACCATACGAGTGTGAAGCCGAGAAGCATTCACGACGGCATCACTATGCACGACACACACACAACGACTTCGACAACAAGGACACCGAAACATAGACGGCGCTCGAGCACCACTACGTAGAACCCACACCTGCAGACACCCAGAACCGAAGCCATTGACGCGAACGCCCAGCGAGACATCCCACGTCGACACCGACACCAAGGACTTCCTCCTCTTCCTCCCCCCTTCCTTTCTTCCCACGCAGGCTGACACGACCGACCCGAAGGACCATCCTCCCTCCGTCCCTCTCAATTTTTGTTTGCGCAATTGTCTCGCGTTGCATGTTGTCCAGAGACGCCAGATTCTGGAGGCCACGGCCTCGCCCACCCGGTCTTGAGTAGGCCCAGATGCTGTCTGCAACGGTGGTCGCATCGCATCGCATCGCAGTGGAGCCAGTCCCGACCGCGCAGGAGAACGTCTACCGGACAGGCAGAAGGTCGCAGTGTGCGCGGCGCCCAAGCGAGAGCCACAGTCTGGAAGCGGCCCGCCCTCCATCGGTGAAGCGGTTGCAAATATGTAAGCTTGAGGCCCACACATGGTAACAAAGTCTCAGGCGAAATTCACGGCCCGCCCTTCCGACGGGCCTTGGGGTGCGACCGGGAGGTGCTGTTCACAAGGAAGAGGAATGAAGGAAGAGGAGGAGGAGGAGGAGGAGAAGGAGGAGAGGAAGAGAAGGAGGAAGAGGAGGAGAAGGAGGGGCCAAGACCCCTGACGTCATGTTCCTTCACCACGTGGACCCCCGCAGAGGTCTGCGTCGTTTCCCGGGACCGAAGTCGCATCCCGAGTCGTTTTTACGGTCGCGGGGCCCAGTGAGGGGCCCAGTCAGAGCCCCTGGACGCCGAAAACCGTCCGGCGCGATTCTTTTCACAGTTCGAGGAGGTCCAGGAAGGGGGAGTAGGAAGAAGAGGGGGAGGAGGAGGAAGAGGAGGAGCAGGAGGAGGAGGAAGAGGAGGAGAAGGAGGAGTAGGAGGAGGGGGAGGAGGAGGAGGAGGAGGAGGAGGAGGAGGAGGGAAGGAGGAGGAGGAGGAGGAGGGAGGAGGGGGAGGAGGAGGGGGAGGAGGTCGTCGTCGTTGCGGCCGTGATGGCCACGACCGCAGCCACGACGAGAACGAAGGCCGCGGCAGTGGCCCTGCCCAGCGGCGGCCGCGACCACGGCCGCCCCAGAACTCTGCCGTCGTGCCGTGCCGTTTCACAACGCGCGGATCCCCAGAGTCTTGGATCGGGTTTGGCCAGGCCTCCTCCTCCTCTCTCCTCCTCCTCCTCCTCTCTCCTCCTCCTCCTCCTCCTCCTCCTCCTCCTCCTCCTCCTCCTCCTCCTCCTCCTCCTCCTCCTCCTCCTCCTCCTCCCCGGACCCCAACAAGTGCGCTAGTGTCGGGTTCGGCCAGGACCCCAGGTAAGGGGACCCGGTTAGTGGTAGGGCCCCGGAGCCCCTGAATGGGCCAGAATCACTAAACCAGGTTTGCCGCAGCTGGTGTTTTTTCGGGTGACGGCAGTTCCGGTGAGTGGAATGGGACGAGGGGGCCGTCCCCTGTACAGATCACTAAACCAGGTCCCACTAAACCCAGTTTTGCCAACGCCCGATTGGACCTCCAATGATCTGACCTGTTCAATCGCGGCGTTTCGTTGAGTTTTGGCCTCCGCGGGCAGCTGTCGGGCCCCATGACCATCAAACGATGATCCAGGACGCAGAACTAGCCCTGGGGAAGGGGCCAGGAGCTCGGGGGCCGCGGATTGAGAACATGATCTCGGAGCATGTCTGGGGATCCCCCGAGCTCTGGACCCCTTCCCTGGGGACGGCCTTCCGTCCCGGCTCTTCGATGGCCCGGGGTCCCCGTGCAGGCCAACAACCCCACGCGACGAGGCCGCGGCCGCGCGGCCGGGCGAAGGCCATGCAACTTTGAGATCCGACGTCGCGAGCAAGTGGCAACATCGACCAGAGCCCTAGACCCCATCTTTCTGCCGCAGCTCTCGGGCCGCATCGATCCGTGAGGTTCGCGGGGCCCGAGAGAAGACAAGATCACCCGGTGTGCAAAATTTGCAACGCCCAGATCCCAGGGTGAGACCTCGTGAGCCCAGACTCCGGACGCCGTGATTGTTTCATCACGTCGACCCCCAGAGGTCTCGACCCCTTCCCCTGGATCAGCTTCTCGTCCTGAGCCGATGTTCGACGGCCCCGAGGCTCAGGAAGGGCCCCCGGAGCCCGAGGACAGCGAAAAGCACCCTGTCGCGAGTTCCGTCGCAGCGCGAGGGGCCCTGGAAGTGCGGCCCCCTCGGGCCCCGTGCTGGCCCCGACCCTGACGCGGCCGCGACCCGAGCCCCTTCGAGGAGGACCGCTCCTCCTCCTCCTCCTCCTCCTCCTCCTCCTCCTCCTCCTCCTCCTCCTCCTCCTCCTCCTCCTCCTCTCCTCCTCCTCCTCTCCTCCTCCTCCTCCTCCTCCTCCTCCTCCTCCCTCCTCCTCCTCACTCCTCCTCCTCCTCCTCCTCCTCCTCCTCCGCCTCCTCCTCCCCTCCTCCTCCTCCCCTCCTCCTCCTCCTCCTCCTCCTCCTCCTCCTCCTCCTCCTCCTCCTCCTCCTCCTCCTCCTCCTCCTCCTCCTCCTCCTCCTCCTCATCATCATCATCATCATCATCATCATCATCATCATCATCCCTCCTCCTCCCTCCTCCGCCGCCGCCAGGCGCCCCTGCCGCCGAGCCGCCCGCGGACGCCGCGCCGAAGCCCGCCCTGGCCGCGCACGCCGGCGCCCAGCGCTGCGCCGCGGGGGCCGCCGACGGCGGCCCGGGCGCGGTGGCCCGGGCGGGAAACCAGAACCTCCCAAGGCTCGGGCGGCTCAGGCGACTCAGGCGAGGAGGAGGGGGAGGGGGAGGAGGGGGGGGAGGAGGAGGAGGAGGAGGAGGAGGAGGAGGAGGAGGAGGAGGAGGAGGAGGTGGAGGAGGAGGAGGAGGAAGAGGGACCACGGCTCTCAGGATCGCCCCCCCTTCCAGTCAGGACCACGGCCCTATGGCTTAGCGATCCCCAACTTCCAGGCGATCGCAAATCTGGATCAAGGGGGCGTGGCTTCGCGACGGGCCCCGTTTCCACGGGAAAGCGCGGATTGCCGCCGCCGAGCGAGGCAGCACCGGCCGCATTTTGGGGAGGGCACCCCTTCCGATCCATGGACACGGCGGCCGCTGGATCGCTAATCCATGTTTGCGCGCCCCCGAAAGACATCAAACCCAGACCCCCTCGCGGTGCGAAGAAAAAGCATGACAGGAGGCCCTTCCCCATGATCCGTGCGAGAAGGATTCAGGATGAAAAAACACCATGCCCGGGAAGGGGTCGAGATTTTTGGGGGTCGACGTTGTGAAAAGATCACGACGTCGGGGATCTGGGAACCCCGACCTCCCTAAACGTCCGACGAATTGAAAAGCCAGGGCGGAGGTGTCTCACCAGTTCCAGCCTCTGGAGACTCGGAGTCCCTCGCTGGGCCTCGGGGCCCTCAGGAAACAAGTCAGGACGAAGAGCCGGTCCTGGGGAAGAGGTCGGGAGTTCTGGGCCCCGGCCCAGATCTCCGGCGTGGACTCCCAGAGGTCGGGACCTCTTCCCGGGGACCAGCTCTCCATGCCGAGCCTTGCTGGTGAGTTGGCAGCCCCCAGGCCCAGAGAGGGCCCGAGAGGCCGAGAGTTGGCAAGAGTCCCCGTCATGGTTTGTTCACGGCTCGAGGGGGGCTGGGGGTCAGCTGCAGCGTATTTCACATGTGTGCCATATTTGTTGTTCCTACACATTCCTCCGTTCCGTATGCAATCATCTTCTGATGTCATCTTCGTCTCCATCCGTATCTTCATCCTCCTCGGTATAGAGGATTCCGTGGCACGGTTTGTCTGGATCATTTCGGGCATGCACTTTAATCCCCAGACGAACACGGACCAGAGCATTGGTTAATTTTGGGTGGTCGCGATGGCTTGCTCAAAAGTCTGGGGACCCATTTTCTTCATTTCGATCACAGCTCAAGTTGCTAAGGGCACATGGGGTTACACACGGATTCTGAAGTGGGTCCTATGTTGCCGAGCCGAGCTTATACATAGATTACAAATGCCCGAGGTGGTTGAAAGGGGGTTGGTAACTCTGCTAAGTTGGCTCCGTCCACTTAGCCCAGATTTCTGCCTCCTGTATGCCGCTGAAGGCACTTGCAGCCCGCTCATAAGCCAGATTAGGCCAGCTATAACCCTCGTTGTCATCCACTCGGAAGCCCCCCATAGCCCCTTAGCAACTCCAGCAGTGATCCAAGCAGGACCACGGCTGCTGCTTCTGCTGACCAGAAGGGTTGCTGACCATGCGATGTCCTGATGTATTAGTACGGAGTCCCGGGGGCCAGCGAGGGCCCCCAGGTTGGAAAACCCTGCGGTGCTCCGAGCAGGACAACGGCCGCTGCTTCCCCAGACCTGCGGCTTCCAGAGTTTTGTTTGCGGCTCCGGCTCCCCCTTGGCGGCCAGCCCGGGGGGGGGAAGTGAGAGGGGGCGGGCTTTCTCAGAAGGGTTGGAGGCTCCCGGCCTTCTGGGAAGTGTCATCAGCCTTCCCCGAGGAACAACAGAAAACTCTTCAGAAGGCAGGAGGGCTTCTGAGAAGCCCCGCGGCCTTTGAGAGGGCGTTCTCCTTCTCACTTCCCCCCCTCGCTCGCCGCCGACCCCCTAGCGCCGCTGGAACGGCCCGCGCGCTCACCGCGGGGATCCCTGAAGTCTCGGGAGGCATCGCGGCAATCGAGGAGGAGGGGGAGGAGGAGGAGGAGGAGGAGGAGGAGGAGGAGGAGGAGGAGGAGGAGGAGGAGGAGGAGGAGGAGGAGGAGGGGAGGAGGAGGAGGAGGGAGGAGAGGGGAGGGAGGCGGAGTAGGATGAGGAGGTGGAGGAGGAGGAGGAGGGAGGAGGAGAGGAAGAAGGGAGGATGAGGAGAGGAGGAGGAAGGAGGTGATGGGAGGGGAGGGAGGGGAGGGATGGAGGGGAGGGGAGGATGGAGGAGGAGGAGGAGGAGAGGAGAGGAAGGATGTGAGGAGGAGGACGAGGACAGGACGACGGAGGAGTATGATGAGTAAGTACGAGGATGACTAGTAGTAATGAGGATTAGGGAGAAGGGTCGAGGATCGAGAGAGTCTGGAATGAGGGAGGGGGGGCTCGGGGCTCCTGCTCCCCAGGTGGCCCGCGCGCCCACGCCCGCGCGCGCAGCATCGGCGCACGCCGCCCGCTCGCCCGACGCCCGGGCGGCCAGCGCCCGGGCGGCCCGGGCTGCCGACGCGGAGCGGGGCGGGCCGCATGGCGCCAGCCAGGACTGCCCGAGATCTCAAGCAGCGGCGGGGCGTCCCGGCTTGCCTACAGGCCCAGCAAAACTCCTCCTCCTCCTCCTCCTCCTCCTCCTCCTCCTCCTCCTCCTCCTCCTCCTCCTCCTCCTCCTCCTCCTCCTGCTTCTCCTTCCTTCTCCTCCTCCTCCTCCTGCTCCTCCTCCTCCTCATCCTCCTCCTGCTCCTCCTCCTCCTCATCATCCTCCTCCTGCTCCTCTCCTGCCTCCTCCTCCTCCTCCTCCATCCTCCCTTCCTCATCCTCCCCCTCCTCCTCCTCCTCCTCCTCCTCCTCCTCCTCCTCCTCTCCCCCGCCTCCTCTCCGTTCCTCCCCCCTCCCCCTCCTCCTCCTCCTCCTCCTCCTCCCCCCCCACCTCCACGCAAGAGTGACCTTTCGCCGGAGTGACCTTTGGTGCCGGCCTAGTGGGGTCTCCCGACCGCTGAGCGCGATGTGGTTGCAGCGGCTTGCGCGCCCAGGTTTGGCCACCCCGCATGCCCTGTTAAGCCGCGCACCAAAGGTTACTCGTACCCATGGGGTAATTTTCTCGTGTAGCCGATATAGGCTCACCCCAAACATGTAAAATTATCACAGTGCGACCCTACCTAGGACTTGGAGCCTCTAGGAAAGCAACATTAGTAGGATTTGGAGCCTCTAGTGGATGCTGTGCTGCGCTATGCTCTGCTATGATATGCTATGTTATGCTATGCTATGCTATGCTATGCTATGCTATGCTATGCTGCGCAATGCTGGGCTAGGCTAGGCTAGGCTAGGCTATGCTATGCTGCGCTATGCTATGCTGCGCTATGCTCTGCTGCGCTATGCTCTGCTATGATATGCTTTGCTATGCTATGCTATGCTATTGATTTGCCTTCGCTTTTGCCTTCACTTTTGCCTTTGCGTGTGCTTTTGCTTGGCACCCAGGGAGCTGGATCTGGATCTGGATGCCGGTTCCTCCATGACGGCCCATTGGCCTGCCGATCTCTGCCGATCCGATGTTTCCCGACTCGGCTGCCGATGCCCGCCGATCCGATTCGCTTTGATCGCCGATTCGGCTTCTCGGTCCGATGATGGGCTCTCCTGCCCTTCGCTGAGTCCCGGTCTGGAAGCGCTGCTTCGCGGCTGGTCCTGGTTCGTGGCCTGGCCCTGGCGGACCCAGGTTTGCACCGACCCGGGGCGCGGGAGGTCTTCGGGCCCTGGGATTAGGTCGGACGTGTCCCCCTACAGGCGGATGTTGGACGAAAAATTCAAGATTGTCAAAACATGTGTTTAAAAAGCTTAAACATTCCAAAAGATCGTCCTCTTACTATTTGTTTCACTATTTTTGAATATCCCCCCCGTAGGGGGACAGGCCCGATTTAACCCTGGGATTCCCGACGCGCTCGCGTTCCGAAAAAAAACACAGGG
>CAUYUJ010011102.1:0-24745 GCA_963575745.1 Prorocentrum cordatum
TCCTCCTCCTCCTCCCCCTCCTCCTCCTCCTCCTCCTGCACCACGAAGCGTGCGCCACACCGCCTGCACCTCTCGACTGGGGGATCGATTACGGAGCTGGTTCACCCAAGAATCGATCGCCGCGTCGACTCTTCGACAAAAGCACGTCGGCCATTCGCAGATCTGCAAGACATCCACGGATTGCCCGTGGATGCGACAAGACAAATCACTTCTGTGGCAGATCACTTCTGTAGTCGATCCCCTACTCGAACCGCCTGCACCACGTCGCTTGCACCACGCAGATGGATGGCACCGCCCGGCGTCCACCTCAGAGCTCGCACACATGCCTTACACCACACACAGTCTGGGCCACGCAGATGGATGGCACCACCTAAGCTCGCACATGGCTTAGACCACACACAGCTGTCGCCACGAAGATGGATGGCACCGCCAGGCGTCCACCTCAGGACTCGCACATCACTTTTCGGGGCCACGTCGGCAAATTCATCGACCCTGTCGTTACGTGTGAGACGTTTTCCGTTTAAAAATCGTGGTCGTCGCCGTCGCCGCTCCCTCCCTTTCGCTGGGCGCTCCTCCTCAAGCTATCCAGCCAGACGGAAATCAAACAGCGACGTATGTGCTTTGACGGGGAACCCCTGCCCTTTGGTCCCTTGCCTGGCGGGGGGGGAGGTCCTGGGGGGTGAGGGTAACCAACACGGATGTACTGTGTCTGTGCACGTGTCCACGCCAATGAGTATCGTTTGACCAATCCCCATCCCCAGCGGCGTGGCCTGGGCCCCACTAGCCGATGTACCCCCCTAGATGGGGATATGGACCGTTTCTCTTCGGGTTTTGAGGGGTGTATCCCCGACTGGGGGGGCACTTTGGTGGGGGCCTCGAAGGGGATGCGGATGGGGACAGGGATGGATTAAACGATACCGAGCCAATGGCCCTGTGGCTCCGCTCCCCCTCTCCGTGCGGGACGCCACGGATGCCGCCCGAAGGAGGAGGAGGAGGAGGAGGAGGAGCCTGCTGGAGGAGGAGGGAGGAGGAGAAGGAGGAGGAGGAGGAGGAGGAGGAGGAGGAGCCTGTGGAGGAGGAGGAGGAGGGGAGGAGGAGGAGGAGGAGGAGGCGGGGCGGAGAGGAGGAGGGAGGAGGAGGAGGAGGAGGAGGAGGAGGAGGGCGGAGAGGAGGAGGAGGAGGGGAGGAGGAGGAGGAGGAGGAGGGGGGAGGAGGAGGAGGGAGGAGGGAGGAGGAGGAGGAGGAGGAGGAGGGAGGAGGAGGAGGAGGAGGAGGGAGGAGGCGGAGGAGGCGGAGGAGGCGGAGGAGGCGGAGGAGGAGGAGGAGGAGGAGGCAGGGCCCCGCCCCGACGTTCAGACGGCCCAAGTGGGGGGCGCTTCAGGATCACCGGATCACCCAGCCGGATCACCGCATCAACGGATCACCAAATCGGCAGGATCCTTGGATCACCGAATCACCTGGCCGGATCACCAAAGCACCGGTTCGCTGGATCGTCCGGCCGGATCACTGAATCACCAGATCACTGGATCACGTATCTCCCAACAGGATCACCGCGAATCACCGGATCACTGGATCACTCGGCCAGATCACCGGATCACTGGAAAACACTGCATCACTGGGTCACTGGATCACCGGATCACCAGATCGCCCGACCGACCAATGCTTTTTACAAAAATCTCGATTCGTACGCACTCGGGAACCCCTGGCCCTCTTTGAGACGCACAGAGACATACTAATACTATATGTCCTCCTTGGAGCTGCGCGTCCGACCCGAACATATAGTATACCCATCGTGTAGTGTATCGTTTCCCGAGCGGCGTGGCCAAAAAGCGCCCGCCACGACGCTTACACTATGCGATTCCTCGGTGCGCGCGTCGCCCCTGGGGGGGGGGGGGGGGGGCGACGCACACATAGTACAAGTATGTTGGGGTGACGCCGATGTTCAGAGTAGGCAAGATTCCCGACCCCAAGGGGCTTCGGTTCTCGAGCCATGGAGCGACCAGGCCAGGCGATCTCGGGGCAACTAGCCACGGCCACTCTCCGGCAAGTTTTGCGCCACTGCTGCCGCAGAACAAGAAACCTACGTCTGAGGGCAGGAAGTTATGTTGGGGTGACGCCGACTCTTGCCCCACGATCGAGGTCATCTAACTTGCGCGCACCGTGCCCCACGAGGCCTCCTCCTTTTCCTCCTCCTCCTCCTCCCTCCACCCCCTCCTCCTCCTCCTCCTCCTCCTCCTCCTCCTCCTCCTCCTCCTCCTCCTCCTCCTCCTCCTCCTCCCCCTTCCCCTCGCGGAGGGAGCCCACAAAGGACGTACGCGCCCAACCACGTGAACGAACACGGCCCCCCAGTCTGCGAGACCAGCCTCGCGATACGAACCTTCGAGCACCGCGTACTCTCGGAGCCCACGCGGATTCCTGTGCACGCGCGTCCTTCTGTCACTCTTGAGTGTGCGTGTGTGTCTTCCCTCTCAGGGGCGGTTGTGGAGGCTCTTCTAGGCCTCCTAGATGGGGTCAATGTGGGGCCCACTTTTCTGCACGCCGGCGTCGCCGATGCATCGCTGACGACTCCAGTGTAGGGCCGATGCATCCCCGATGCATCGGCGATACATCGCCGATGTATCGGCGATGCGGTGAGATCTTCCGATCACCATTTATCGGGAGCGGCCAAGAGTGGGGTGTCCAAGAGGGGGGGGTGCAAATCATGACCGGCGGCATGTGCGCGGCCCAGCGGGGGGGCCAGGGACGTACTGAAATGAAAAGAGGCGCCATGAAATCTGGGGAAATATCATGGCCCCCGCCATGATATCCACCCCCACCTAGTCATCACCCCCCTCTTTTCCGCCCCCGAATCTAGGAGGCCTCTGGCTCTGGGACTATGCCCCGCTCTCCGTGGGTTCCTGCTGGCCGCCCGGGCCCAGCGCCACCAGGAGCCGCGCCACGGACTTGAAGCGGCGGCGCTTGAAGGCGTTGCGGAACCTGAGGCTCTTGCTGCGCAAGCGCTGGTGGATGCTGGAGGTCCTCATGATGATCCTGGTGGCTTGCATCGGCTGCACGTAAGAGTGACCCTGGGTAAGAGTGACCTTTGGTGCGCGGCTTTTTGGGGGGCGCGAGGAGGCCGCACCAAAGGTCACTCCGGCGAAAGGTCACTCTTACGTCTAGTCGATTGCAGCGCATGTCTCTGTCTCCCGGCACAGTGAGGAGGCGTCTTGCGGTCGAGGCCCCTGGGCCTTGTCGGGCTGGCCACTGCTGCGCGTGCCCGGAAAACAAATATGTCCGCTCGGCGCTGGCGCTTCGTCAGCAAATGGAGGGAGATGGCGAGGGCGGGGGACTGAACGGAGGAGGGGTAGGGGGACGCCAGGTATACACCGACACCGATCCTGGCCAGGCCTATCCTGGGCCAAACATGGGTGTGTACGCCCCCTGGGTTAGCCAGGAAGGCGTACACACTGATCCTGGGCCCAGGATTGGCATTTGCATTGTTGTCAGAATGGGTGTCCGTCGTGTGTAGGGGGTGTGCAAAGCTTGACTGCCAAAAGGATACATGCTAACCATTGCATTTGACTTGGACCAGTTGGCGCCGTACATATGAGTATACATATACATGGACGTACGCTTATCCATAAACATATGCGTGCACCTATCTGTACATACGTACAAACATACATACATACATACATACCTGCCTGCCTGCCTGCCTGCCTGCATGCATGCATACATACATGCATGCATGCACGCACGCATGCCATTACATTACATTACATCACATTACATCACATTACATTACAATACAATACAACACAATTACATTACATTACATTACATTGCATCGCATTGCATTACATTGCATTGCACTACATTACATTACACTACACTACACTACACTACACTACACCACACCACACTACACTACACTACACTACACTACACTACACTACATTACATTACATTACATTACATTACATTACATTGCATTGCATTACATTACATTACATTACATTACATTACCTTACATTCCATTCGTATATACACATCGATGTATACATGTATGTGTGTATATATACAAGTGGCACGTGTGTGCCCCAGGCTCATACAAACAAAAAAACTGAAGGGGCGTTTGAAGCAGGAGTGACATGCAACAGCGAAGTCGCACTCGAGCGCAAGTGGGTTGCCACACCTTGCGATGTGTGTACCAGGGCTCCCCAGGAAGCCTCAGGAGGCCCGACTTGGATACCAGAAGAGGCTCCAGGAGGCCCCAGGATTGTGAGTGTTGTGCGTGTGTGCGTGATATGTGTTCTGTGTTGTGCGTGTTTTTTGTGCGTTGTAGGTGTTGTGTGTGTTATGTTTGTCTAGCGTGTGATGTGTTGGGCGTGATTGGTGTCTCTGTGTGTGTGCATGTAGTTATGAAGCCCCAGGAGGCCCCAGGAGGCCCCAGGCGGCCCCAGGAGACCCCAGGAGACCCCAGGAGGTTTCAGGAGGCCCCAAGAGGCTCCAGGAGGCCGCAGGAGGCCCCAGGAGGCCCCAGGAGGTTTCAGGAGACCCCCAGGAGGCTCCGAGGCGGGGGCTGGGGTACCAGAAGGTTCAGAAAGCCCCAGGAGACCCCAGGAGGTTCCAGGAGGCCCCCAGGAGGCTGCGAGGCGGGGTCTGGGGTACCAGAGGGTACGTCGGGGCTCGATGTTGGAAGGATGTTTCAGGCGAAACCGCCATTCTCTGAGAATCGGGGTCACAATAATTGAAATCACCATGTGTGTTTGAAGGTTTTATGCTAAATTGCTGAAATTCCCATGTGTGTTTGGACCATGACGTCACGATCTGCGTGAGGGGTGCAAACGATTTTCAGAATTTCGAGGATGGCCCTGGCGAAACGGCCAGAAAAATCGCGGACGCGGCGCCCCGCGTACGCATTAATCGCCTCTGAGCTCTACTCCCTCGGAGAGGTGCGTATGATAACATATATATGTGTATATGTATATGCATATATATATATGGACACACACACACATACACACATACATACATCACATCACACCACATCACATCACATCACATCACATTACATTAAATTACATTACATTACATTACATTACATTACATTACATTACATTACACTACATTGCAAAACAACACATTAAAAATATAATACAGAACAGCACAGGATATTAAAGTGCATTACATTGCATTACCTTAAGTTCGTTTACAATACATTGCAAGACAGTGCAGACTAGTGATTTACATTGCACTACTGTACAGCACAGCACACTCCATTGCATCCTATTACATTATGTTGCATTATATTACGCTACGATACATCACATCACAGTACATTAGATTACACTACATACAAACATACATGTATGCATGCATGCATGACTTCATCCATATATACATACGTACATATGCGCTTACATACCTACCCACCTACCTACCTACGTACATACATACCCACAAACCAACATACATACCAACATACATACATACAGACATGCGTGTGTAGGTACAGACATGCACACATTTAAATGTACATACTATACAAATATAAATGCTGACGCATGTATATGACCATATAGATATATGTGTATGCATGTGTACATGCTTGCATCCATGTGTGTATATATGTGTGTATATATATGCATATATACATACATATAAATATATAAATGTATGTGTATATATAAATGTATGTATACACACATTTGTGTATATATACGCAACAAACTGTGTTTACACCCATGATTCATGTTTCGTTTCGGAGAAGCTGGGACCCGTTGTCGGTTTCGCCGCCTCGTGGTCGCCGTCGCCGCCCCGTCGCCGCCTCGTCGCCGCCCGTCCTCTGGGTTCCGTGGTCGGGTCCGCCGCCTCGTGGCCCCCGCCGCCGCCCCGTCGACGGGGCGGGCGGGGCACCGTCAACAGCAGCAGGAGCACCCGCGGGAAGGGCTCAAAGGCAGGGCCACCGGGCCCAGCGGCGCCGCACCGGGCAGCAGGGGCGCGCCGCCGCCTGCTGCGGGGGGGTGGGCCGCCTCCGCCTAGGAGCTCAGCGCCGCGGACGCCCCCCCTGGACGACTGCCCACCGCCACCACGGCGCGGCCCAAGCGGGCGCCGCGCGCAACACTCCTGCCAGCACCTCGGCCGCGACCACCAGCGCGACGCCGGGCCCCAGCAGCCGCCTTCGACTTGGCGCGAGGGTCAGCAGGAAGCGCAGCGCGCAGACCTCGAGCAGGTCGCCCCCGTGGGCCAGCGCCAGATTCTCCGCGCCGCCCAGCCGCCCGCCGCACAACCCGCAGCATGTCTGAGACGTGGGACAAGGCAAAGCGGAGGAGGGCGTCCCAGACACGCCGGACCGGGGCCAAGGCATCGAACCACAACAGGTGCTAGGCAGCGTCGCTTCTGCGGCCAGAGACGTCGCATGCCTTGTATCCCTCTGCCCGAACATTGACCGTAGCCGTTTATATATATATATACGTATAGAGAAGGATGTGTGTATGTATATATACGTGTACTTTAACTATTTATATATATATATACATAAATACATACATACATACATACATACATACATACATACATACATACATACATACATACATACACACATATACATACACATGTATATATGCACATACACATACATTCACGTGTATACACAATCATAGGCATAAACATATAAATATACATGCATACACATACATTCGCGTGTACACATACATTCACATACACATGCACATACACATGCACAATAACAGATACGTGCACATGTACATACATACACACAGACAACATATCTATAAATGAACATACGCATACACAAACACACACACACACATCGACCCACTCAGATACAGATGCATATGCATGTACATATAGATATGCATATTCATATACATATGCAAAGGCATATGCATATGCCCATGCATATGCATATTCATAGTCATATACGTAGACATATACACATACATGCACGTCTACATCAACATATACACATTTACATACATAAGCATATGCGCGCATATATATATATATATATATATATATATATATATATACATACATACATACATACATACATACACAAAAACGGAGATGAATGCACACATGTTTGACCATATACGGAAACATACATATACAAAGATACAATCACATATACATATAAATAAGCATATACGTGTACGTATGCGAGTGCACCAACATACACACATGCATAAAAAAACATTAATTTCCATCAGAAAATGTGCCGATGCACGATCCTTTCCATGGACGTCACATCTATATATATATACACATTTGCATATAATTACACATGAACCCATGCATATGTATATGACATATACACATACGTATATTTGGACATACACATACCCGTACACATACATATTCATACACATATACATACACATATACAACTGCATGTGCTGATGCGTTCCGAAAACATATACGTATACATGCGCATGTACATATACGTATACCTAAACGTATACATATACATATACATAAACATATACATAAACATATACATACACATATACATATACATATACATGCACATATACCGATGCATGGACATACACACATACAGAAACACATACATATTCATATTAATACAAATTCGTTTACACATATATATGCATAGACACATACTTGTGCATAGACAAAACAGACAAATATGAGTGAACGTACGCATGTACGTATGAGTAAACAAATGCAAGTGCATGGATTGTTCCTATACGTATGTGTGTATACATATTTATATATATATATATATGCCGATACATATTTACATGCATGTGCAAAATACGATTACTTTTACGCATATACACACAAGAATTACAAATAATATACCACGAATTACACACACACCTATAGTGTATATACAAAGAATTACACACACACACCCCTATATATACATGTACATAAACCCACACATATATGTATGCATATGATGTGTGCGTGTTCAAAGAAGTACACATATACAAAACAATACACGTTTCCATACGCTTACGTATAACCTACTCATATTGATATACAAAGGATTACACATATGCGCACATATATAAACATAAATATAAACATACACGAACATAAACCTATCCCTATACACGTGCATTTGCGCATACATGCACATACTTCCTCGCCCCACGCCCCCGGCGGGGCCTCGGGGCCTCCCTGGCCGCACCGCGACTCGAGGCGACGCGCGGCACGCGCGCTGCGCCAGGCATGCCGGGCAGAGGGGGGCGGAGAGGAAGGGAGGGAAAACGGGGGGGGGAGGGGAAGGAAGGAAAAATCCAGGGATTGCACCGGTCTGACAGTCATTCATCATGTTATAAGGGCAGTGTTTGAGCTACTTCCAACATGGTTTCACGATGTGTGGCGAGAGAAAGATCGAGAGCAGCATTCCGGAAAGCAAAATGACGGCACGCGGCCGTCGCTACCCAACACTCCTAAGCAAATTTTTTCGTCCACTTCAACCGTGGTCGCCCTACCCGATTTTTCTCGAATCGTAAGAACTCTAACGCGTCTGCTCTCATGGTTGCTTGCCCGACTGGGTCCGAGAGCTCGGCTTTCAGGAGGTTCTGACACAGCTTTAGCTTTTGTTGGTGGTACACGAAACTGAAAAGAATCACTGGTTTAGTTGCTCCTGCGGCTTGGATACTTTGGCTCGCCCGTTCGGAAATGAGGGCAGCTTTGTCTGCTCGGTTGACGTATGTCGTTGTCATGTGCAAGATTTTACGGAGTCATTTCAGCTGCACAGTGTCGATCCGTTTGATCGTTGCTTACGCGAGCTGTGCTGTGGCCAGTCCGCGCACGAGCCTAGACCGAACTGTCGCGCGAAAGCGAGGATTTCGAAGCAAGTGGGAGAGTCGCTGCGCAACCAGAAAGCGTCGATATTTTCCACCGTAGCGAAAACTTGAGAGATCCGGGAATTGACTTCTTTAGTGGTGTCGCTCTTGCTGTTAAGCATACATCCCAGGTACTTGACTTCCGCATGTACTTCAACGGGATCCCCGCTTGCGAAATTGATGCTTGGGCGAGAACGCCCGGCGTGGATTACTTCGCACTTGGTCGCGTTGAGTCGCAGACCATACTTGGAACATTCCTCTTCGATAGACTTTGACAGTGCGTCCATGGTTATCGTGCCTTGCGACATGCAGGCGGCATCATCAGCATGCCAAACAGCGTCAAAACTCACGCCTGGCAGACGACGCGGGCCGAGCCGGCGGCCCACGTCGTTCTGGGCATCCTGGACAAGAGCGGCCATGACCGACAAACAAAAATACACCGACAAAGGGCAACCTTGTCTTATACGGGCCTGCTGTTCGCACCGCGACGACTCCGCCCCTTCCATTTCGACCTTGAACTGCGCGATGCGGTAGATGCCTCGCACCGCTTCTACCAGCATGGGGCGCGCACTCATGCGACCCGTTGAATTCTACCAGCTCTCTCGCGTTACTTTATCGAACGCCTTTGCCCAATCAATCAGAACCAATAGCACCTGCCAGTCGGCCGCCTCGCCCATCTCGGCGAATCGCCGCATGCATTGAACGACGTGCATAATGCTCTTTCGCCGTCGGAAGCCGCGCTGCGCGGGTTGAACACGCGGGCCCGCGCGCTCCTCGATGCGCTTCTGGAGGATTGCAACATAGATATTATAGGCGCTGTCGAGTAGTGATATCGGCCTGTTGTTGTCCTGTTTGCCGGATCCTCCCTCCTTGAAGATCAGCGCGACACGGGCCTGGGCCACGTCCGCGGGCACTGCATCCGAGCGCCGCAATTGGTAGAGCAAGTCTAGAATTCTGGACAGTTTCACATCGCCCAAGTCTTTCACGGCCCCCGCGGGGATGCCTTGCGTCGCTTGCACTTCTTCAACACCGCGCGCGCCTCGGCCAATGCGATATCACAAGCATCGCAAGGCAGCATCGCTCGCACTATCTTGGAGCGTGGCAATGTCGAGCCAGGAGGGCATCAACCGCTTTCAGGTACATATACAAATACAGCTACAGATGCATGTACACTTTCTTATACAAGTACACACATACACAACACACACATGCACGTATACACACAATTATAAGTATGTCCATGCACGTACGTACGTACGTAAACAAACACAACTACACACGCAGGTAGACATTTAACTATGCAAATACGTATATGTCATGTATACCAACAGATACCCAATCATAAACATATATATATATATATATATATATATATAACAGATGCAACGACCTACTCAAATCCATACAGAAACACATGCACAGTTACGTTCAGATGTACGCTTATCAATACATAGATGTATGTTTATATATACACACATATGTGTCTACATAACAACAGGCGTATACGTATACAGCCACATACGCATACACATACATGTGTACATACGTACATATACGATATACATATACACGATCCCCCTTGCTGCGCAAACGCGCCGTGGGCCCTGCCAATCGCCGAGGGCCTCGACTGGGCGAGGCCACACCCGCGACGCGCGCGCGCACACGCAAGAATGCACGCCCCTGCCAAGCACAAACATGCCCAGGACACGCGTCAGCTAGGAGCGGCCAGTCGGCGCCAGGAAACGTCGAGCAAGCGAGGCAGAGGAGAGGCATTCTCTCGCCGCCCAGATCATAGGGGCGCCAGCACAACGCGCGACCCCCCAAGCTGCTAAACCGCGCCGAGAAGCGAAGCGATTGATTAATGTCGACAGCACAATCAATTGGCCACAGCGCGCCTTGCTTGCGGCCGGCGCTTCGGCCCAAATTAACGAGAACGAGCGGAGCGGGTGAGATGGCCACGAAAACGCGCAGGCCTCGGCCACGCAAGTGCCCGCGACGGCCCTGCACAGATAACCTCGTCGGCACCCTTCCCCTCGAGCAATGCACTCGCGCCTGGAGCGCCACGCCTGCGCCGAGATCCCGCGCGACGCCCGAGGGGGGCCTACGCCGGAGGCCAATCGAAGAAAACAAACGCGGTGGCTTTCCCCGAGGAACACTGCACTGGCATTAGTCTAAGTGACCCCACGCCGCCTGGGCCTCCACCGCCAGCCGCAACAGTTCAGGAGCGAGCCGCAGCCGGGGAGGAACGGGCTCTAAATTGGAAAAGAATCGCCGCATAGAATCGCGGCTCGCACGAGAAGCAGCACATTGACCAGTGAAAGGTTGGCCAATATCACCTTCATTGCGTCCGCTCCGCTCGAGTTTCGCGCGCCAAATAAGCGATCGCCATCTCGCGCGGGCGGGGGGCCGAGCCCATCATCTCTCTCAATCGAGACTCTCACTCGAGACCACGGCTTGCAGTCGAGGCCAACGCGGAGGCCTGCGACCTGCCCGAGCCCGATTCCCAGCTCCAATTCATCAACGACGGCGTCGCCCGGAACGGCGGCACCTGGGCCGTCGGCGCAGTAGCCCAACCCCGAGGCCCACCCGGCGGACCAGACGGCGCTGGCCAGATGACCAGAGCCGCTCATGAGCTAAAGGAAAGGCCTGGCCCGCGATCCTGAAGCCGCGCCGCGCGGGAACCCGCGCGGCGGCCCGCGGCCTCGGTCGCCGCGCGCCGCGGCGCAGGGCGCGCGGCCCGAGGATTCCTGGGCGCCGGGCTGACCTTGGGGCCGGCGACCGAGGTGGGACTTCGCGAAAGCCTTCTCGAACTCCGCGAGCAAGAGAGCCAGGGCGGCCTCCGCAGGGTGCTTCAGCCTGTCCGAGAGAAAGGCCCTCTCCTGCTGCGCGAAGGCGCGGGCCTCCCGACCCCTCGCGGTGCGACGAGATGCCCAGCGGCCCCTACCTTCGATCTTGGCCAGGGGCCTGCACCTGCACAAACGTGCGAGGGCCCTTCGCGGCGCAGTTGGCACGGAACGCAGGACTCGTCGATCCCCGCAAGCGCTCAGCCCCTGCCGGACGCCGCGTCGAAGGCAAGCGCCGCGGGGGCGCCCGCGCGACAGCGCGCCTAAGCGGGCCGAGCCTCGGCACCTCGACCGAGTCGAGGAGGGGGCCGCCGCTGGAAAGGCCGATTTTGCCACTCTCGCCCCGCGCGCCAGGGCGCAGGTTGAAGCCGCGGCGCGTCGGCGAGCCGCTCGGGGGAAAGACGCCCTGCTCTCGCGGGCCCACTGCCTCGACGGGTCTCACGTAAGCCCTAAGCATGGCGACGATCATGACGGCCGCCTTGGGAGACGCCAGCCGCGCGGCGACCGCGTGGGCGACGGGCGACGCGATCGGCCGAGGCACTGGGGGCCGCGCCTGCCCGGCAACCAGGCGCCCCCACCCCTGCAGGGCCCTCGGGAAGCGCAGCGGCCAGAGCAACTCTTCTCGGGGAACGACTGACTTCCGGGAAAGTCGGGGCGCTACGACACGAACGCGGCATGTCCTCGGCAGCTCGGCCCCCCCGAACCCGATGCTCCACGCGCAGTCAACGTAGCTCGCGGAAGCCAATCGACTTCCGCGGGCGCGCTGAGTCCGAGGCCGCGGCGGGTCGTGAAATTTCGGAACTCGACGAGGGCCCCGCGCGAGCGGCCTGGGCCCGATGGGCGACCGCGCACAATTCCAAGAAACTCTGCTCGTTCGGGCAGGGGAGCGCGAAGGGGCCCGAGGACTCCTGTCTGCGCGAGCTCCTCTCCTCCACGGATGCCCCCGCGCACGGCCTCCCCTTCGGGAAGTTCCCATAGACCAAAGCACCGCCGGCCGCAGGGCGGGGCCGGCGCGAGGCGCGCGACCACCCGCGCGCGGCCCCCCGCCGCGCGAGCCCGCGTCGGCGGCATCCCGCTACGAGGGGGCATCACGACGCGCGAACTTGGACCCGCTGGCAGCGGAGAGGGCAGCACCCCGCAGGCACCGCAGTAGTCGCCCCTGGGCGAGCACGGTCACGCGATTGTCCGAGCTTAACATCCCGACGTCCAAACAAAGCGAAATCCACGAAGATGCGACGCGATGACATCGACAACTGATGGACCCCTTCACGCGGGCCCCTGCCGATGTCACCTGCTTCCAGCTTGGCCCGCGCAGGGCCTCTGGAGAGCCTCGCTGACGTCCAGGCTGAGCTCCCGGGGGCCTTGCTGGAGGTCCTCTTCGGCGAGCGCCGGGGCCCTGGCGGCGTCGACGCCGGCGAACGCGTCCACGCGGCCGTCGCGAGGGCCACGCCGTAGCCCCCCTGATCCCAGCGCAGACTGACGCGGCGCAACCGCTGAAGGCACACGGAATCTTCATCTCTCATCAACAGAACCGACGCCCTGTACCAAATGCGAGGGCAAGGTTGTTTGACGAGCCGCCATGCCCGACAAGCAGGCGTCGTGGGCCGCCGCAACTGGATTCCACGGGAGACTCGCGTCCACGGCCGTCAGCGGCAGCGAGCGATGGCACTGCGGGACTTCGCGCGCAGCGTCGGGCCAGAGACGAGCACGCCCGCTGCAACACTGCAACAGTCTTTCGACATATCATAAAGGCCACCGAAGATCGACTGCAACTCCCTCCATGGCATGATGCGATCAATGAAGTAACCCGCGCATCCCCCCCCCGCCCCCCCCGCGACCCTCGGGCGCCGCTCGAACCACATAGAAGCGCGGGCGCCCCGCCCCCTCAGGTTAAGAGCAGACCTGGATCCCCACGTGGCTCTGCTACTATAGAGATGGTCATGAAACAAGCGTTGAAATACATATTCTGCCTATCTGCGCACGCGCGGTCTGGCGAGGCGAAGCGAGGCGGCATCGACGCGGCGCCAAGGGGCGCCGTGGACTCGAGCTTCCGGCCTGGGCGCACGCAGCGCACGACTACCCAGATAATGAAGGTTTGTAACCGATCACTGCGGTCTTGGGGGGTGCACGGACACGCTCGCTCTCGCCCCACCTTCCTCGCGCCCCTCCGACCCCCCCCCCCTGCCCTCATCGTGCCCCCCCCCCTCATTCGACTCCCCCACATGCCAGTTCACGTCGTTCCTCCTCGCCCTCCTCCGCCGGATGCGTTCCCTCATCATCCCCGCCCACGCCCTCTTCCTATCCTCTACGCCCTAGCGCAGATCATCTCCCCTCCCGCTGCCGCCCCCCCCCCGCCTTCCTCGCCCTCGCGATGCCGACGCCGATGACGCAGCTCCTCCTGGGCCAATTTCCCCCCCCGCTCGCCCCGTCGCCCCCACCCCCCAGCCCCTTCGCCACCCGCCCTCTCGAACCCCTTCGATCCCGTAGCCCCGCGCCCCCATCCCCCCCGCGCCTTCGCCCTCCCACGCCGCGGCCCCATCCCGGACAAGCTGGGAGATCCGCGCAAACGCACCCGGCGACCACTCCAGCGCGCGGCGCACAAAATGCAGAGTTGGACACGCGAGCTGCGCACTTCGACCGCGCGCAACGCCCCCCCTGGACCAGCTGGAAGAGAAACGAGAGGTCCCGCCCAATCAACGCCACCCGCGAGGGGCACACTCCAAATACACAAATGACAACAAGATCTGCGCACACAGATCACACCACCGCCGCGCAAGCTTGCAACTTCGACGGCGCCCCGACTCTGCCCGCCCAGAACCGAGGTCGACGCGCCCAGCTACGGGGGAATTCAAACGCGCACTTCCACGGCCCAGGGCGGCCCCGATGGGGGCCGCAAATACGCGCTCCCCTGACCCAGGGCGGCCGCGGTGATACGCGGCACCCGAGCAGCCCCAAACGGCCCCACGCTTCGCCACGCTGCTCGCGGCGGCGGCAAGGGGGCGGACCATGCCGCGGCGCCCTGTGCATTTACAGATTGGCGATGCGACTGCGCATGGCGGCCGCTGCCGCCCGCGCTCGGAGCGCGCCGCGAACGCGCGCATGGGCAATGCCCTCTGTTCGGTTACGCCGCGGGCGCGCGGCGCCAGGGACTTCGCCCCCCCCCCCCCCCCCCCCCCCCCCCCCCCCCGGAACAAGGAGGGAGGGCGAGGCGGCGCGACGGACGGTGGAGCAGGGAGCAAGGAGTAACGAGGAAGACTGGGCGAGGTGGGAAAGGGCGCCACCCCGCCCGAGCCGCGGACGCCTCGGGCGCCACCCAGGGGGGAAGGAGGGGGGCGGAGCAGACGAGAGGGGCGACGACGGGAGACAAAATGTCCTCGGCCCGTAAATAGCCTCACGCGCGCGATCGGGATGCGCGCTTTCTTCGAGGCACTCCGTGCCCGACCCATGCTGAATTAGAGAATTCCTCGCAACTGCGAAAAGCACCCCGCCCTCTACACCCCCCACACTACAAGTGCCTCGCACAAGAGGGGCACCGAATTACATGAGCAGGCGTGGCCTGAGGCGACGTCGATGAGGCGGCCGAGGCCAGCCGCAAATGCCATTGGGAGTAGCTTTACATGACTCCGCGTCGGCGCCGACGACGTCGACGCCATCGCAATAGGGGCGGGCGAGGGGGGGGGGGCCCGGCCAGGCGCGGCGCAGCAGACGCGCGGCTTCGCCCGCTGCCCCAGCCAGAAAACCCAAGACCCCCCATCGGGGCGATTCGCAGGAAGGGCCCGACGAGCCCTCCGAAGGGCCATCGCGGCAGTCCACTGCCCCCACCTCCCACTCCCACTCCGACAACGAAGCCTGGGCGATAGCCAGCCTCGCAACGAGAACCCGACATCGGCGGGCAAGCCAAAAGCGCAGCTCAGGTTCCTCGCGCGGGCCCGGGCACGACGCAGGGGGGTGGAACGAGCGATCAGGCGCGGCCTCGATCATCGGGTAGCTAGAACCGCGCATGGGCAACAGAAGTGCCCGTGGGCAGCGACGGGGGAGCTCGGGATCTCCAGTCGGGGGCCCTCGCGCCCCGCGCGAGCCCCTGGGCGCCGCTCGTCTTGGCCACGACGCACGGCGCCACCAATTCCAAGGGGCGAGACGTGAACCCGAAGAAGCTGGCCCCCACCATGTCGGACATGACCAGGGGGTAGGTCTCGGGGCCCATCGTCAAAACTTTGCCCACGCATGGGGCGACGGGCGGCGCCGAACCCAGCGCCCTCGACCACTCGTCAGGCGTCCTCGTCACCACGCGCCCGTAGTCCTGCACGCAGGCCTTCCCGATCGGGTCGAGCACCGACTCGGCATCGGGCGCGCTGCATTCACTTGGCCACGGGAACCTGCGCCTCCCGCGGCCCAGGAGCCCCAAGGCGGCCCCACGGCGCGAGTAGGCGGCGCCAGACTCGAGGGCCGCCCGCACCTGGCGCATAACTGCGCCGGCCGCCAAGCGCTGCGCCGCCGCGGCGGCCCCACGCTGCTCGAGTGGAGGGCGGAGATCGCCGACCCCAGCAATCGCGCCATCGGCGATGTGCCCCGCCCTCCGTCGCCGCGCCGGACCCCCCCCCCCATTATCTAAAAAATTGATATCTCCCCGTCGCACCCAGAGGCCAGCTTTCAGGCCGGGCCGGGCGTTTCGCCGGAAACCTCCTCGCCATCGATGACTCTGGAGCTCAGAATGCGGGTCGTCTTCAAAACGTGGCTCTCGCCTTAGCGCCGCGCGCATTCGCGCTCAGAATTTGCAGGAGCTTCACGGGGCGAGGGCACGTGGTTTTCAAAATGTGGCCCTCGCCTCAGCGCCGCGCGCGTTCGCTTTTTAAAAATGCGCATGAGCTCCACGGGGCGAAGGCAAGCGGCCGTCAAAATGACCCTCGCTTCAGCGCCGCGCACATTCGCTTCATAGTGCATGAGTTCCACGCATTGAGGGCGGATGGTTTTCGAAATGTGGCCCTCGCCGTTAGCGCCGCGCACATTCGTGCACAGACTGCGCAAGAGTTCAACGGATTCCCAAGATCAACGCATCAGAAATGCTGTTCTGAAAGGACTCACGATTATGCGGGTGCAACATGTATGTTAAGTCCCAGGAATGGCGTTCTGGCACGGTTCAGGATCGTCAAGACGCAACAGTCAGGTTGATCCGCGGCGCTGGAATCCCGAGGGTAAATTTTCGGCATGCCCCAGGGTCTCCAAACGGTTGCCTTCCCACGACGCAGTCCCCTCAGTGGAAATGAATCGTCGCGGGGGCCTATGGGGAGGGAGCTTGGAGGTAGGGGTGATTTAAACATCCTCGACGACTCATGGGTTCACGATGGTCCTCTTCTTCCTCCTCCTCCTCCTCGTAGACGCCGAGGCTGGCGCCGTTGTCGGTGGCGTCAGCTGAATGCAGGACGACGGGAACTGATCGCGCTTGCGAACCATCGCTGCCCAAAGAGCGGCAGGGTACGTCCTCTCGGCGCTCTGCGCAGCAGCGCTAGCACCGTGGACTGCCTGATGGCAGCCGCGGCTCGGCCAGCTCCGGCGGCGCGAGAAGTTCATCCTCCTGACCCCTCCCCCGTTGGCGAGGTCGCCCTTGCCGGAGCCGTCGCCAGGCCCGAGGCGCATTCCTGCCCCTCCTTCGCCCCCCTCGACCCCTTGGGGATGGCAGCCTCGTCCCGGAGATTGGCAGCTACGTGCTTCGGCGGCGCCACCGCGGCCCCCCCACGATGAGCCGACCATTTCATGCACTTGTCTGCCACCGAGTAGTCCGGAGCCGACGGCGAAGCCGAGCGCGCGCCCTCGATAAGCTGCACATTAGCTCGGCGCTCTGGAGCACGGGAGCGTTAAGCTGGTCCACGCTGGCCATGGAGTCGAGGACGCGGCAGATGACCTCGTGCTCGTTGATCGCGCGACCGCCGTCGGGGAGACGTCCAGCTCGCAACCAGTTGGCATGGCGCGCGGCTGCCGCGCGGCCAGCATCCCGCAACGACTGCAGCAGCCACAGGCAGGACGGCGGGCCGTCCAGCATCAACCCGCCCTAGGGCTCATCGGGCACGTGCATTGCCACCGCCTCCGCGAACGGCTTGCGCCTGGCCCCCTCCTAACTGAAGCGCGCAGGCAGCACCCTCGGGTCGTCGACACCGAAAGCGTCGACGTCGGTCGTCGGCTCCTGCCCCGCCGTGACCCAACCGCCTGGGACGGGCGCGAGGGCGGCATCCCCCTCGACCACGGCCCCCGGGAGAGAGGGTCGGGGAGCCTCTGGCCGCGGCGCAACCCGCGAAAGCAATCGGTCGCCAGCCACACGGCCGCCACGCGGGCGGGCTGGGCCATGCGCGCGCCAGCCCGAGCGACCACGCCGGCCTCCCCTGCCTGCCTGGGCAGGGGTGCAGCGGAAGCCGCAGCGCCACCAGGGGCGCCCGCCCCTCCTGCGGCAGCAGCTCCGCGCGGGGGTGGCACCCCCCAGCATGAGCGAGGCCACCGTCCCGCTTGAGCTGCTCCAGCTTGGCGGCAACTGGCAGACGCGGAACACCTGCTGCGGGCTCACCCCCTGGGACGTCACAGCTTGGGTGCCAGACCAACGTACGCACGTCGTCAGAGCGGGTGCCTTCCGCGTAGTGGTTGCCGTCGGCCGTCAGAAAGGAAACGAGCCCAGGGGGTTCCACGCTGACGCCCGTCACCAGCCGCTCGTGGTGGAGCGCCCCACCCAGCAGGTCGCACCAGATGAGGATGTAGTCACCTGGCCTGGCCGTGGCGCGACCTCAGCAGCGCCACCCGCTCGCGCGCCCGACTCCCGATGGAGGCCTCCTGGCCGCCTGGCCCGCGCCGGCGAGTCGCCGCCCCCGCGAGGCCCGCGCCGGCGGCCGCGCCTGCGGGCCCCCCCCGGCTCCACGCGGACGCGGGGTCGACCTGGCCCGCCGCAGGGCCGCCCGCGCCGTCCCCGCAGGAGGGCGGGCCACGTTGGAGGGCAGGCGGCCGGACGCAGCGGCACGCGGCGGGAGGCCGCCGGGCGGGAGCAGGTCGCGGGCGGGCAGGCCACGGGCGCAGCGGCGCAGCCCCGGGGCCGCCGAGGGCACAGCCCGGCGGAGCGCCGCCAGCACGAGGCCGCGGGCGGCGGCGGCCTCCGCGGCCCCCTCCAAGAGAGCCGCCTGCCAGAGGGGTTGGCAGCAAGTAGGGCAGAGAGGCGGCACTCTCTCGCAGCCCAGATCATCGACGTGTAGGCACTAGAGGTACACACGCACATACACACATACACACATCCATCCGTCCGTCCATCCATCCGTCCATCCATCCATCCATCCGTCCGTCCGTCCGTCCGTCCATCCATCCATCCATCCATCCATCCATCCGTCCATACACACACGTACATACAGACAGACAGACAGACAGACAGACAGACAGACAGACAGACAGACAGACAGATAGACACACACACACACACGCAGACAGACAGACAGACAGACAGACAGACAGACAGACAGACAGACAGACAGACAGACCGACGGACAGACAGACAGACAGACAGACCGACGGACGGACGGACGGACGGACGGACGGACGGACGGACAGACAGACAGACAGACAGGCATACAACAAACAAGCACACGTACATATGCATGCATGCATGCATACGTACATGCATGAATGCATACATATATGCATGGATACACACATACAGTCATACAGATCATCCCTACATACATACATACACCTATACATACATGCATGTATACATGCATGCATGACCTTACATTGCATTACACATACATACATAAATACATACATACTTACATACATACATACATACATACATACATACGTACGTACGTACATACATACATACATGCATGCAGTCATACATACATACATGCATGCATACATGCATGCATGCATGCATGCATGCATGCATGCATACATACATACATACATACATACATACAAGTGCATGCACATGTGCATGCATGTACGCATACATGCATACATGCATACATGCCGATCTGACTACCTACATACATACATACATACATGAATACACACACGAATGTACATGTATACATACATTCATGCATACGTACATTCAGCATGCATGAATGCATGCATGCATAATACGTACATCGATACATACATACATACGTACATACATACATACGTCCATACGTCCATGAATTCATACATACAGACATACATACATACAGCACATACACATATATATATACAAACATACATAGATACATACATATATGAATACATACATACGTACACACATGCACACATACATACATGCGTACAGACAGACAGACCTACATACATAGGCACACATTTATACACGTACACATGCATACATATCTACACGCATGCATGCAGCCATGCATGCATGTAAACATACTTACATACATACATACATACAGGCATGCATGCATGCATGCATACATACATACACACACATGCATACATACATACATGCATGCATTCACACATACACACATACATACATACAAGAATGACAGAGATACGTATACACACATGCGTACAGACAGACCGACAGACCGACAGACCGACAGACCGACAGACCGACAGACAGACAGACAGACAGACAGACAGACAGAGAGACAGGCAGACAGACAGACAGGCAGACCTACACATGTATATATCTATATATATACATACATAGTCACACATACATACACACAAGTATACTTGCATGCATACATACATGCATTCATGCATGCATGCATGGGTACATACATACGCATACATGCGTACATACAGACATACATATATTCATGCATGCCTATATGCGTGCATACTGAGAAAGAGAGTGAAGGGGGGAGAGTGAAAATAGAAAGAAAGAGAAAGAGAGAGAGAGATGAAAAACTACAAAACACAGTAAACGATAACACTAACACCAAAAACTGCAATGGTAAGAACAACTCATTCAAGGGAGGCAGAACCACCTGGACCCGAAAGTTGGCGTTTACTAAATGGCCCTGGGCGTTTTCTACACAGCCCTGCACTGTCCGATTCCTTTTTTGGGTGCGTATACTAAACGGCTTCGCTTGTCGGGGTGATCATAATGTAGGTGGATGTTCTGCCCTTCATTTATGTAACTGAGTCATGAACTACTGAAATAACGAAGTAACGAAGCACGTGAACGGGTACATTGGGCATGCTTTAGGTATTCGATCTACACACTCGACACTTTTGCATCGTCGTGCGATCAGACCTCATGCTTTGTCAGAGTTCCATCCCTCTGCTGCTGGTTGTAAGCCACTGCTACTCCTTTATTGCCAGACAGATGTGAAAAAAACGACCGATCGGGGCAGACACATGAAGGAGACATCGCTCTCTACCACCCGCCAGACCGACAAGCCTCTGAGGCCAGTCGACGATCGCGATGCCGAGCCACCGCTGAAGAGCGACAGAGAATGAGGAGGGCGCTGTGGCGGGGTGGGCTCCAAAAACAAACAACATTGAAGGGGCCCCAGGACACACGAATAAATACACACAAATAAAAAGATTCCCCATAGTTTCGCATACTTTCTGGGTTTTTGTCTTTCTTCCCAATTCCTATATTCTCCCATATTTTCTCAGGAATCGAGGATGAATTGTGTCTGTGTGTTTTTTCCCCTCCCGAACAACATGAGCGCGGGGGACGCAATCCCCAAGGTGGAGGACAGCATGTAATCCGCGGGCCGGCGGCGACACACCGCACGCCATCTTTCCCACGGCAGCCGTGTGCTCCTCCGCGCTGAGGGCGGGTGCCACTCCACGCACCATTGAAGGGGCCCCAGGACACGCAAATAAATACACACAAATCAAAGGATCCCCCATATTTTCCCATATTTCCTGGGTTTCTGTCTTCCCCCCCCACTTCCCATAGTTTCCCATATTTTCTGGGAAATCGAGGATTCATTGTGTCTGTGCGTTTCTTTTCCTCCTGAACCATACCCGCGCGCTGGCGCTCGCCCTCCAACGCCCTCCGGCCTCACACTGCAAGGATGATCACACGGCCCCCTGCCTCGCGGAGGCCGCGAGAGCGCGCGAGAAACACGAGGGGGGGACGAACGACTGAAGGCCCCTGGGATGGGTTCGAACAGATGGGGTCGGCGTGGGGAACATCGGGCTCGACATCGAGCCGCATCGCCGGAGCATCGGCGATGCGGCGCGATCCTCCGACACGCGTGCCGAGAACCACAAAAGAGCTGGAAAGAGTGAAGCTGGAAATGCCATGAAAGCAGAAGACTGGGAGGGGGCAAAAAACGAGCCTGAAACGGCCGGGACGAGGTCGTCGGTGCTGGCAAAACTGGAAGCTGGCAAGCAGGGACTACCGTGGGAACTGGTGGGAACTGGAGGGACACTGGTGGGAAACTGGAACTGGGCGGAACTGGAGTTAGGTCGGGCCTGTCCCCCTACAGGGGGATTTTGGACGAACAATTCAAAATACCAACAAGAGAAGTGCTCGAAAATGATCAAAAAATAGTCCCCGCACTATTTTGTTGTACCATTTTTGGATACTCCCCCCGTGGAGGGACAGGCCCGAATTAGAACTGGAGGGAAGCTGGCGAAAAACTGGAGGCGAACTGGAGGGAAGCAGGCAAGGACTGGCGTAGAGAGCCAGCGTGCCAACCACAGAGAACGCACAGAAATGAGGAGCGAAGGGGCTTCGTCCGGCCTCGGCGAGCCTCGGTCACGAACCCTCCTCCCCCCCCTCCTCCTCCTCCTCCTCCTCCTCCACCTCCTCCTCCTCCTCCACCTCCTCCTCCTCCTCCTCCTCCTCCTCCTCCTCCTCCTCCCCCTCCTCCCCCTCCTCCTGCGCGCGGCCCGGGCCACGTGCGCCGCGCTCCTCTGCGGGTCCCCCATATCGCTGCTGCCGGCGTAGAACTCAGGAGCGGCTCGAAAACCCGAGCCCCGTGTCTGTAGGTTAACGACCAAAGAGTCGACCTCCTCCTCCTCCTCCTCCTCATCCTCCTCCATCCTCCCTCCTCCTCCTCCTCCCCTCCACCCCCCCCTCCTCTCTCCTCCTCGTCCTCCTCCTCCTCCTCCTCCTCCTCCTCCTCCTCCTCCTCCTCCTCCTCCTCCTCCTCTTCCCCCGCCACAGTCACCCCTAGGACGAGGGTGGCTAATCCTTCCAGGGCGCTGCGACGAGGGCAGCGCGGTACGTTGCACCACTACCTGAGCTGATACGCTAGCGGCATGTAACGGTATACTGGTGATATGATGTACTGGTCGAAAACCCGAGCCACTTCTGAGCCCGAAGCGTTGGAGGCCTGGAAATGGGCACCAACACCAACGCACGGGGCTGCCTCCACAGGGGGGGAGGTGATCCCAGATTTCGGTGTCGGTGGTGATACTTCGGTCACCTTGGAAGCCAGAATATTTCCACCATCACCGAGATCGGGATCTTCTTCGTTCGGTGCGGTGGAGGCACACCGCCGATGTTGGTGTTGGTGTCAACCTCTAGGCCTGGGAAAGCGGCCCATCTTTGAGCGTCTCGACTGCAGTAAAGGAAAAAGCGGCATGGACGTAAACTTCCGAAGTTCCGATCGGGTATCTTAAGATAGGTCGGGCATGTCCTCCTACGGGCGGATTCTGGGCGAAAAATGAAAAAAATAGTCGAACCAATACCACAAAATGGTCGAACATAGTAAAACAAAAAATGAAAAACCGTCCCCATACTAATTCTGACTATGTTTGAATATTCCTCCTGTAGAGGGATAGGCCCGACTAGATTCTAACTCGGCGCACTGACTTCTCAGACCTCGGCTGGCGCGCGAGGGGCACGGCGCAACGCCGATCCACGAAAGCCGCGCGGGGCACCGAAGGTTTGCTCGTGCCGCTGGTCTTCTTCAACAGGAGGAGCACAAGGAGCCCACAGAGGACGTGTGATGGGCCTGTCTTCCACCACCACCGCCACCATAAGTTGGAGGGGGAGGGGCTCCTCCTCTTCCTCCTCCTCCTCATTCTCCTCCTCATCCTCCTCCTCCTCCTCCTCCTCCTCGTCCTCCTCCTCCTCTTCGTCGTCCTCCTCCTCCTCCTGCTTCCCCCCTCCAACTTATGGTGGTGGTGGTGGAAAACAGGCCCATGAACGTACGCGCCCAACCGCCTACATGAATACGGCACCCCAATCCGCGAGACCATTCTCGTGGTACGAGCGCTTCCGCAATGCGTACTTTCGAAACCAGCGCGGATTTACGCACGCGTACATCCTTCTGTCGCTCCTGAGAGTAGAAATCCCCCGGTAGATCGCCGAAAAGACCCCGGTATCAAGCCCGCACGCAAATGGCCGTCCTGCCATTCGACGCCGACCTGCCGTTCGACGTCACCGAGTTGCTCCTCGCCAGGGGGGGGGCCAGGAGCCACCAGGCCACCGGGAGGGCGAGGTGACGAACAGGGGAGGAGGGACAGCAGGGGCAGCAAGGGCGGGGAGGAGGAGGAGGAGGAGGAGGGCGAGGAGGAGGAGGGGGAGGAAGGACGGAGGTAAAGGGGGGAGGGGGAGGGGGAGTGGAACCAGGCCAAAACACACACACACACACACGCACACACATACACCCTTAAACTTCCTCTCGGTGTCTTGCCAGCTACCTTTTTCCCTCATTCCCCCTTCCTCTTCCCAACTGCTGTCGGTTTCGTAAGTTTACTTCTTATCGCTTCCAGCCGGCGACTCCAGGAGCGGTGCTCCTGAAGTCACCCAGGCATCCGTTTGATCAACCCCCCGAAGGGCCGACCGGCCCTAAGAGAGGGAAGGGCTGCGTTCGAAGAACTCTCAAGCCACCAGGAATTAGGAACGAGGAGGAGGAGGAGGACGAGGAGGAGGAGGAGAAAAAGGAGAAGAAGAAGAAGAAGAAGAAGAAGAAGAAGAAGAAGAAGAAGGAGGAGGAGGAGGAGGAAAGGGGAGGAGAGAGGAGGAGGGGGAGGAGGATGGACGAGGAGAAGGATGGACGAGGGAAGGGGAACGGGACGAGGAGGAGAAGAAAGGGGCAAGGGACGAGGACGAGGAGAAGAGGAGGAGGCGGAGGAGGAAGCGAAGAGGAGGAGGACGAGGTGGAGGAGGAGGAGGTGGAGGAGGAG
>CAUYUJ010011103.1:0-15000 GCA_963575745.1 Prorocentrum cordatum
CGATCGCTCCCGTTGCCCAGGGGGGGCGGGCAGGTAACGATCGTTACGCTTAGGTCGGGCATGTCTTCCTACAGGCGAATTCTGAACGACAAATACAAAATAGTCAAAACATGTTCAAAGCATCATCAAGACTACTAAATTCATTCGCAACTAACGGACGCCTAACCCTTTGGCGAGGGGACCTGCGTTAGGAGGGCCAGCGACATTAGGGATAGAGGGTCTGCCTTCCTGCAAGTGTACCATACCAAACCGCCCAGAGTTATTGCCCCCCGATGCGAATACGGGGACCTCGGTGAGGCCACGTCTTCACTATGCCAGTAAGTTTAGGGGTTCTTCTGTCCTCGATGATACGATGCCCAACCACAAGTGCTGTCCAGAACCGACAGCGGCCGCCCGTGGGCAGGCGGCTTTTTCTCTCAGATGGACAACGGCCGCGGCGGCGCCGACAGAGAGACCGGTTCAGAACGAACAAGAGATGCTGTTGGACTTGGTACCCACTCTTTCCGTGCCCATTTCGATCGTCCCGATGGGTGGCTGGGACGTGGGCCTCAGGCAGCCGATCAGAACGGTCCTGGCACCCGCGGAGCGCCCTCGACGAGGCGCAGCTGCTGGCTACCGCCCCGAGGCCCCGAACGCCTCCGAAAGCGACAGAAAACCCTTGAAACGTCCGCACATCCCGTGGATGACGCCGCCAGCAGGAGGCGGCGATCGACGATCGGCCGGCGGCGGCCCCACGACGGCTGAGCGGGGGAGCAAAGGTTGTGATGCGCCTCAGAAGGGGCGCCGGGGAGAGGGGAGTCAGCACAGCATGTCACTAGAAATGTGCGCGGACGAGCGGGTGGTGAGGAGATGCGTTGCGAGAACCAATGACAAGAAACATACGAATGAGAAGAAAAAGAATAAGAAGGAGAAGGGGAAGAAGAAGAGGGGCTGGTCACCTTGGGAGTTTCATAGTCCGAGCCATGATCTCGTGCACATCTCTAGTCCTCACACCCCTCGTCGACGCCACGCCTGGCGGCGTTCGGGCCGGAACTCGGGCCTCCCCGGCCGTCCAGCAGGATTCGGGCACCCACGAGACGCTCGACGAGACGCGGCTGCTGGAAAGCACCCAGCGGCGAGAAGGCCCCGAAGAACCAACGGCCAAGTTTCGGGGATGGACAGAACCCACTGTGGTCAAAGGTGGCGTAATGAACACGACCTCGGGCCCAAGCCGGGCAGGCGCAAACTTAGAAAATGACGGCCTCGGCGCCCTCTCGAGAACCGCAAACGGACAATTCGCTAATCGACGTCTTGAAGAAGAAAAGCCATGAACATGAACTCTTGGCGCTCCGCGCGGATTTCTTGGATCTGCGCTGAACCCCCCTCCCTGGCGCGCGGAGCGCGCCAGGGGCGGCGCTGGAGGCGCCGCCAGGGGGGCCCAGCGCGGATCCAAGAAATCCGCGCGGAGCGCCAAACGTTTATGCTCATGTGTTTTTGTTCGTTCTTGGGGGTGGGGAAAGTGCGGAAGGATTCTCAGAAGGAGGCTGCCTCTTGGGAAGGCGCCGGCCTTGCATCTAGAGATGCGGCCCGCACCTCCTGAGAAGCAGGAGTGCATCCTAAGAAGCTCTCCCCCCTCCCCTCACCCCCCTCTGCGCGTGCCTGATTTGGACGCCCGAAATGGGTACGGAAAGAATGGGTACAATGCTCAACAGCAAACGTGGTCCCAAACCAACAGCGGCCGCTGTTGGGCATGCGGCCTTCTGTCTCGAATGGACACAGGCCGCGGCGGTGCGGACAGCGAGCCCCGCTCAAGATTTAAGCAGGAACCGACCGTCCCGGCATTCCTAAGTCCTACCACGAAATGTTCTCAGAACCCACAAATGTTATAAGAACAAAATAATAATCTTAGAATATTAACCCGATGTGTTAAAACAAGACAGACTCCGATAGAAATGTTCTAAGAACATGTCGTGGAAACCACAAGAGGCTCTCAGAACATTGTTTGGTAGGGCTATAGGCACGCGGGGACGCTTCGCCACTGCTTGAAAGATGAACAGGAACTGCTGCTGGGCATCGTACCCACTCTCTCCGTACCCATTTCGGGCGTCCAGACCCGAAGCCCTGCCCGAGCCCCGACGGCCGGAGCCCGCGGAAATTTCCCCGCGCACACACCTGGCCGGGGCGGCCGACGGCGCGGCCGCACGACGGCTCCTCCGGCGCACTGCTGGCGCCGGAGGAGCCCCGGCGTGTCGAGGGGAGCGCCCCGCGGGGGGGGGGACGAGGCCAGCCGCACATGACACAGCAGATGTCGTCCCCCGTCACTCCTTCTCCTCCTCCTCCTCCTCCTCCTCCTCCTCCTCCTCCTCCTCCTCCTCCTCCTCCTCCTCCTCCTCCTCCACTTCATCGGCTCAGGGCCTCTTGGAAGGCTGGCCTCTCCTCCTCCTCCTGCTCATCCTCCCGTGCCTCCTCCTCCTCCTCCTCCTCCTCGTCCATCCTCGTCCTCCCCTCCTCCTCCTCCTCATCGCTTCTCCTCTCCTCCTCCTTCCCTCCTCCTCCTCCACTTCATAGGCTCAGGGCCTCTTGGTGAAGGCTGCCCTCTCCTCATCCTCCTCCTCCCTCCTCCTCCTCCTCCTCCTCCTCCTCCTCCTCCTCCTCCTCCTCCTCCTCCGTGCCTCCTCCCGTGCCTCCTCCTGCTCCTCCTCCTCCTCCTCCTCCTCCTCCTCCTCCTCCTCCTCCTCCTCCTCCTCCTCCTCGTTCCTCCTCCTCCTCCTCCTCTCCTCCTCCTCTCCTCCTCCTCCTCTCCTCCTCCTTCTCCTCCTCCTCCTCACTCCTCCTCCTCCTCCTCCTCCTCCTCCTCCTCCCCCCCCCTTCTCCCCACCCCCTCCTTCTCCTCCTCCTCCTCCTCTCCTCCTCCTCCTCCTCCTCCTCCTCCTCCTCCTCCTCCTCCTCCTTCCTCCTCCTCCTCCCGTTACTGCATTCTCCTCCTCCTCCTCCTCCTCTCCTCCTCCGCACTCCTCCTTCTCCTCCTCCTCCTCTCTGTCCTCTTCCTCCTCCTCCTCCTCCTCCTCCTCCTCCTCCTCCTCCTCCTCCTCCTCCTGCACCGCCGACCCGGTGATCCAGTGGGTCCTGGCTGGGGGTGGGAGTGGCTTCTGGGGGCCCTTGGGGGCACAAAACCACCCTCACCCCCAGCCAGGAAACCTGGATCACCAAATTGGGAGGGGGGGTCCTGGCAACGGGTGGAGGTACCTTGTGTTTTGAGGGCGGCCAGTAGGTATAGCTGGGACGGGTGGCCAGATCCGGTCAAAATCGGCCCCTGGGCCCCTGCAGGGGTCGGTCTGGTGCAGTTTTTCACCCCAGATTCGTTTTTCACAGGTTCCGGGCCCGAAAACGAACCCAGAGGCCGAACAAAAAACACAACACCTTCCCGTACCCAGAACCTCGGACCTGCCCGCCCTTTCTGCTGGCCAGTCCAGTGCTGGGCCCTCTCAGACCCCCAGACGGCTCCGAGTCGTGCTGTCCGCAGGCCCAAAGCGATAGGGGGAGCAAGCATTGGGGGGACGGAAGGGTGGGGTAGGAGCAGATGTGGGATTGTGAGGAAGATCGCTCGAAACGGCTCCTGGAAGAAGGGAGTGTGAGCCTCCCGCTGGGTTCGCTCACCATCTAGTAATGTTAAGATTGGCTCAGGAAGCGTTCCGAGTGTTCCAAAAGTATCTAGCGGCGCAGCAGATGCGGAGCATTAGGAAATAGGGGAATTACGGGAAGCTATCACTATCATGATCTATTGCTCCTCTGTTCTGAAAACCTGGGAAATCCTGGAACTTCTCATTATCATTACCTCCCGCTCCAATGACTGTCCGGTCGCCCGAATCATCCAGGATAACTGAGGTCCAGGGCAACTCCAAATTGTGACCCCGAGGCGCGAATCTGTACCAACCCTACTGATTCGGGAGGTTGGACGTCCGAATTATCCGGAATAATTGCGGTCTGCGGTAATTCCGGTTTGGGGCCCCCGAGGCGCGAATCTGAAGCTACCCCTCCAGCCCTGATGATTCGGGTCTCTTCATCGAGGATGCAAAAGACCCTAACCCTACTAACAGAGTGAAGACGTGGCCTCACTTCGGTCCCCGTCTTTGCATGAGGGATAATCAATGAGCGGTCTGGCCTGGTGCATCTGCAGAAAAGACCACCTATCCCCAATGTTTCTGGCCCTCCAACCCCAAGTCTCATCACCCAGGTTTTAGGACCCTTGTCTGGCCAATCAGCTCTAACTCACCCCACCTTGGGATACAGTCGAAACGCTGTCATAAGGAACCCTCAGGAACGAGGCCCCCTTTTTTCCAAAAGTTCAGCTTCGATTTCGCATCGAACACCTGAGGGAAGCTGTAAAACAGTCAGTCAAAGGGCATTGAGCCACTCCCCAACGCAAAGGGCTCCTTCTCGAGAGGCCCAACTTAGAGGCCTCCCAGATAGGGTCCGAGTAGATGGGGTCGAAGAAACGCGCCGCATCGCAGACGCATCGGCGATGCATCGGCGATGTATCGGCGACGTCGGCGTGGAGAAACTCGGGCTCCACATCGAGCCGCGGAACACCGATGCATCGGCGATTCGGCGCGATCCTCCGACCCCATCTACTCCGACACCATCCAGGAGGCCTAAACTTAGGTCGGGCATGTGCCCCTACAGGCGGATGTTGGACGACAACTAACACATAGTCAAAAAGGCTTCGAACATAGCAAACCACACGCGACAAACACGTCCGCAGACTTGTTCGAAAACTGCGTCTGAATACTCTTCATGTGGAGTTATGTTGCTCCCCTCGCACTTACGGACCGCATCCCAGAAATAAATTCAAGCACCCAGAGAAGAAGTATCGAAACAGTGTCGAAAGAGTATCGCCTCCCATGGGATGCACAAAGACATACTAGTACTATGTGTTCTCCTTGCAGGCGCGCGTCCGACCCACACATATAGTATACCCATATTGTAATATGTCGTTTCCCGAGCGGTGTAGCCAGAATGCGCCAGCCACGACGCATATACTAAAAGATCTCTCTGTGCGCGCATCGCCCAAAGGTGGGGCGACGCACATGTAGTATAAGTATGTTGGGGTTACGCCGGTCCCAGGGCCCGCCACGTGAAAACCCTACAGTTTCGGCACTTTCTGGGTGCTCGAAATTGTTTCTGGCGGTCGAGACGAAAGCAGGTTGGAACATCATAACTGTAGAGTTGTGTATGCCACGACACTGGACACCCTAACAATCATATCGTTGAATTCAACATGTTTTTAAACTGTCGGGAAATGGTTTAAACATGGTTTGAACGTGGTGAAAACATGTTTCAGACATGTTTAGCACATGGTTTAGACATCTGGCAATTCTGTGGCAACTCGCTTCCTCTCCATGGATCGTCCTCCACAACTGTAGAGGGACAGGCCCCACGGACATCTGGGGGGGCCCAGAGACCCCCCCCCCGCGACCCCCCCCGAGGAGGGGCCCTGCCGCGGCGCAGAGAGGCGGCCTCCCGGGCCAGCCCAGGCAGCTCCAGGGCCGCGAGGGGCGGCGCCTGCGAGGGTGCGGCGGGGGGGGGGGGGGGGGGGAAGGAGGGAGGAGGGGGGAGTTTGGGTGAGGAAGAGGAGGGGAAGGAGGAGGAGGAGGAGGAGGAGGAGGAGGAGGAGCGATCGCCATCAGGACCTCGGAAGAGAGGCCGGCCCCGACAGAATTGGGGCAACATGGTGATGAACAATTGTCTGCGCGTGGCCGGCTCCGCCACTCGCCTTGCTGATGACTTCCGCCTGGAGGACGGTGCAGCGCAAGCTTGGGCGTCGGCCGTGCGATCTTGGTACATGCAGTGCATTTGTCCCATCTCTGCTAGCGCACCGTCTGGTGCAAGGCTTCTGACTGACCGGTTTGAGCAGCCCTCGCCCAGCTTTCGAATGGACGCGGTGGGCTATCGGGCGCCTATCGGAGATCGGTAAGCGATGGGGGGTGGATGCGCTCCCCCTCTGAGCCCATGTCCCCCTCCGAGAGGCTGCCCCCGGTCCGCGGACGCAGGCGCGCAGGCGTCGGCCGGGCAAACGGCGGGGCGCACCGAGGAAGAGGCGAGGCACGAGGAGAAGCATGGGAGGACCTGATGGGGGCGGAGCAGGCGGAGGCCTGTCAGAACATGCGATGCTGCAAATACGTGCCGCTTGCCCCGGAAGACAGACCAGGTCCTCACGCTCCGTTTGGACGCCGCAGGCTGGGGCATACCGCGGGATGCCAGGCCCCGCGCCGCTCGCGGGGCTGCACAACGGCCCCTGGGCCGTGCCTGATGCCCCTCCTCTTCTTCCTCGTCCTCCTGATCCTCTGGCTCCTCCGCGTCCTTCTGCCCGAGCTCCTGCTTCTCGCCCAGTACCTCCCTCCTCCTCGTCCTCCTCCTGGTCATCCTCATCATCATCATCATCATCATCATCATCATCATCATCATCATCATTCATCATCATTCATCATTCATCATCATCATCATCATCATCATCATCATCATCATCATCATCATCATCATCATCATCATCATCATCATCATCATCATCTTCATCAGCATCAGCATCAGCATCAGCATCAGCATCATCATCATCATCATCATCATCATCATCAGCATCAGCATCAGCATCAGCATCAGCATCATCATCATCAGCAGCATCATCATCAGCAGCAGTATGATCATCATCATCAGCAGCAGCATCGTCGACATCATCATCGTCATCGTAATCCTCATCATCCTCATCATCAGCATCATCAGCATCATCAGCATCATCAGCATCGTCTTGTTCATCGCTACCATCGTGATCATCCCATCACCATCATCATCATCACCAACATCAACAACATGATCAACAATATCATCATCATCATCATCATCATCATCATCATCATCATCATCATCATCATCATCTACAACATCGCCATGACCGTCAGCGTCAACCAATCAAAAACACCGATACCATAAAGCATAACCGTCACCATCACCATCACCGTCACCATCAACCACACCATCATCACCATAAATGGGCCATCAACATCACCATCATCTTCACCACCAGCAAGACAACCACCAACACCATCACTACCACCTCAATAATACCAGTCACCATCACCGGCAGCATCATAGACACCATCATCATACTCAATATCATCAGCATTATCACCAGCATCATCATCATCATCACCATCATCATCATAATCGTCACAATCAACATCAGCATCATCATCATCACCATCATCATCGTCACCACCACCACCACCACCACCACCACCATCATCATCATCATCATCATCATCATCATCATCATCATCATCATCACCCCCACCACCATCACCACCATGGCCAACATCCTCCTTATTTGGAAAACCAAGAGGTACGGATACCGCGACTCCCCAGAACTCTTCGACCAAAGTTTCGAGGCGGGTCCAACGGTGGCAACGAGGGTCTCCCAGGAGGCCCAAAAAGGCGAAGGCGGGGCAAGGGCAGCGGTATGGGTACCTTTGCATCCTCCGACCCACCCTCCTCTGGGGCCGGGCGAAAGGGGGGGATAGCAAAGGGAGGGTTTGAGAATCAGCTCACGTAGCTGACTTTCCCGGCGCCTCCCGGCGCCGGAGGCGGCTATGTATCGAGGAATGGGCCCCTCGGTGGGGCCGAAACCAGCTGCATGCAGCAGATTTCGTACCCCACCCCCCCCCCCCTTTCGCCGCGACCCGATCCTCCTCCTCGTAACACCACAGGTGCCATCATCACTCGGCTACGTAACACCACAGGTGCCATCATCACTCGGCTACACGCAGGAATGACCCTGGGTAAGAGTGACCTCTGGTGCGCGGCGTTTTGGGGGCCGCGGGGGGACCAAACTCAGGCGCGCAAGGCGTTAACCATCGCATCGCGTTCGGCGATCGGGGAACCCCACTGGGCCCGCACCAAAGGTCACTCCAGCGAAAGGTCACTCCTACGTGCAGTCGAATCACCACCAGCACGATCACCACCCGACGACCCCGGCCGCTGCCCCCGGGCCGCCCGGCGACGGCGGCGGCCTGGAGCGAGCCCGGCGCGCCGTGGGCGGCGCTCGGCGGGCTCCTCGGGCGCGGCGCGCCTCGTCGCCGCCGCCCGTCGGCGTCGGGCGGCCGCCGCCGTGCTTCGGCGCGGCGCGCCGCGCCGCCGTGGCCGCTCGCCGTCGGTCGCCGTCGCAGGACGCAGCCAGGACGATGACACGTGCAGGCGAGGGTAAAAGCGAGAATCTCCGAGGATGGGCCCGTTGTCCACCACCGCCACCACAAGAAGTTGGAGGGGGGAAGGAGGTGGAGGAGGAGGAGGAGGAGGAGGAGGAGGAGGAGGAGGAGGAGGAGCAGGAGGAGGAAGAGGAGGAGGAGGAGGAGGAGGAGGAGGGGCAGGAGGAGGAGGAGGAGGAGCCTCCTCATCTGAGGTCTGGCAGCTCTGGAGGACATCTCTCGTGCGCCGCGGCCTCCGCGGAGCGGTCGGGAGCCCTCTCTCGTAGGCTCCCGAGTGCTCCGGAATCTGCCTGGTCCCGGTGGGGCCCTGTTCGGCGTCCCCAAATGCGATCTACAAAAGTGCGAACTACAAAAGTGCGAACCACAAAAGTGCGAACTACAAGTGCGAAGAACTCGTTCTCTAGTGCGAACTACAAGAAGGAAGCAATCCAGGGCAACTGAGGCGCGAGAACGGGCAGCCCCACCCAGGTGCTGATAGTTCACTCGGGGCTCTGATCCTCGCGTCGTGCAGAATTGCAGTGCGTTGTGCTGCTTGTCTCCGAACGGGGGGGGGCCCTCTGTGAAGGGGCCCTGGGACACACACAAATAAATACACACAAATAAAAAGATTCCCCATATTTCCACATATTTTTGGGGTTTTCGTCTTCCCCCCACTTCCCGTATTTTCCTGCATTTTCTGGGAATCGACGATTAATTGTGTATATGTGTGTTTCGTTCCCTCCTGACTCTGGGCCCCAGGGCCGTCAGAAAAAATGGCTCGGGATGAAGAGCCAGGCCAGTCCTTGGGAAGAGGTCCAGGCCTCTGGGGAGCCGCGTTGAGGAAAAAACGCGACGTCGGGTGTCTGGAAGTGTCGTTAACATCGTCGCGTTGGCTATCGCCTTCGCCGTGGCCTTGGTCGTCGTCGCCGCCGTCGCCGGCACCGTGGCCAGCGCCTCGTCGCCGCTGCAGGACGACCTTCGTCGCCGGCGGTCGAAAATAGAAGCGGCTGTCCTCGCCGCCGCCAGGCAATCGTCGATTACAAGCACTTCATGGCGGCGCCAGTGCGTCCAGGGGAGAATGATGATCTTCTACAAGAGTGCCCAGTAGTGTTCGGAAGATTCCGGGGCCTGGGATGGCGTTCATCAGCTGCGCCTCGTCGGAGGCGCTCGCGAAATTGCCAGAATCGACCCGCCTGGCCCGCGCATCGTCGCCGTCGCCGCCGCCAGTCGGTCGGCCGGTCGTCGACGAGGCTGACACCCAAAGCGGCGGGTCTGTCGCCCTGGCTGGCCTCTGCTGACTACCTACCAGACCACCCCAACCCAACCCGAAGACCCGAAGTTCGGGTTGGGGGGGGTACGGGTTCCATATGTATTTTTGCAATGTTCACCGAACCCCCCCCAACTGGAAATGGAGTGCAAATCGAAGCCTTCGGGTTGGGTTGGGGTGGTTTGGTGGGCGGTGATCTGCAGGCCAGGCCGCGGGCCGCAGGGTTGTCAGCAGACGGCTCGGAGCGCAACACCTGCCCCGGAGAGAGGGGGTGGTCGAGATGCTCGGGGGCCCACGCGTCGAGCAGGTCGGGGCGCCAGACGTCCAGGAATCGATCGATCGATCGATCGAGCATCGATCGAGGATCGACCGATCGAGGTGCGATGGATCGAGGGCCGATTGAGGATCGAGGATCGATCGAGGATCGATCGATCGAGGTTTTGCCCCAGCGTCAGCTTCGTGGAGAGCTGTCCAGACGACCCCGAGGGCCGTCAGACCTTCACCCGGGACGAAGCACTGCCCCTCTGGAAAGGGATGCACAACCGCCGCCCTGGACGACCGAGACTGGAGGTCTTCGGGAGTGGGGTATCGTGCCCAGATCGGCGATGAATGTAGAAGAAGAGAAAACAGCATAAACATAAACTGTCGGCACTCCGCGCGGATTTCTGGGCGCTCCGCGCTGATTTCTGGAGTCTGCGCTGGACCCCCCTCCCTGGCGCGCGGAGCGCGCCAGGGGCGGCGCCAGAGGCGCCGCTTGGGGGGGGGGGGCCCAGCGCGGATCCAAGAGATCCGCGCGGAGCGCCACAAGGTTATATTTACGCAGTTCTGACTTCTCCGAAAGTGGGCGAGTGGGCGCGGATGCGTCCCGCCCTGAGCCTCTCCCTTCCCCCCACGTTGCCCCTGCGGACCTCCCTCCTTTCTGAGGGAGCCGAGAGCTTTTTTGGGGTCCCAAACCCGTGTGGTGACAGACCGTGCGGTGGCCTCGCCAAAAGACCTCACCGCACGGTCCGTCACCGCACGGTCTCGGGACCCTGGAGGCTCCTGTCGCCCGAGACGTCCTCGGAGAGGGACCCGAGCCCCAAAACCGCGCGGTGACCCCGAATCCCCACCGACTCACCGCACGGTGTGGTCCCCACCCCGAGGAGGAGGAGGAGGAGGAGGAGGAGGAGGAGGAGGAGGAGGAGGAGGAGGAGGGCCCCTGATCTGACGCCCCCCCCCAGACCTCCCCCCCGGGGCGCGCCCAAAAACCAGGGTCTCGGGGCGAGGCCGGCCGTGGCGGGGGGCGAGGGCCTCTCCCAGGAGGCCCCACGGAGGCGAGGGCGAGCTCCGAGAGAGGCGCCAAGCAGTCGGCCCAGATCCCAAGACCATATGTCCTGGATTCCCCTGGTCCACTCCACGCACCATATTTCGGGGATGGACAGACCCCCTCTGTAGCAAGACGTGGTTTCGTGAAAACGACCTGAGGCCCAAACCTGGCGGGCGCAAGCCTGGAAAATAACGGCCACGGCGCCCTCTCGAGAGCGGAGAACGGACAATGCACGAATCGACGTGTCACTGTTGGGGCTCTGTCTGCCCCGAATATGTCCTGGATTCTCCTGGTCCACTCCATGTCCCGTCGTGTCGATGTCCAATCGCACCCCATAAATCCAGGCGCGTGCCCGTGCTTGCGCCTGGGGTTCGCCCTCCGACTTCCTCCGCCGGGCACGCCGGGGAAGACGGACAGACAGACAGACAGACAGACAGACAGACAGACAGACAGACAGACAGACAGACAGACAGACAGACAGACAGACAGACAGACAGACAGACAGACAGCGCATTCGCAAAACATATGCAGCACGACGTACTCTGACTTGCAAGGGCTGGCGCGCACCCGAAACTGAAGGGCGAACGGATTTGGACTGCGCTCTGATTCGCCGAAGAGACGGTCAGCCGAAGTGCGGCACTCACCAGCTGCTGGCAGAAGCACGCGGTATCTAGCAGCACGGGCGCCAAAGTGTAAATGCTCCGCCGTGGCGCCCAGGGCGAACGGAAAGGGGGAAGGGAGGACAGCGAGGAAAAGAGGGAAGCACCACGCGAGCGAGGAGGGATGGGGAGGAGCTCGGCGCACACCTGCGCCTGTGCCTGGGCGGCCCCCCCCGTCCCCGAAGGCTCGGGAGTCCTCTGGCCTCCTGGGAAGTGTTCTGAGCCTTCCCCGGAGACGCAGAGGAAACTGCCTGGAAGGCGCGAGGGCCTCCGAGTATTCCCACCGACTCCTGAGCAGGCCTTCTCCTTCCCACTTCCCCCCCCTCGCTCGCCGCCCTCCGACGTCCTCCGCTGGGCACGCCGGGGGGCGGGGGCGGAAACGGAGGGGCGCCGACTGACTTCCCCCACTGGGCCCAGGTCGGGCACGTCCTCCTACAGGCGGATTTCGGGAGAGACATGAAAAAAATCAAATACCCCCAAATCGTCAAGCACACTAGAAACATCGTCCCCGGACAATTATTGGATGATTATTGCACTTTCCACCTGTAGAGGGACGGTTAACACTGGGCACGCCAGGGAGTGGGGGTGGAAACGAAATGGGCGCCATGCGGGCTCGGGCGGGGGGCGTCCCGGGGCACCCGGAAGCCGAGCGCCCGCCCCACGGGCCGCGCTCCTGCCCGGGCGCGCCGTCGGGGACGCCCTGGGGCCTCGGGCACGGTCGCCCTCCTCCTCTCCCCTCCTCCTCCTCCTCCTCCTCCTCCTCCTCCTCCTCCTCCTCCTCCTCCTCCTCCTCCTCTCCTCCTCCTCCTCCTCCTCCTCCTCCTCCTCCTCCTCCTCCCCCTTCTCCACCCCTTTCCTTATAAATAATGTTTCCCTGTCGCACCCCAAGGCTTTTTTAGGGCGGGCCGGGCTTTTCGCATGGACTGGAAACTTACAATTTGGTACCCGTCCCCAGGAAAAGGTCGGGACCTCCAGGGGAGCCAAGCTGTGAAAAAGCGTCGGATGTCTGGAGATGCTCAAATCAAAGCGACGCGAGCAAATCGCGGCGGCTGGTTTTTTAGCGTCTGGAAGTTGCTTCCCAGCCCCAGGTCCGTCAAAGAACGTAGCGCGATGAAAAACCACCTGGGGACAGGTCGAGACTACTGGGGGCCCACGTCACGGACAAAAGAAGGCTGCGTCGGATAGAAAAGGGATGCAGAATTATGCACATGTTCGGTCTAGACGCTGTTTCTGGTTTCTGGGTGCGTCGAACAACAGTCTGGAATAAGAAAATGGTTCCCAGGAAGATGTCGAGAAGCCTAAGGACCTCGTATCGCACAAAAAAAAACATCATGGGAGGTCCTGGGGACGTGAGGCAGCGATCCAGATCAACGCCAGCCATGGCGATAGCTTAACCGAAAACCGACCAAACCGACAGCGGAATCGACACCTGCCCAAAGTTGGACCCTGGGGCCATCCAGGCACCACTCGCGATGAGAAGGCGGCTCTGCCTGGGAGCGGGTCGAGCGGCCAGGGGCCAGTGCGTCGACAAAAAAAACGCCAGGTGCCTGGCCCTGACCTTCCAGAGAGCTATTTTTAGCACGGGAGGCCTAAAACCTAAACAACGAAACGAAACAGCCTAAAGCCAATACAGTGAATAGCTCTGGGATAGGTTTTTAAGTCGCGTGCTATTTTTTTGCCCTCCTGGAAGGTCAAGGGGGTTCTGCCCCCCCGCCCGGGGAAGACCAGGCGCCCCGGGGCCGCACGGCGGGCGCGGGCGGCCCTGGGCCTCCCCCCGCAAGCGCGAGGAGCGAGCGGCCCTGACCCCCGGAGCGGAGGGCGAGGTCCGGGGGCCACCGCAGCGAGAGGAGGAGGAGGAGGAGGAGGAGGAAGAGGAGGAGGAGAACAGGGAGGAGGAGGAGGAGGAGGCGGAGGAGGAGGAGGAGGAGGAGGAGGAGGAGGCGCAACGGCGGGGGGGGGGACTGGCACCGAATGGGGGACACGTCGACCTGAGCGACACACATCGCCGATAGATCGGCGAGGGGTCCCCGAGCGCGACTCCAGGGGCTCCTGGGCAGCCTGGGGCTACCGGGCCCCTCCTCGGCGCTCCGTGGGCGATTGGGGGTCGCTGCATCCTCCTCCTCCTCCTCCTCCTCCTCCTCCTCCTCCTCCTGCGCTCGTACTACTCGCCGCCTCCTCCTCCTCCTCCTCCTCCTCCTCCTCCTCCTCCTCCTCCTCCTCCTCCTCCCTGAGCCTATCCACCCCTGTCGTTGCCCCTGACGTCCGCGAGACAGCAAGGGGAGCACGGCGCCGGAGGCCTCCGCATCGGGGCGGGGCCATCGGGCCCCTGTCTTCGATCCATGGGCGCGACTTCAGAATTAGGTCGGGCATGTCCCCCCACAGGCCGATCTTGGACGAAAAATTAGCCTGGCGAAGGACCCAACCATATGCAGTTGAGAGTACCGCACCTGTGAATATCTTCTTCGGTGGCGCTCCCTATGGGGCCACGAAACGTGTGAGGGGTGTGCCGAAATGGGTGTGCGGGACGCATGCGGACGGCAGCACTGGGGCCTTCGGTGGAGCTCCCTGTGGGCCACGAAACGTGTGAGGGGTGTGCCGAAATGGGTGTGCGGGACGCATGCGGACGGCAGCACTGGGGCCTTCGGTGGAGCTCCCTGTGGGGCCACGAAACGTGTGAGGGGTGTGCCGAAATGGGTGTGCGGGACGCATGCGGACGGCAGCCATTGGGCCTTCGGTGGAGCTCCCTATGGGGCCACGAAACGTGTGAGGGGTGTGCCGACATGGGTGTGCGGGACGCATGCGGACGGCAGCCATGGGGCCTTCGGTGGAGCTCCCTATGGGGCCACGAAACGTGTGAGGGGTGTGCCGAAATGGGTGTGCGGGACGCATGCGGACGGCAACCATGGGGCCTTCGGTGGAGCTCCCTATGGGGCCACGAAACGTGTGAGGGGTGTGCCGAAATGGGTGTGCGGGACGCATGCGGACGGCAGCCATGGGGCCTTCGGTGGAGCTCCCTATGGGGCCACGAAGCGTGTGAGGGGTGTGCCGAAATGGGTGTGCGGGAAGCATGCGGACGGCAGCACTGGGGCCTTCGGTGGAGCTCCCTGTGGGGCCACGAAACGTGTGAGGGGTGTGCCGAAAGGGGTGTGCGGGACGCATGCGGACGGCAGCCATGGGGCCTTCGGTGGAGCTCCCTGTGGGGCCACGAAACGTGTGAGGGGTGTGCCGAAATGGGTGTGCGGGACGCATGCGGACGGCAGCCGTGGGGCCTTCGGTGGAGCTTCCTGTGGGGCCACGAAACGTGTGAGGGGTGTGCCGAAATGGGTGTGCGGGACGCATGCGGACGGCAGCACTGGGGCCTTCGGTGGAGCTCCCTGTGGGGCCACGAAACGGGTGAGGGGTGTGCCGAAAGGGGTGTGCGGGACGCATGCGGACGGCAGCCATGGGGCCTTCGGTGGAGCTCCCTATGGGGCCACGAAACGTGTGAGTGGTGTGCCGAAATGGGTGTGCGGGACGCATGCGGACGGCAGCCATGGGGCCTTCGGTGGAGCTTCC
>CAUYUJ010011103.1:17500-24738 GCA_963575745.1 Prorocentrum cordatum
CCATACTTTTTTGTTATTATTTTTGGAATTATTCCTCCTGTAGAGGGGCGTGCCCGACTCAAGTGTAGAAGAAGAAATTGCACCTGAGAAAACCCTATCAGTGGACGATTCGAAAATTAATACGATGGATCTTGAGATCGATTGTGAGATCGATCGTGAGATCGATAGTGAGGACGATTGTAAGGTCGATCGTGAGACCGAGAGTGCAATCGATTCAATGAGATCGATCGTGAGATCGATCGCGAGATCGCTCATTCGATCTCTAATGAGATCACTTGTGAGATCGATGGTGAGACCGATCGATAAGAAGATCGACCAGGAAACCCGGAACCCAGGAACAACCGGGAGCCCGGGAACCCGGGAACCCAGCGTGCGACCAAAATCGGCGGGACACTCTCGCCAAATGCTTCAACTTCTGCGAGGACCCCTTCAACGCAAGCACTGAGTTTGGAACAATGGCATAAACATACATACACCTGAGAAAACCCCAATCCATGGATGGTTAAAAATTGCACCTGAGAAAACCCCAATCAGTGGACAATTTGAAAATTTGCCAGCCCAACGGGCCAGAGGCGTGCCAAGATCATCGGTATCTGGTTAATTGTCTTCTAATTCGCGCGCGCGGGGCGGCCCCTGGGGACCCCCGGACAAAAAGTACCAAGTACCCTGAGCAGGTCCCAGCCAAGTGGGTCCCAGAGATGGTTTTCCTGCTCGGCGCTGTCTTCCAGTCTTTCCAGAGCGCCCTTGGAACGCCCCAAGAGAGCCCCGAGACGCGCCCGAATCCGTCCGAAAGGCCCTGGGTCGCCGCAAGATCGCTCCAAGACGCCCAAGATGGCCTCCAGACGGCCCAAGCCACCGCCAAGAAGCCCCAAGAGAGCCTCAAGAGGCCGTCCAAGAGTGTCTCAACTACCCAACATCGTCTCATCTCCTCACGAAAACGTGGATTTGTCGCATTTGCGACTCTCTTGGGGTTCAGAGCGTCCAAGACTGCCCAAGAGACCCCCAAGATCGCCCCAAGACGGCTCAACTGGCCTCCAAAATGGGCCGAACACGGCCGAAGGAGGCCCCAAGACGGCCCAAGAGGCGCCCAGGACAGCCCAAGACGGCCCCAAGAGGAGACCAGGAGGCGCCCAGAACGGCCCAACGGGCCCCAAGACGGCCCAAGAGGCGCCCAAGAGGGGGAACGCGATGCGAAAATCCGAACCTTCAGCCCAAAAAGCGCCCCAAGAGGCCCCCAAGAGGACCCCGGGAGGGCCCAAGACGCCCCCAAATGCCCAACAATAAATTCCCGGGGCCTCCAAAACGGCCCCCAGGAGACCACAAGAGGCTCCAAAACTGCCTCCAAGAGACTCCCGAAACGACTGCCAAGAGACCCCAACAGCGCCGCATTGACACAACGATCCCTCGGGCAAACCGCAGAGCTGAGGCCACATAGGCCCGCGGAATGGGCGAAGCGATTGAATCCCACCAGCCCTCTGGGCGTCGGTGGTTTGGAGAGTTTCCTCTTCCACCCCTCTTTTTTCCCCTTCGGGGAGGAATTATCACTGTTCCCTATTAATTATTAATAAACACCCGCTCCCCCAGGCGACTGGGGGCCAACCCGAGTCCATGCCGACCCCCCTCACCATCCCTTTTTAAAATTATATATATATATATATATATAATATATATGTGCAAAACACATTTTGCCTCCAAATTCGGAACATGCGCAGCCAACCCGATGCGGCCCCCCCCCACCATCCCTGTCAAAAAACCATACAAAGTGCACTTGGCGGCGGCGGCGGCTGCGGCGGCTGCGGCGGCGGCGGCGGCTGCGGCGGCTGCGGCGGCTGCGGCTGCGGCGGCGGCGGCGGCGGCGGGGGCGGCGGCGGCGGCGGCGGCCGCGGCGCGGCGGCAGCGGCAGCGGCGGCGGCAGCGGCTGCGGGCGGCGGCGGTTGGGCAGCGGAGGGCGGGCGGCGGGCGGCGGCAGGCGGCGGCGGCGCGGCGGCGGCGGCGGCGGCGGCGGCGGCGGCGGCAGCGGCGGCGGCGGCGGCGGGGCGGCGGCGGCGGCGGCGGCGGCGGCGGCGGCGGCGGCGGCGGCGGATTGGCCCCCAGTAGCTGCCCATCCAAAGACGACTGCTGAATATGCTGAGGCTCGGGCCAGACTCGGGTGCTACGTATGTGTTGGGAGGGCGGGTGGGAGTGAGCGAGACGGCTTGCGGGCGGGGAGGGGGTAACTTGACCCCTCCCCCTCCCCCCTCCCCATGGACCTGGACAGGGGGTTCCGCGAGGTGTCGGAGCGTCCAAAATGGCCTCCTCGGCGGGGGAGCAACAATCATTGGTGTTACTAAGGTTTTGGCCCCATGTTGGCCTCCTGGGGGGGGGGCGTAATTAAGGACCCCCCTTCGTTGATCGATATCGTCCAAGATGGTCCCAAGAGAGCCCGTAAAGCTTCCAAAAACGCCCTGACAAGGCCCCCCAAAAAGCCCAGGCGGGCCCAAGTGGCACCCAGGAGGCCCTAAGAGGCCCCAGAATGGCCCCAAGATGGCCCCCAAATGGCCCCAAAAGACTCCCAAAAGACCCGCAAGAGGACCCCAAGCGGCCTCCCCGAGGCACCCAAGACGCCCAAGAGTCCTCAGGACCGCCAGGAGACCCCCGAGACGCCTCCCCGAAGCCCCCAAGATTCCCCAAGACGCTCCAAGAGGTTTCCAAAACAACCCCCAAGAGACATCCTCAGAGGATAATATGTCCGCCCTGTTTCCTCCTCCTTTTCCTCGTCCTTCCTCTTATTTTTTTTCCTCCTCCTCTCCTCCTCCTCCTCCTCCTCCTCCTCCTCCTCCTCCTCCTCGTCCTCCTCCTCCTCCTCCTCCTCCTCCTCCTCCTCCTCCTCCTCCTCCCCCTTCTCCGTCGACTCATCATCCGAGAACCAGCACCATCAGCAACAACAGCAGCAGCACTAGCAACAGCAACAGCAACAGCAGTACCAGCAGGAGCAAGAGCACCAGCTATAACACTTGCAACCTTCGCCACAAAAAACTCCCAGTTGACCGCTATTGCCCGCTCAAGTTCATTATGTGAATCTCTTCTTCCCATCTTCCGTCAGCTTTCCTAGGCATCGATTCTGGATGGGCTGGTGGGGGTACTTTTGTTGGTCGGCGGCTCAGAGGCGGCGGACAGGGAGCGGAAGGCGTCGTCTGGGCCAGCACGCGAGGCTAATTAGCTAAAACAGGCAACACACCTGCAGTAATAAAACGCAAAGAGAGCGCATGTGCACATGCATTAAGCAAAATGCTCCACATTAAGGCGAACGCACCTAGGCGCCAGCCACAAAGAGGTGAAGCAGCCGCAGCTGGTGGGGATACGCGACGCGCCTAGAATTGATACGATGGATCTTGAGATCGATTGTGAGATCGATCATGAGATCGATAGTGGAATCGATAGTGAGGACGATTGTAAGGTCGATCGTGAGACCGAGTGAAGTCGATTCAATGAGATCGATAGTGAGATCGATCGCAAGGTCGCTCATGCGATCTCTAGTGAGATCGCTTGTGAGGTCGATAATAAGATCGATTGTGAGATTGATGGTAAGATCGATCGAGAAGTCGGTAATGAGATCGATGGTGAGACCGATCGATAAGAAAATCGAATCGGCCCGGAACCTGGAACCGGGAACCTGGGAACCCAGAACCGCGGGAACCTGGGAACTCGGGAACCCAGTGTGCGACCAAAATCGGCGGGGCACTTTCGCCAAATCCTTCAACATCCGCGAGGACCCCTTCGGTACAAGCACTGATTGGGGAAATTAATACGATGGATCTTGAGATCGACTGTGAGATCGATAATGAGATCGATAGTGGAATCAATAATGAGGACGATTATAAGGTCGATCGTGAAACCGAGAGTGAAATCGATTCAATGAGATCGATCGTGAGATCGATCGCAAGATCGTTCATGCGATCTCTAGTGAGATCGCTTGTGAGATCGATCATGACATCGATTGTGAGATCGATGGTGAAATCGATAGAGAAGCGGGTAATGAGATCGATGGTGAGACCGATCGATAAGAAGATCAACCAGAAACCCAAAAACCCGGGAACCTCGCCGCCCTCCGAAATCGGCCCGGAACCCGGAACCGGGAACTCGGGAACCCAACATGCGACCAAAATCGGCGGGACACTTTCGCCAAATCCTTCAACTTCCGCGAGGACCCCTTCAGTGCAAGCACTGAGTGGGGAACTTTTGGCGCTCCGCGCGGATTTCTTGGACTTGCGCCGGACCCCCTTCCCTGGCGCGCGGAGCGCGCCAAGGGCGGCGCCGGAGGCACCGCCGGGGGGGGCCTGGCGCGGAGCCAAGAACTCCGCGCGGAGCGCTAAAAGTTTTTATGTCTGTGGCGTGCTTTCTTCTTCGAGCATCCCCCAGCTTCCCTCCGCCCCCTCCCCCTCCCCCTCCCCCTCCCCCTCCCAAAAAGGGTATGCATGTGGCGTTTTTCTATTTTCTTGATGGGGGTCCAGGCGTCCCCCCTCGGAGCCGAGCCCCCCCCGAGCCGAGCCCTGGGCTTAGTGGGCCCTGGAAACGACAAGGCCGTTTTTTATTGGTTCCGTTTCGCCGTTTTTGTTGCCGGTTCCGACGCCGCTTTTTTACCGGCTCCGTCGCCGTCTTTTGACCGGCTCCGGCTCCGGCTCCAATCCTGGGGCCGTTTTTGTTGCCGTTTCCGGTCGCCGTTTTTTTGCCGTTTCCTTTTTCAAGAAGCATGTTTCTGGAAACGGTGAAAAAACTACACCAGATTTCGTAATGAAAGGGAGGGGGTCTCATTTCGGGGGGGGGTCTCTTCCAGGCTATCCTGGAGGGCCTGGGGGGGTCTGGGGACGATGTTTTGGAGGGTTCTCCGACGGGGGGGGGTCTGAAATGGCTTGTCTTGGAGGGTCCAAACCCCCTCCCTTTTATTACGAAATCTGGAGTACCCTGCCGTTTCCGGGGCCCACAAAAGGCCCTGGGCAGCCACCGCTCGGGAGGCCCGTGGGCCCCCCCGGGGCTCCCAGGAGAGGCCCCGGGCGCGGGCGGCTCCGCGGGCCTCCCCTGCGAACTAGGCTCGCGGGGGCGTCGGCGGCAGGGGCCTCTCGGGAGGGCCCGGGCGCCGTCACGTGCGAGCGCATGGCCTCCCACAAGGCAGAAGGTTCTGAGGAAGATGCTGGAAGGGGCCCTGGGACACACAAATGAATACACACAAATAAACAGATTCCCCCCACTTTCCCATATTTTCGGGGTTTCTGTCTTCCCCCCCACTTCCCAGATTTTCCCATATTTTCTCGGGAATCGACGATTCATTGTGTCTGTGTGTTTTTTCCCCTCCTTAATGCTGGAGGCCTCGCGCGGCAACTGGAGACCCGCTTTGCGTCGGGTCCCCGTCGGATTCTCGGCGGGTGCACGTCGGGTTTGCGTCGGACTGACTCCAGAGCATCGCCGCACGAGCGTCGACCCACAGCTGACGGACCTGGCGTGTGGGCTGGGTGAAACTACTATTTCGCGCTGCGCGAGGCCTGCAGGATTTTCCTCATATAAAGAAGACAGTGGGAACGCGCATCTAGAGGCCAGGTGAGCTCCGAAAAGAGATGGGCCTCACGAGCGAGTGCACAGCGACCTCGCGCGGTGCCTTGCGCGGGCCGCCGGCGAGGCACGCGACAGCGGAGGCGACGGCGCCCACGCGCGAACTCACGCGGGAAGCATACGCGCGAACGTCGACGCAGTCGGACCCCGTTCCCTGCGCCGCTCGTACAGTCAAAACGTATATTAAGGACGCGTGGTAAGGACGCAAGACCCTTGGAGGCTGAAGTTGGAATCTTTCTGGGCGGCGGTGACCGGTGAACACGACAGAGGACGGGCCACAGAGGCAAGGACACAAGGGTACCCTAGATGAAGGCGCGCGTCCTTACTAGGCGCGTTGACTGTACTCCCCGGACCTCTCCCAGACTGCGTTCTGACCAGAATTTCGACGCGGATCCAGCGGTGGCGACGAGGGCCGCCCAGGAGGCCGACAAAAAGGGAAAACACGAGCGAAGGGCAGAGGCATGGGAACCTTTTCCTACTCCGAGGGCAAGGACACAAGGGCACCCTAGAGGAAGGCGCGCGTCCTTACTATGCGCGTTGACCGTATGCTCTTCCTCACGGCGCTTCTAATGGGAGGCCCTCCGCCGCGCGCTCGCGCGGACACGGATGACCCCCTGCGGGCCCGCGGTGGCACCTCGGAGCTGCCGCGCTCCGGGTGCCTTTTTGGCGCCGCATCCGCGCGGCGCCAAAGGCGCCCAAACTTCTTGGGGGCTGGGCGTCCTGCGAGGGCCTCTCGCGGCCGCGTGCACCCTTTGGTTTGGACGCCCGAACAAGGTACGGAAAGAATTGGTACAATGCCCAACAACAAATGTTGTCCCAAACCAACAGCGGCCGCTGTTGGGCAGGCGGCCTTCTGTCTCGAATGGACACAGGCCGCGGCGGCGCGGATAGCGAGTCCTGTTCAAAATGAACAGGAACTGCTGTTGGGCATCGTACCCATTCTTTCCGTACCCATTTCGGGCGTCCAAATCTGGGGCGTCACAAGAAGACAAGGCATGGCTCATGCTACTCCCATCGCACTTCAGGTCCACATCCCAGCCATCATTTCGAGCACCCAGAAGGGTATCGAAGCAGCGTCGAACGGGTATCGCCTCCCAGGGCCCAGCACGCAGGAACGCTCCAGCTTCGGTACTACATCGGTGCTCGAAACTCTTCCTGGCGATCCGGGCTGGAGAGGACTGGAACATCATTCGGGAGCGGCCAAGAGGGGGGTGTCTGAGAGGCTTTTTTTCTCCCCTCTTGATGACTCCCTCCCTCTCTCCCGCCCCGAGGGCCGACGATGAGGGGGGGAGGACTGGCACAGCAGGAGGAACATCGCCCCAGAATCGGCGCTGCATCCCCGATCGATCGGCGATGGGCCCCCGATTGCAAGTCCCAAACCACGGGGCCCGTTCTCCTCAGGACCCGCGCATGCGCCACGGCGAGAAGGAGCCCACGGGGGCCCGCGCACCGAAGAAGTCCAAGCGGCTCCGTCGCCACCGGCGCCCCCCCCCGCCCCCCCCCTCCCGGCCGGCGCCCCCCCCCCGCCGCGGGATGCCAGGCCCCCTGCCGCCCGCGGGGCTGCGCAGCGGCCCCGTGGCCGGACTGCGCGCGGGGGTGCCTGGGGCTCGTCCTGCTCCTCCTCCTCCACCACCACCACCTCCTCCTCCTCCTCC
>CAUYUJ010011104.1:2500-5000 GCA_963575745.1 Prorocentrum cordatum
TGGGGCCATCAAAAGCGGATGCGGCACCAGAAGTTGCGGGACCGATTAGGGGCCGCGCATGGGAAAAGCAGATCGTCGGATGTCAGGGTTCGAGAAGGAGGAGGAGGAGCAGGGAGGAACGAGAACGAGGAGGCGGACGAGCATCGAGGATGCATGAGGAGGAGAGGAATGAGGAGGCGGAGGAGGAGGTGGTGGTGTCACCACCACCTCCTGGAAATCGAGGATCGAGAAGGAGGGAGTATCGAGGAGGAGGAGGAGGAGGCGGAGGAGGAGGAGGAGCAGGCGGAGGAGGAGGAGAAGACCGAGGAGGAGGGAGGATCGAGGACCGAGGCAGTTCTGGGCGCCTCTGGGGGTCTTCTCTCTGGGGTGTCCTTTGGGGAGGCCCGCTTCTTGGAGGAGGTGGCGGTCCCGTCAGTGGTGCCCCCCCCCCCCCTCTGGCACTGCCTGGTCAGCACCGGCCCGGCGGGCTCCCCCGGCGGCGCCTCGGCGGGCGAGCTCTGCTCGAAGAAGAAATGTGGCATAAACATAAACTTGTGGTGCTCCGCGAGAATTTCTTAGATCCGCGATGGGCCCTCCCGGCGGCGCCTCCGGCGCCGCCCGTGGCGCACTCCGCGAGCCAGGGAGGAGGCTCCCGCGCAGATCCCAGGAACCCGCGCGGAGCGCCAAAAGTTTATGTTGATGGCGTTTTGCCTTCTTCCATCTGCGCCCTGGCCTGGGCCTTCTGCGCCCTGGACCTCCACCACGACGGGCTCTTCCGCGCCGCCTTCCGCGCCCTGGAGGACGCGCCAGAGGTGCTCGGAGAGCAAGCCCAGGCCTTCTCCCTGCGCCGTGAAGAACCACGGCATGATGTGGTGTTTGCAATTTTCAGTCCTCCTCCTCCTCCTCCTCCTCCTCCTCCTCCTCCTCCTCCTACGCCCTCGAGCCTCGAAGGCTTCCCCAGGACTCTCCAAAAAACGGCTCGGGATGAAAAAACGGTCCCGGGGAGTGAGTGCAGACCTTGGGGGTCCTCGCGGAAGAATCACGACGCCGAAGGTTTGGGAAATACGGCACACGAAATACGTCATACACAAGCGCTCAGAGGTCCGCACGGATGTTCTTGGGTCGGCGCTGAACGCCCACTGGCGGCGCCTCCGGCGCCAGCCCAGAGTCGCTCCAGCTCCGACCCAAGAAGTCAGCGAGGACTTCAGAAGTGCATCTTCGTCTTGAGTGTGCTGTTCTTACAGGTTCAGCCACGCGCAGAGGGGGGTGGGGGGAGGGGGGAGGGCTTCTCAGAAGCACCCCTGCTTCTTAGAAGGCGCGGGCCTTCTCTACAGATGTAAGGCCGGCGCCTTAAGAAGCAGCCTCCTTCTAAGAAGCCCTCCCCCCTCCCTCCACCCCCTTGTGCACGCCGCCAACAGGTGTCCAGCGACACGCTGTGCCAGCTCTACGAGGTCCACCTGGCGCTGAAGACGTCCCGCCCGGAGCTGCGCCACGCCCAGCGGACCCCGCGCGGCCTTCCTCCGATCCCCCCCCCCACCTCCTCCTCCTCCTCCTCCTCCTCCTCCTCCTCCTCCTCCTCCTCCTCCTCCTCCTCCTCCTCCTCCTCTCCTCCTCCTCCTCCTCCTCCTCCTTTTCCTTCTCCTCCTTCTGTTCCTCCTCCTCCTCTTCCTCCTCCTCCTTCTCCTCCTCCTCCTCTACCTCTCCATCTCCCCTTCCGTCCCCGCTGCTGCTTCTCTCCCTCCCCCTCCCCTCCACAGCGTCGCCCCCACGGGTCGACCGAGGCGGCGCAAGATCGATGCCTGGCCAGACCTTGCAACAGGTCGGTGAGGGTGGCACGAAGCACCCCCCGCGGAAGCGGACGGTGCCGAGGTACTCGTCCTACGAGCTGGAGGACGAGACGGTCCAGAGCCTGCGCGATCACTACCGCAAGCAGAGGGGGGGCGCCGGCCAGGCCGCCAAGCCGGAGCTCGGGGGGGGGCGGTCAGAGAGCAGGCGCCCGGAGCGCAGCCCGACAGCCCTGGAGGGATCCCCCCCAGTCTGAGAGCCTCGCGGCACCAAGAGGGAGGAGTTGAATCCTTAGATACTGTATCACTGCTGTCGCAGCAGTCCACCGTTCTTACATTGTATCAGTGCTGTCTGCTGTCGTACTGTTGCTTTCCGCGTCAGGCGTGGCGTCGGGTCACAATGGTGGCCGTCGTTGGGACAGAACTTAGTTCCCTTTCCCTCTCTGCCCCCCCTGGTCGCCGTCACCTTCTCCCCCTCGCCCCTTCCCCCGGAATTGTGGTGCCAGTTTGTTGGTCGATTTGCCTGGTATGGGCTGCGTCCACGTTGATTGCCACTGAGCTTGCCCAAGTATTATGCGATTCATTTTGTCCGTCCCAAAGTGAGCGGTGCAAGACACGATTCATGGGCTTTTCGTACTCGCCTTCTCCTCTTCCTCCTTCCTCTCGCCTTCTCGCTTCGTGTTTTGCATAGTCAGGCTTCGTTGGATATTCGCATGCGGCACCCTCGTTTCTATCGT
>CAUYUJ010011104.1:7500-24731 GCA_963575745.1 Prorocentrum cordatum
CGCGCACACACACACACGCACGCACGCACGCACACACACACACACACATACATACGCACACACACACACACACATACACAAGCACACACACACACACACGCGCGTATACACCCCCTCTCTCTGGCTGCCGCGGCCACGGACAATAGGAACCCCCAACGATCCCAGACGAAAAGGGAGAGAGAGAGAGAGGGAGAGAGAGCGGGTGTTGACACTGGACATTGTGCCAATAGGCCGCGCCACAGCAATCTTCACAGAGGGAAGGTGGGGTGTGTCTTAGTGTCTGATGAGCGACGCAGAAAAAGGGGGTCGTCCTCACCGACATTGGGACGTAAGTTGCCCGCTTAACCTCGCGCGCAAGCGCCCTCGTCAAGGATGTAGCGTGCCGCGTTGGCGGCCCGCGTAAGCCGCCGCGTGAGGTCGCTGTGCCGTTTCGCGTAAGACCCGTTTTGGATCGTCGTTCAGATGTGTGTCGCCACGTTCACTGGCGCACTTGGCGAATTCTGCCTGTCGCACCTGCACCCGACACACTTGCCGCTAATGGCGCAGAAGACGGACCACACGCACCTGGTGGTGAGTTCCAGGCGTTGGGGTTCGTATTTGGGAGAGTGGCTTGGCGTGGGCAAGACACACTGCGCTTTTGATGGTGGACTCGTGACAATTATAGCTGCCTTGTTAAACCATGTCTTACGTATGTCCTGTTGTCCGTCGTCCTTTACCATTGAAGCTACGCGTACACTTTACAGCGACGCCCATATGTTTCAGTTACAGTGTTCGCCCCCTTCTGCAGAATTACGCCTGTGTGCTGACCGTCACCCGTACGAGGCCCCATGGGTCTGCACAAGAGTTTTCCACCGTTCAACCAAGAAACACATGCGGTGAAATACTTGTTGGGCACATGCGGTTCACCAAACCCTTCAAGGACACAGAGCAAAAGTTTTGCGGATCCGCGATGTCGGAGATTTCGTTGGCGTCACGCCGCACGCCCTTCCGTGACGCCAGCTCTTTCGCCACAGCATTTGAGCGTGAGAGTTGTTGGTGGAGTTGTTGCGGCGAGAGATGGGGAGGGGGGAGAAGATGAGGAGTCGTCATGACGGAGTTCCGGAGCGTGCAAGTGCGCGCGCGTGAGCGCGTGACCGAAGCACGGTGTCTGTTTTTCGTAGGGGTTCTTGACCTCGGAGAGAGCACGGGCTCGTGGCGCTGTTTTACGAAACCACGAAAACACGCATGACGTTTCGTGTGGTTGCTTTCGAGACACTGCTGAGGTATCGAATGCGAGCTCCAAGCGATTAGCAGACAAGCTGCGTGCGGGGGCAGTGGATCGCAGTTCTGCCATAGCCTGCGCATGTTGGCCACAGACTGGCCGAAAGTTGGTCTTGAATGGTGCACCATGCTGCACTGGAGGAGGAGGAGGAGGAGGAGGAGGAGGAAGGAGGAGGAGTAGGAAGGAGGAGGAGGACGTCCCACTGGGGCAGGTGATTGGTGCCTCGGTGTCGACCGCGTATCAGACCCCTCTCGGCCTGGCGGTGGACGTGGCGGCGCTGCGCAGGCCCCTGGCCCCCCCCGCCCGTGCTGCCCCGCAGGGCGGAAGGCAATCTCTCGGAGAGCGAGCACGCGGTGCTCGCTTTGCCTCCTCGCCTCCGCCCCCGTGCCTCGGGAGAGGCCGGCACTCACCCCGTCGACCAGCGCCACTCTGGTCCACCGACCCCCGCACCTCGGGAAGGGCAGGGGCGGCCGTCACAGAGGGGGGTCGTCGTCGAGGTGGCCGTCCCCACCCCCGCCCGATCTCCACACGCGTTTTTCTCCATGGGCCAGCAAGAGGGGGGCAAATGAGTGCAGTGGAGGCCCATGCCAAGAACCACCCTGCTTGCCTCCAGGGTGCCCTGGGTTTCTCGGGTCTCGATGGTTTTGCGATGGAAAGCGTGACGTTCCCACACCAAGAAGCAATGGACGTCCTGTGCTCTCAGGTATGCTTGATTGGCCGCCCACTATCCGTGGAGTGCTCTGAAGAAGCACAGGAAGAGGCCGTGACGAGCAGGGCGATGTGGCAGGGAGGCGGTCTCGAAGTTCGAGTCACAGCATTTCTACAATCGCGCCGGCACTGCGCGGGTTTGTGCTGGTATGCTAAAGCGCGGTGTTTGTTCGGGGTTGCTATGGACTCTTAGGACAAGGCCGCGCCCACGAGCTCATTTCGGGCGGCGCGTCATCTGGTCTGTCCGCTGGTTGGGGACACTTGGGGTTCAAAGGGCACGATGTGAGTGGGTTGTGGGTGGATCGCGGGACGAGCCGCGGGTGTGTCGCAGGGCGGATTGCAGGGCGATGCGCGGGGCGGGCGGTGGGTGGGTCGCAAGAGGAGTCGTGCGTCGCAGGTGGGTATGGGTGGGGGTCGTGGGTCGCCAGCACCTCAACACCTTCATTTCTGATGGAGCCTCTGGGAGAGGCTTCACAAGCTCTGGGGGAGCCTCAGAGCCTCTGAGAGAAGCCTCAGAGCGTCTGGAGGCCAGCTTCGGTGGCGCGTGTCCGGAGGGCGCGACTGACGAGAGCGATCGAAGTGGCATCCCCTCCCTCCCTCCCTCTGGGGTAACTGGGAGAGACCCCAAAAGCTTCTGGGAGAGACCACGGAGCTTTCTCGAGAGGCCTCAGATTTCCTGGGAGAGGCTGCAGAAGTGCAAAAAGCACGACAGTGACCGAAGCACCCGGACAGTTGGCAATGAGGCGAGTGCGCCACACCTGAGCAGACAGGGAGGAAGCATCGAGCAGGAGCGCTGTCGTTGTCGAGGGCTGTTTTCGGCGCACCACCTGCCACTTTTTAATAAGTGCTGCCTTTGCCGAGGCAGGAGTGCTCGGGCGCATTGAGGCTGTCAAGCATCAAGATCAAAGGACATGGCGAAGCCATCACCACGATCCCAGAGACAGCGCAGAAAGGTTCAGCACAAAGCGGTGGACTTGCAAATGGGAGTAAGGCGCAGCAGTACAAACAACATCCATATCGAAATCCATTATGCGTAGGATTGCATACATATGTAAGTTCCAGCGACTGCAATGCGGAGCAACCACGGAAGCACAGGATCGGAGTCGTTCGGCCTCGTCTGGTTTGCATCAAGCTTTTGATGTCGCCGTGCCCCCCGCCCCCCGTAATCATGTCTGGTACAGGTCCCAAGTTGGCAGTACTACTACTGAATGGTGATAGGTGTAGCTTGCTTGGCCGGTTGCTTCGTAGACAAAACCGTCATGCGAGCAGTTTCAGCCAGAAAGCGTTTGCGCGTAGAGCGTGGATTTCCAACCCCGAACCCCGCGTGCGAGAATTGGTTCCCACATGTTTGGCGAGTTCGCCGTTCCATATTGGGCAACCCTCTCTCCCTCGCCCTCTGTTTTCCCCTCGCATCGATCGTGCCCATTGCTCCCTCCAGCCTGACGGATTGCTCGCCCCTGCCCGTTCTTCTCGCGCGTGCCCCTTTCGACCAGCTCCGACTACATGCGAATTTTGCGTGGACGTACCGTATTGCTCTCTGACAAGAGCCCGACGTCTCCGCAACTGCGAAATTGAGCGCTAGATGGGGCCGTGACGAAACGTTGGAACCATGGCAAGGCGGAGCTCTTCATCCAGTTCCCCATACGTGCTACTCGAGATCGACGGCGCGCACACCCTGATGCAGTCGCTGGACCCTGGCAAGGACGGCTGTGTGCCAGACCGAATTCCAATGCGCGCACTAACGAGTATCCAGGTACAGATCGCGGGGAAGGTCCAGGATCATGGGTCGTTTCCCACATGAACCCTCCCAACGACCTGGCCCCAGCACGGCAAAAGCAGCCGTCCCCCCATTTTCTTATTTTTCTCGCTTCGTCATCCGTTTCTCCACGTTCCATTTTGTAGCATATGCACGTTTCGATGTTTAGGCATGTTTGGACATTTTGAATGTTGGTTGTTTGTGTGTTGCGTCTTCTGGGGTGCGTGTGCAGGCAGCCGTGCCTTCTGCATTCTGGCGAGCGCCGCCTATGCATACGATGTGCATCGCGCGTGCCGCAGTGCGCGCTAATGCTACGCGAAAGAAGCACATGTATGTTCCTATCGCAGTGTGTTTGCAATGCGTATTCTGCCATTCCCCCTCACATGTGATCATTCTTCCCAACATATTCCCATATGGTCATGCAGAACTAATGCAGTACTGCATTAGGGCACGGGTACGGGCAGCCGTGATATTCAGATCCAGATCCGTGCGGACCGTTGGACCCTTTAGAGCGAGATCCAACCTGTGCCAGTTCGGGAAGGGGGATTCCCAGCAGTAGTGTAGCAGTGGTTTGGGCGGTCGTACTGTTAGTGGTGTGGTGGGGCTGCGAGTAGGAGGAGTATGGATATGAGAACAAGCGTGACGAGGCGAAGGGGACGGGAAGGCCGATCTTGCCTTGCAAGAGTCCTAGCAGACATCCAAAGAGAAAGCGAAAGTCTCTTGCCAGTTCGATTCTCCAAGTCTCGCAGTACTTGGGCCTTTCCAAGCACGGGTAGCATATCGCACAGAGAGTAGAAAGTAGATGTCAGAGAGCAGGGAGTACAAGGATCAGAGAGAGTAGAGAGTAGAGAGAACACCGAGGAAATAGGGAAGAGAAAATGAGGAGAGGAGCGACACAAAGTAGAAATGGAGAGAGAGGGATAGAGAAAGAGATAGAAAATGGGAGAGTAGATAGAGAGGGAGTGCTTGCGTATACGTAGCAGAGAAAACATCTGTATTAGAGATAGAAAAAAAGACAGAGTGAGAAAGAGACAGAGAGCCAGAAAAAATGGGAGGTGATATAGAGAGAGAAGAATGAGTGGTTCCGGTTCGGTTTCGGATCCCCGCGATATTCAGATTTCTGTCAATTGGGCGCGATGCAACGGTAGCGGTGACAATGATGGCTAGATGATGATGGTTGAGGAGTTGGCATGGGACTCCTGTGGGAGTCCATCGGCAGGGGTCACTCCCCCTCAACCACCATCCCCCGTTGTCAGAAATCCAATTGTGGGGGTCCGGAACCGAGCCGAAACCTAGAAAGTACAGAGTATAGAACAGAGAGTAGAGAGCCGAGCTTGGCCCAATCAGTGTATGCTCTGAGGGGTCGTGGCGGAATTTGGAGTAGTAGCCGAAAGTATCTGCCCAAACAGATCGAAAAGTCCAGTAGGCACCCCGGTTCTCGGCACCACGCGAGGCCAATCCGCAGTGTTTCGGGGGCGAGCTTACGCCGACAAGGCATGCTGCGGTCGGCCTACAGCCAGGGCGGGCCAGCATGATACGTGCCATAATGTCGGGGGAGGGGGGGGGAACACTGGTTGGGGTTTGCTCTGGCATAGTTTCATCTTGGCGAGTTTCCCTTCACACCTAGCTTTACCGCGTATATCCAACACCGCTATTGGAGAAGCAGCCCCACAGTGCTGTACAATGGTGTAGGCTCGGCGTTGCACGATTGATGCGTTTGGTCCTGGGGAGCCTTCTCGCCAGCCAGACCTGTGGCGGAGAAGGAAGGCTGAAGGAAAAAGGCCCCTCCACATGAAGACCCTTCGCGTTGTCTGCTGGACTTGGCCATCCACTACGCGTTCAGGCTGGCTTTTCTAGTCGCGATTGCGCCCGCGTGTGATGGTCGTCCTTCCTTTCGCTCTGACGCATCCCTTTTCATTTCGTTATATCGCACGGGGGTCACGACGCGCTGACATGCTGTACTGTTTCGATGGAGACTGCACGGACATGCTGTAAGATCGCGCAGGTGGCAAGATGCCTCGACATGTTAATTCAGAATGCTGACGAGGAAAGTGGTGAACGTGAATCGACTAGAATGTAAGCTGGTGGACCGTACGAAAACTGATGGATCACGACATTACCAATGTTTGTTTCATCCTGCTATTTCCTGTCGTCCCCCCGTTCTCCACTGTCATCTTCCCCCTAGTCGCGGCCGCTCCTACCTCGTCCAATTGCCACGCACATGCTTTGCAAACATCGGATGCGGCAATGTGTTGTTGATTGGTTGAGGGATTTCGTTCCCCAGGTTTCGTGGGCAGCATCCCTGCCGGTACGCGGGGGGCACCCCACACCTGCAGGGCTGACGAGGCCCAAGCTAGCCCCTGGAGAGCAAAACCTCGCCCGAAAGGGTACGTACCAAATTTTGTCGCCTAGGGGCGCCCCGTCCCGCCACCACACGGGGGGGTTTTCCTCCCTCCGCCCGGCGTCGAGGGGTCACGTTCGTCGCGGCCGCACGGTGCGGCGGTGCTCCGACGGCGACTGTTGCAGAAGAGCGGCATGAAGCTCGGGGTCGGCTTTTTCCTCCAACCTTAGCAGCGCATTTCGTTGTTCATTGGACGGCAAGGTCGTGGGGATCATAGAGAGCCATGGAGCCAGGCAGGACGGGTCAGCATTAGAGGTAGTGGAGTGAAAAACGGAGTGACCCCAGCCGGGAAATCGGTTTCGGTTTCGGTTCGTGTCGCGCGTACGGGCGAGGCGAAGTGTCGGCCATGGATCTGGCGAAGCCGGACTAAAATATTATGGTTGTGTCTCACGGTCGCTTGCGTAGATGACCCGTGGCTGATCCGTCGGTGTTTCCGTGGGTAGTCCCGTGGTTGTCCCGTTGGTTGTCTTGCGGGTCTCGTGTCTTGTGGGAACCCAATCCAATCAAGTTGCATGTGAACCGCTCTTTGTATCTTTGTTCCCCGGGCATCGCGTGCCCTGCGGTTATCTCACGTAGGTTCTGTGCATTGGCTTTTCGAGAGGTTTCGCCACAGTGCCGCTTGTTGGCGCTTCTTGGGCGCACCTTGCTGTGGATGGGTCTGTCGTGGTGTCGCCACGTTGCGGCCCTTGGGCGCTTCGTGGGCGCATTATGTTCCGCCGACTCCCGCTCCACTGCGGCACCTGCTACGATGACTCGCAGTAGCAGTGTGGCGACGGCTCCCGTGTATCGTGCTACTGATCGTGTGGGCCGTGCATGCTGCGATGCAGCAGGATTGTTGTGGTTTGGGAATGAGTCCCTGTCCCTAAAATTACGTTCCGAGTGCTACCACGTGCGCGTGCTGCACGGCCGCCGCTCTACCAGTGTGGTTGCACGACTGCGCGACTAGTGTTCGGTTGCGATAGCCACCACCTACGAGTAGCATTGTTGCATTCTGTCGGCTCTTTTCAAGGCAATGCGTCCTACAGCGAACCGTGCTCTTGTGCATCCTATCGCCACTGCCACAGCCACCACAACTACTACCATCTCGAGTGCTGCTGCCTGCGAGCCATTGCCAGGCATGGTGCACGGAGCAATCCGCACCGTGCGCTGCGCACCGCGCCGGTACTGAGGCAACTGCGCATGGCGCGACCACCGCTCTGCACTGTGCAATGTGCACATGATGTGTACCACTGCTGCCGCATGTCTGCTCGAGCGAGCACCAATCGAGAGTCATGGATGGGTACAATACCACGCCAGACCCTGTCGCGGCCGTTTTGCGATCGGCTCATCTTCCATGTCACACAGTTGGCGTCGTGTCGCCAATTCACCATTTCGGCACACTTCTCTCGCGTCTCGCGGGCCCGTACACCGAAGGCCCCAGAGCTTGCGGTCGCATGCCGCCAACTCACCAGCAACAGCCACCTTGCCCGAGTGCCGTATACCTGCTGTCTCCTTCTGGCCGGTGAATGGTAGGTGTGCGTGGCAAGTGTTCGTGGGGTTCGCCCCTCTTTGTCCACCCGGCCCACTTCTTCGCTCCCTTGGATTCGTGTGAATCCTGGGGCAAGAGCGTCGCCAAGCACGGGTCGGGAGCCGTTCTCAAATCTGTTACCCACACGGGGCCCTCTGCGAGGGACGACCCGGACAGGACCCAGCCGTTTCGCTCTGCGTCGTCCCCCTTGCTGCCGGACTTCCTGGTCTGGCGTCGGTGGGCCCCCGAAGACCTTCAGGGCGTGCGCCGCGCCAGGGTCGCAGCCGAAGCGGGTCGCAATGTTTCCCTGCGGATATATTATCCCTCCTGTTGCGCCTCCTCCGGGGCAATGTCAGGAAACTGACGCCTCCGCGCTCGCCGCAAGGAGGGCGGCCTCTGGAGCCGCGGGTGGACGGCGGCGCCGTGGCCTTGCTCGGCTCGCGTGACAGCAGCGCCCCGCCCGTCCGCCCGCCCGCCCGGACGCTGCCGGGCCAAGTGTCCGCGTCCAGACGGGCACGCCCCTCACCGACCTCGCGCGGCGCCAGGCGGAGGAGAGCGGCTGGAACGGGGTGCGGGTCGCGCAGATCATGCCGCAGATTGCGCGCGTGGTGGAGGAGCGCCTCTTGTCGGCGGCGGGCGAGGAGCCGCCGCCTGCGGGGTCGTGGAGCCTCACGGACAACACGTGGGCGGCCCCCTTCGCAACGATGCCCTCCGCATGCGCGAGCTGGGCATATGTCTGGCTAGCTTCCACAAGGTCGTGGCGGGCCAGGAGGGCGCTAAGATCGCGTTATTGAGCCCGGGCAGGAGTTTCGTGGTTTCCCAGAGAGTGCAAGCGTGCAGCGCCGTGGTGCCCCTGGGGCATGGAGCCCCGTGCCCCCCACCCCCCACCCAGGACGGCCTGGGGCAAATCCAACAAGTAGTTAGTGCAGGATCATGGAAACGCGTCGTGCGCGCGGGTCGTGGCCGGAGGTGGCGGGCGCGGGTCGCGGGAAGGTCGCAGGCGCAGTCGCGGCGGTCGCGGGAGTCGGTCGCAGTGGCGGGAGGGATAGGCGATGGGCTGCGCCAGGATTGAGAAACGCTCGTCGACCCACCGCGTGTCAGGCCTGAAACGCTGGCGTGTCAGGACTGAAATTAGTCCCGTGTCAGGACTGAAACGGCCCCCGTGTCAGGACTGAAATTGGTCGCGTCTCAGGGTGCAGATAGTTGTTCGTGCTGCGTTTTGCACCATTCTGGGACGGTGTACTGAAACGGCTTCCGTGTCAGGACTGAAATTGTTCCCATGTCAGGACTGAAACGGGCCCGCATCAGGACTGAAATTCGCGCCGTGTCGGGACTGATACGCTGTGGCGGTGGCGTTGTTTGGAGGGAAAGAAAGGGAGCATGATAGCGGAAGGCAGAGTAGGGGACGACGCGGAAGGACAGGATGAGGAGTGGGAGGCGGAGGAATAACTCGAACGGCTGGCGGAGGGAGAGGCGGGGGAGGATTAGGATGATTAGGAGGACGGGGGGCGCGGTTTGTCCGCCCCCCGCCGTGCGAATCTACCTCGGATACCTTTGGTCAATGCCGCCAGTCCCCGCAGATCTGGGCATCGGGGGCTCCGTCCTCCTCGTCCCCGTTCTCCTCCCGCTCCTCGTTCCCGTTTTCTTCTTGGGCGCTTTGGGGGCCTTTCTCCGGCCGTTTCGGGGCCCTCCGAGGCGTTTTTGGGGATCTCGAGGGCTTTGTGGCCGCCGAGTCGGATTCGCATGGTTCCCATGGGCTAGCCGGGGCTGTCGGAGGGTTGTGTGGGATCCATTATGGCTCTTTCGCGGGGCTTCTTGCCAATTCTTGAAGAGCTTCCAGGTCACCTTCTGAGTCACTCGCGTGTTTCCTGTGGGCACGAGGTAATCCAGGGAGCTTTCCGAAGCAGACCCGGGCAAGAATTCGAAGGATCGTGGCCTGGACTGGACCTTCACCCGCATGTGTGGGGGGCCGCAGGGGACTCTAAGACGCGCGGGTCCCGTTACGTTCGCATCGTGCCAATCGGCCCGTTTCGCGCGGCTTTGGCCTGGCGTAGTGCCCGGGTTCTCGGCCGCGGTTCTGGGGCAGCCCAAGACCCGATCACGAAAATGTTGTCCAGATCGGCCTAGCCAGTTTGGGGCTTCAATCGGGGGTACGGCTCCTTCCTCAAGAAGCCTCCTCACTCCTCCACCTCCCTCCTGGCTATCTCGTGCTTCCTCCACCTCCCTCCTAGCTATCTCGTGCTTCCCACCAGCCCCGCGTTCCCTTTCTTTCCGTCCCCCTTCCTAGCTATCTCGTGCTTCCGTAACAAAAAAAAACACCTGTGTATCACCCGGCTCCGGCTTGGAGGGATGCCTGGACCGGCCGCCCAGAAAGCCAAATTATGGGGCGATTCCCCATGCGTGTTCGTACGGCCAGTGGGGCGCCGCGATCGGCTTGTAGCCGCGCGCGCACCACTACTCTCTCCTAGCAGAGACGTGGGAGTCGTCGCGACAGGCGGCGGGCGCTCGTGGTGGCGCGTACTGTTGGCAGTCGTGCGATGCCACAACCGGAAACCACGTCGCCGACGTTGTGCTTGGCCAGCGCGCAATTGCACATGCCCTGTGGTTTGCTTTATCCAGGGCGGGGTATGGCATCAAAAGCATGATCAGAGCGAGGTGCAGAGAGAGCGAGGGGGAGAGAGAGAGAGAGGAGAGAGACAAACATAAGAAAGGAAGAGAGAGCGGGGTGGATGGAGACAAATGTAGGAACATTGAGACCGGGCGCCTCCGTGCTCATCAGGTGCTGACAGAAGACGAGTGGCGCACCCTGGACGGCGACCGAGAGAAGCGCGAGTTCTTGCGCCGGATATTGGTGAAGGCGGGCGTGAGAGAGGACAGGTTGTTGTGATCAGGCGCCTAGTCGCGTTGCACCCAGCCTCGGATCTCAGCTGTGCCATCCCTCTCCCTCTCTCTCTTTCTCTCTCTCTCTCTCTCTCTCTCTCTCTCTTCTTTCTTTCTCTCTCTCTCTCTCTCTCTCTCTTCCTCCTTATCTAAACATCTACATAGATCCGCCTGTCACACTATTATCGCTGTTCCTTCTTATTATGTTGTTGTTTCTCTCTCTCTCTCTCTCTCCCTCTCGATCCCTCTCTATCTATTTTTATGTATTTGGTCTCGCTCTCTTTTTCTTTCTCTCTCTCTCTCTCTCTCTCTCTCTCTCTCTCTCTCTTGATATATTTAGATATATGTACATATTTAAATATACATGCATATATATATATATGTATATATATATATATATAGATGTGTACATATGTATGCGCCTACGTCTAGATAACAGTTTCCTGCGATAGTTTGCCCAATGACGGCCTCGCAACCAAGCTCCCAGATGCCTCTCGATCGCTGTTTCTGGGATCCTTCCCCCCCCCAGTACGCGCACCATGTATTTGCATCCCGCCTACATCAGTTACATCCCCCCGGGTGCCTTCGGCAAGATCCTCCAGCGCATTTGTCTGCGTAGCGGCCTTCGGAGACTGACTGGGGAGGGCATTTGCATGCGACAGCTCTTGTGTTTGGGCCTCACGGGGCCGCAGCACGCGGCACATGCTTCCACGTGCTCGAAAAGGGTGCCCAGACACTCGAACACGGTCGCCGACGGGGCCCTCCAGGGCCCATTCGCGGGGACAGCTTGCGTGTTTTACGTGCGCAAGTGGCGTAGAAGGCGAGCTGAAGCTGGCACGCACCAGGGCCACATGAGCCGCTACGTGAAAAACAATGTTGCCCCACGTCAGGTTAGGAAGTGAACGTTTCGCTTGCTGCCCACGCGGCGGCATGACGTGTGTACTGCAATGCCGGCCCACCCCCACCCCCGTCCAGTTGATGCCCGCCAGTTGTTATCCCAGCATTGGAGCAGCCATCAAATCGGTTGTTTGCGATCGTTTGGCCCAGGCTTGGGTTATAGCTATATATATACACAAGAGGGAGAGGGAGAGAGACAGAAAGAGAGAGAGAGAGAGAGTAATACACACAAAAAACGGCATCGCTTTGGACATGCTTGCTGGGTGTGGAGAGGTGCGCTCCTTCGATACAAACACCTATCAGGTTTTCGTTTGTTCATTGGGGTGACAATTATTTATGTTCGGCTGGCATTCGGAGAAAAAGTACAGGCTGGACTTCAGTGGCATACAGTGGATTTCCTTATCAGCTAACCGCGTTGGGTACTATCCCAGCCAGATGGACTTCGATAGTTTGTTGTAGGTTGTTCGTGAATTGTCCGATCGGGCTTGGGGTCACAGAGTGCCAGTGGCAACGTATTCCCAATGCCATCGTCCGGGGAGCGCCAATATACCAGAGCAGGAAAACGAGGACGGGAGCAAAAGTGAGGAGACGTGCACTAAGCACACGAGCGAAAGCAAAGGTAAGAGCATGAAGCGACCGAATCGAAGTAACTCAAAAACAGATTCCGGAAAATTGCTCGGGCGCTATGTCGAGCTTTAAAACACGCAACGCTCAAAAGAGAATGGCCGCATTGAAACCGCAGGGCCCCGACGAAGTGGTACCGATTTTTCCCTGGAGGCATGCGGACCAATATTTGTCACCATTGTGGATCGGCAGTTGGTTCCCCACTCTGGAACACTATCTGCGCAGGCCGTGCTCGGTCAGTATATCGGTCCGGAATACGGGAATGTATTGATCCAGAGTACGGGCTTAGAGTGATCCGGCTTTCGGTCCGTGAAAACGGCCCGGTGTCGGTTCCGCTTTTGGATTGATTTCCGCGCCCGCTGGAATAATTCGCTTCTGTTTGTTCGATTGTTCCGTTACCAGAATGATCTTTCCGGTCCGCTGTCAGCATTTATTCCGCGTGGTTTTCTTCAGGTTACCGTTGTTTTTCTTTGCGTTGTTCCGTTGTTTATTCGGCAGCTTCGTAGAATTAGCAAGCGCTTTGCAGAATGCACTCAGGAGTGGTTTTCCATTGTTACGAAGTCTGTGCTTACGAGCTCCCCATTGTACCACCCACTCATTACCAGGGCAAAGTCCACGGAGTTTGGTGGTGGGAGCTTCCTCGGAGCGGTCTGCGATCCGGCGTCATACGTGCCTTGGTACGGCCCAAGGTCGACCTCTGTCGTTGTCGTCGGACGAGGATCAGGACGAGGAGGAGGAGCAGCAGCAGCAGGAGGAGGAGCACGAAGAGGTCGTGTCTCTTGTCCCCGCCCTCGTCTTCCCTCTGCTGTGAAGTCGGGCACGTCCCTCTACAGGAGGAATATTCAAAAATAGTCAAAAGTCTGGGGACGATGTTTCGATTAGTTCTTTACTAATGTTGAGCATTTGTCGAATATGTTTGAATGACATGCCCGACCTCACTCTGCTGGCCGCCGCCGCCTGATGTGGAGCGCATTGCCTTGCGCACGGTCGCCATCTCTCGGGCGTGGCCCTGCCTTTCTTCCGCTTCGCTCGTTTGTATACTTCTCCCTGTCATTTGCTACTCATCTTGCCTCCCTCCCTTTCCCCCTCCCCCTCTCCCTTCCTGCCTCCCCCCTTCCTCCTCCAAGTCCTCAGCCCCCGAAAGAGAGGACGCGGAGGAGCAAATGCGGAGCCGCCTTCCAGTGGAACAAAAGCGGTGCTGACCGCACGGAGGCAGCAGACGCGCTACCGCGCCACATTGATTCTCAGAGTCTGCCTCGAGCCGCCCCTCGGCCCGGGCGCGACGCACGGAGGGAACCCACGGGCCCAGCCGCGACACACGTCAAACAAGACATCCGCTTCGAACCGCCTCGACCCCCGAGCGCCTTGCACGAAGAAGGCAAGCGCGCCACCACGACACATCAGGTACAGCAGTTTGTTTCGACCCGCCTCGGGCCCGAGCGCGCCACGCAGAGAGAACAGGCGCGCAACCAGTGGAATAAAACAGCCTGTTTCGACCCGCCCGTGGCCCGAGGGCCCCGCGCAGAAGGAAAAGACGCGCAGTCGCGACCAATGACCACTTGAAGATCAAATTCTGTTTCCGACGGCCCCTGGCCCGAATGCGCCACACGGAGCGAACAAACGCGCGACCGCGCCAACTTGAGCAGAACCGCCGCAGGCCCAAGCGCATCGCACAGCTTGGCCTGAGCGCGCCACACAGAGGGAGCAAACGGACAGCGGTCATACACTCAACGAACAAATCCGCTCCGAAACGCCTCAGGTGTGGGCACCCCACACAAAGAATGAAGTGCGCAATCGCACGAAAATCTCCTCGGTTTCGACCCGCTTTGCGCCAGAGGGCCACGTATGGACGGAGCAGACGCGCAACAATTAGAATTTGAACAGCAGGTTCCACTGCGAACCGCCTCAGGCCCGAACGCCTTGCATGGAGGGATCAAACGCGCAACCATTACACATCAAGCAACGATATGTTGCGACCCGCCCTGGGCCCCAAAGCCTTGTGCGGAAGGAGAAAACGCGCAATCGCAACCAATGACACAAGGAGGGAGCAAACCTGCAACCATGTACAAAGTAAACAAGCACATCTGTCCAGAACCGTTTCGGACCCGCGACCCATGTGGTGAGAGCAAACGCGCAGCCACGACAAAGTACTAAAACAACATGTTTCAATCGGCAGGGGCCCGAGCGTGCCATCCCGAGGGAACAAACGCGCATTCTTTTCGAACCAGATCAGGCCAGAACGCCCCGCATGGAAGGATGGAGCTCGCAACTAATCGAAACACATTTTTTGTTTCGACACGCATTTGGGCCCCGCATAGAGCGAGACAACGTGCAACCAGAACCGATGAAACGCCGAATTTGAGCGCAGAGGGTCCAAGGAAGGCGCCACGCGAAGGAGCAAACGCGCAAGCGCGACAAACGCATTGTTTCGAACCTCGTCTGATACAAAAAACAATAATCGCGCAACGGCAGAGAAAGAATTTTTTTTTCGAGCCGCGCTGGGCCAAACAAACCCGCTACAAATCAGGTGGTCTGATATGTTTGCGAACCGCTGCGAGCCCTAAGCGCCTCATAAGGAAGGAGCAAGTGTACATCCGAACGAATCAAATAAGCAGAATTGTGAACCAGTTCGGATTCGAACGTACACTTGTGACTTTGGAGCGATGCATTTGCCACTCTAAGGCCCAGGATAGGGTTCAGTGCTGGTTGGGTTGATGCTTCGAACTTTGTTTGGATGATGATCGTAGCTCCGCTGCGCTGCATGGCGTGGCGGAAAGATTGGCTAGGTGGGATACGATGCGTAATGCAAATATATGCGATTCTTGGTTCTAAGAAGCCGAGCCCGATCCGGCGCATTGAGTCAGGAGATTTTTCCCGGAGATTGGCGTCAGGAAGAATTGCGGAGCGCGGTTTGGCCACGCATTGGCATTGATGCCGTTTTTTTGCGATTCGTCACGAATGATATCCCCCGCAGGTGGGGTAAGCACCAAAGGCGTCGGAGCATGACCATGTCAGCCAAACGCCTATCCAGTGCGCAACAGTGGCAGGGGAGCGCATTTCATTTCAAATGGAGGGACATTTGTGGCAACGTGCGAGATACATACCACGGTGGTTCCTTCCTGGTATTTTTTCATGTCTTAGATTCAACGTTAATACATATTCATGGACGTCTCCCTCCAGGGACCGAGGTACTAGCTGATTGTATGTGGGCGACGTGCATTCGGCAAACCACTCGCATTGCAATTTGTAGCGCTGACCTTGCATCGTGTTTGCCAGATCGACACTGACATCGATACGCTTCTTATTTGGGGGAATGGGCCTTGACATGCAATTTGGTGGGCCCACGGTCATTTCCACCGGAATGCAACAAACACACTAAAGAGACTGGGGGTCTAAAGTTTGGACCACCGCCTGGCACGGGAGAATACATTGACGGAGAGCGACAGTGTTCAGCGTGTTCACTATAGTTTTCTCTTGGCAGGCGCTATTCATTTATTCAATAAGCTGCGCACCCAGGACGACGCGAAGACATGGACGGTTCTTTCGACGATGTATGGTCCGTGCTTATGGCGTTTTTTTTTTTTTTTTGCAAAATATGTGGTTCATTCGAGAACTGGCGACGCTTTAAGATTATGTTTTTAATTATATTCTTCTCATCGAAATAAATTTCGGACAGAAGATTTTCCCGGCTTTGTTTGGGGCAGGCCGTCGTGCGTAAGTATTACGCAGAAGAAATATCGGTTCATGCACACATGCGTTTTTATTATTTTGATATTACAAAAACATAAAACTTTACATGTGTGACGTTTTGCCGATATGTGTCGCATTTGAAGGGCAACGGGACTCGCAACTGAACAACGGGACTCGCAACTGGAACAACAGGACTCGCAACTCAACAACGGGACTCGCAACTGGCAACAACGGGACTCGCAACTGGCAACAACGGGACTCGCAACTGGCAACAACGGGACTCGCAACTGGCAACAACGGGGCTCGCAACTGGCTACAACGGGACTCGCAACTGGCAGCAACGGGACTCGCAACTGGCAACAACGGGGCTCGCACCTGGAAAACGACACTCGCAACTACATGCGCATCCCCGAGAACGAAGCCCAGCGAGACGAAGCCTGGCGAAAGCGACCCCGGCGAAACGAAGCCTGGCGAGACGAAGCCCGGCGAACCGGGCGAACAGCATCCGCGAGAGGCGGGACTTCGAAGAGGAGGCTGAGGATGATGAGGAGGAGGCAGAGGGAGGTTCGTAACGAGGAGGCAGAGGGAGGTTCGCAACGAGGAGGCAGAGGGAGGCCGGCAACGAGGAGGACCGCGTTCTGACTGACGGACATTGTTTCAAGGACCGCGGCCGCGTTCTGACTTAGCGGCCGTTGGGGGGTTCAGCACGGCCGTTTGGGGTGGACATAATTGCTCTGTGAGGTCCGAATGAGGAAGGGGGTGAAGAGGAGGAAGGATCACAGGCAAGAGGTCGGCCAAGGAAATTTCGTTATCGTCGAGCAGGTCGTCGCCATGAAATTGTCGAGGAATTTCGTTGTCATCGGCAGGTCGTCGTCGAAATGTAGTGCCGTTCTATTGGCTGCAGGAGGCCCGCATATGACAAACGGAATAACCATTATGATCGCGGGTTCGGTTTTGAAACAATGCGGAAGAGTGTCGGGGATATTATAGGCTTCTCCGTATGGTTAAGGCAATGTTTTCAACCCTGTGAACGGGGACCATGTACGATTACGCAATCGAAGGAAATACATATTATTACAATCCGGGCGAATACAAAATCAATGCAATACAAATAAGACAAAACTGGATTTCACCGCTAATCCATAAACGAATTCCCGACATATCTCACCATTCTGTATGTCCCGCTAAGGCCGACTCACCAAACCGGCTTTCCCACAAAAACAAGCTCTAGACTTGAAAACGGTTTTGTCTTTAAGCCTTCCGTCCCGTTTGAACCCAGTTTCCTGATACAGCAACCTCTCCCATTAAACCTAGTTTTCTTTTTGAAGCCAGCTCTCCCGGCTCTCCTGCTTAAGCCGGCTATCCCGCCCAAACCGGTTCCCCCGCATAAGCCGGATCTCCCGCTGAATTGTTAGGCCGGCCTCCCCGCCTAACCCAAACTTTTTTTCTTTTACCGACTTCCCCGCTTAAACGGGGTCTCTTGCAGAAGCCGCACGTCTCTACAATT
>CAUYUJ010011105.1:0-24727 GCA_963575745.1 Prorocentrum cordatum
AGTAGTAGTAGTAGTAGTCGTAGTATTAGTAGTAGTAGGTAGTAATAGTAGCAGTCCTAGTCGTAGTCGCAGTCGTCGTGGTGGTAGTAGTAGTGGTAATATTAGTAGTAGTAGTAGTAGTAGTAGTAGTAGTAGTAGTAGTAGTAGTAGTAGTAGTAGTAGTAGTAGTAGTAGTAGTAGTACTAGTACTAGTACTCGTACTCGTACTCGTACTAGTACTAGTACTCGTACTACTAGTTTTAGTAGGAGTAATAGCAGTAGTAGTGGCAGGAGGAGGAGGAGGACGAGGAGGAGCAGGAGGAGGACGATGGGGAGGAGGATGGGTAGGAGGAGGAGGAGAAGAAGAAGGATGAGGAGGAGCAGGAGGAGAGGAGGAGGACGAGGAGGAGGGCGAGGGGAGCAGCAGGAGGAGGAGGGGGGAGTGAGGAAGGAGGGAGGAGGAGGAGGAGGAGGAGAGGAGGAGAAGGAGGAGAGGAGGAGGGAGGAGGAGGATGCGGAGGAGGCGGATGTGGAGGAGGAGGAGGAGGAGGAGGCGGAGAAACAGGAGGAGGAGGAGGAGGAGGAGGAGGAGGAGGCGGACGAGGATGAGGAGAAGGAGGAGGAGGAGGAGAAGGAGGAGGGGGAGGAGGAGGAGGAGGAGGAGTTGGAGGAGGAGGAGGACAATAGTGGGGATGATAACGTGTCGTCGTCCCCTCCCCCTAGCATGGGAGCCCTGCTAAGCCCTTGCGTCCCAATCCCAAGGGCACGCGGAAGGGCCAGCAGCTGCTCCCCCCGCACTGACCCGCATGGACTCGCAATCGCAAGGTAGCGAGCCTCTCTTACGGGGCCAGCTCGGAGCTCACTCCTTGGAGCTACGGGGTATGCCCCCTGCCGGCCCGAGTGAGAAGCCAGGGCCGTTTCTTAACCGATCGCAGGGCATTTTGCCAGACGCGCGCAAGGCACCAGCGTAGGTGTTTTGACGCTGAACCCCCTTATGCGGATGTCCTTGTCCCTCCCCCTCCTCCTCCTGCCCGTCTTCTTCCCCCTCTTCTCCCTCCTACTCTTCTTCCCGCCGCGGCCCCACCCGGACCCGCAACGCTGCCTCCTCGCGGGATGCCGGCCGACTGGCCCGGCAACCCGACCCGCTGGGCCTCCGAGGACGCCCCAGGGGAGCCCCCAGGGGGAGGAGGGGGCGGGGCGGCCGGCGGTGCGCGGGTGCTGGGCCCGGCTCCCCGCAAGCCACCTGCGGGCCCCCGAAGGAGCCAAGGCGGGCCCCGCGGGCCTTCCCACTTCCCCTTCTTCTTCCCCTCCGCCCTCCCCCTCAGCCCCGGGAGAGAGGACGGACCGCTTCGCGGTGACGTCCGGCACCCCTGGCGCGGCAGCCGTACGTAGGCCCAGAGGGGCGGCTGCTTGTCCACGCCAGGGTGTTCAAGCGGCCTGCGGGTTGGAGTCCCAACCGCAAGTCCGATACGCAAGTCCACGTCCGCCTCCTCCTCCTCTTTCTCCTGGTGGACCTCCTCCTCCTCCTCGTCCTCCTTCTCGTCGGCCTCCTCCTCCTCCTTTTCCTCCTTCTCCTCCTCCTCATCCTCCTCCCTTTCCTCCTCTTCCTCCTCCTCCTCCTCTTCATCCTCCTCCTCCTCCTCTTTCTCCTCCTCCTCCTCTTCCTCCTCCTCCTCCTCCTCCTCCTTCTCCTCCTCCTCCTCCTCCTCCTCCCTCTCCTCCTGCGCTGCGCACCAACCACAGAGAATGCTCCGATTCGCAGGGTGCTATAATTATGTGCGGTGGTGGCCTGAGAGCTCACCACATCAGTGAAATGGAGGCGTACCCATCCTTTCTTCCACCAGTCGGTGGGAATAGCGACAGGGCACGCTCTCAAGATAGAAGGCCAAACATCGGCACATAACACAAACAGACGTAACTGAAAAGGAGGGGGGGGAGGGAGGGGACAGGTGGAGGAGGGATCAGGCGGACCTAAAATCGGCCCGGAACTGATCCCATCCATGCCCGTCAAAGTACGGGTCCAATGGCACGTAGAAGGGCCTTATCTCCTCATCGGGATCAGGGCTCACATTTGCCGAGGAGGGAGCAGAGGGGTGGGGGGTATTGCTTGGCGGCAGCAGTTCGAAAGCTGCCGTCCTCGTGAGTACCCGTCAGCGCAATGTGGGAACGATACCCATGGGTACACCTGCCGTGAGAAGGAGTAGCATCAACAAGCATGCGGAGCTGAGGAACATGAATAGTGAGGAAACGCGTGGGCTTAACAGCCTGAGCTCCGTACATGCCTTGGTCAACCCGAACCTGGTCAACAATTCATGGGGTCGCAAGGGATCTCAGATACACGACCTCTGGGAGATGCCAAGATGAGGGAGCCCCAGGGTCACGGGGGGGGGCAGGGTGCTCCAGAATCCCCGCGGCACTTGCGAAAAGACACTCATACATGATTCACAGGGCGGTTCTGTACAGAGCATTTCCGAGCTCCAGCTGTCTAAACTCTTTGGGGGTGGCTTGTCTGATGCCCCACAAATTATCTGGGCATCTGGTAACACGCGGACCTGGTCGGTCATCTAGCTCAAGTCTTCTGGCAGCGGGCCACGCTCCGCACGGGGGTCCGCATCCTCCTCCTCCTCCTCCTCCTCCTCCTCCTCCTCCTCCTCCTCCTCCTCCTCCCTCCTCCTCCTCCCTCATCTCCCTCATCCTCGAAGGGGTCCTGGATCCTTCGGGAGGGCATGGGCCGTTCGCGCTGTTGCTGCTGCCTGCGGTTGCTCGTCGTTCCTACCCCGCCTCCTGCCGCTTCCAGGACTTCGCCCGGGCGGCGCAGGCCATGTGGTGGCTGCTGAAGCCGATCCTGAACCCGGCGACCAAGGGGGGGGGGAGCAGCTCCTCTTCCTCCTCCTCCTCCTCCTCCTCCTCCTCCTCCTCCTCCCTCCTCCCCTCCTCCCTCCTCCTCCTCCTCCTCCTCCTCCGCCTTCTCTTCCCCTTGCTCCTCCTCCTCCTCATCCTCCTCTTTCTCCTCCTCCTCTTCCTCCTTCTCCTCCTCCTCCTCCTCCTCCTTCTCCTCCTCCTCCCCCTCCTCCTCCTTCTACTCCTCCTCCTCCTCCTCCAGCCGTTCCGTGCCCGAGCGGCCCGTCCCTGCGTGGACCGCCTGGGCGTTCCCGTCGCAAACTTCGGAGCTGCGATGCTTCGGGGAGCCGTAAAGAAGCATGGTGCCATCAATAAACGCCGTCGCCCGCAGTGGCGGCGCCGCGAATAGGCGCATGCGGGGCCGCCAAGACGCCTCCCCTTTCCGTTTCCCCTTTCCCATTCTCCTCCTCTTGGCAAGCAGGGGTGATGCCTTTCAGCGCACAGCCCAAGAATCGCAGGGGCCCGACGCCTTCCTCAGCCACAACGCTGAAATCAGCATGTGCGAGAAGTGCGAGAAGTGGCAGCAGGCTCTGGCCCGACTCCGCGAGCGGGAGAGAGTAGGGATACAGCCCACCGTCCTCAGCTACAGCGCCGAAAGAAGCGCGTGTGAGAAGGGTGGGCAGTGGCAGCAGGCTCTGGCTGGGCTCCGTGAGGCGGAGGTGAAGCTGGTGCCCGACGTCTTTCACTACAGCGCTAGAGTCGGCGCGTGCAAGAACGGCGGGAAGTGGCAGCAGGCTCTGGCTGTGCTCCGCGAGATGGAGGTGAGACTGGAACCAGACGTCCTTAACTACAGCGTTGGTATCGACGCGTGCGAGAAGGACCAGCAGTGGCATCAGGCTCTGGCTGTGCTCCGCGAGACGGAGGTGAGACCGGAACCAAGGCATCCGCAGGAGAGGGCCGTTAGCTACAATGTTGGTATCAGCTCATGCGAGAGGGGGCGCAGTGCTCCCACCCGGCATTGCGAGAAGGGCGAACGTGGGAGCGGGGCCATCAGCTACAATGTTGGTATCAGCTCTTGCGAGAAGGGGCGCAGTGCTCTCACCCGGCATTGCGAGAAGGGCGAACGTGGGAGCGGAGTCATCAGCTACAATATTGGTATCAGCTCTTGCGACAAGGCGCGCAGTGCTCTCACCCGGCATTGCGAGAAGGGCGAACGTGGGAGCGGGGTGCCCAGCTACAATGTTGGTATCAGCTCTTGCGAGAAGAAGCGCAGTGCTCTCATCCAGCATGGCGCGACGGGCGAACGCGGGAGCGGGAAACCAGCTACAAAGCAGGTGTGGGATCTTGCGAGAAGGCGACCCGTGGCAGCTTCCGGCACTGTGGCACGGCGAACGCAGGGGAGGGGTCATCAGCTACAACGCCGGTATCTTTCCTTGCGAGAAAGCGTGCGGGCACCAGCTCGCGTGCGGAAGGGCTGGGAGTCAGTGGAAGCACCTTGCGAGAAGCGGGGGGCGAAGTTGGAACCCAATATTGTCGGGCACTCTGTGGCAAGCCTCTTGCGAGAAGCGGGGGGCGAAGCTGGAGCCCACTAGTGTCGAGAGCTCAGGGCCAACCTCTTGCGAGAAGTGGGGGGCGAAGTTAGAGCCCAGTATCGGCGGGAGCTCTGTGAGAAGCCTCTTGCGGGAAGCGGGGGGTGAAGCTGGATCCCAATTTAGTCGAGAGCTCTGGGCAAGTTTCGCGCGAGAAGCGGGGGGCGTAGCTGGAGCCCAATATCTTAGCTACAACGCTGGCATCAACTCGTGCGAGAAGGGGAAGACAGGCAGTGGCAGCAAGGACTGTCAGGCGTGTCAGCCGCGTTTTAGGCCAAGCTTTTCTGACGGTCAGTGTAAGTGGACGGTATTGTGAAGGAGGTATCCACCATCCCGAACGAGAACGGCCAAGGGTAGACTGATTCGTTATGGGAGTGCGGCCATTCACCAGGAACGCCTATGTAAGTACGGCCTGCAAGGCGTGAGGCGGCTTGCGTGGTGCTCTCCATCTGCGTAAGTCCTAAGTAGCACAATCCTAGCACAATCCTCCTCCTCCTCCTCCCCCTCCACCTCCTCCTCCTTCTCCTCCTCCTCCTCGCCCTCCTCTTTCTCCTCCTTCTCCCCCTCCTCTTCCTCCTCTCCTTCTCCTCCTACATCTCCTCCTCCCTTTCCTCCTCCCCTCGTCTTTCTCCTCCTCCCTCCTCCTCGTCATCCTCCCCCTTCCTACTAGGAGGAAGGGGCACATCATGGCATCACGATATTTTTTCTACCACGCGGCTCTTCACCCTCCCCTGATCCTCAACGCCGCAGTACAGGTGCTTGAAACGAGCCGCCAGGCGACAAGGCGTCATAGTGTAAGCAGCAGTTCAGACACTGGGGAGCGATTAGTTTCGGCAAGTTCTGGCACGGACAATCCCTGCCGCACGCACCTTGAGTGGCTTGCAGGGGCATCGGCCCAAGGCACATAGAAGAGGCACTCAAACAAAAACGGGACATCAGACAACAGTCACGTTGATTCGCGGTGTTGAAGTCCCAGGAATGGTTTTCTAGCACGATGCACGATCGTCAGGACGCCGACCTAGCAATGATTCGTGGCGTTGAATACCCAGGATTGTTTTTGGCACGAGTCTGGATTTTCAGACGGTTGTCTTTCAACGGGGAAATTTCATCAGTGAGCAGAGTTTTTCGAGGGGACATGTGAAGAGGGACCTTGGAGGGAAGGTTTACTGTAACACGGTTGATGGGCCTTGGGTTTGCACTAGTCCTGGTCCTCCTCCTCTTCTTCCTCCTCCCGTCGCCAGTTTGGCTCAAACCGTCGTGGCCCAAACCATCGAAGATTCACGCTCGTTTTGCGGCGCGCGCTGCGGTGCGCCTGCCGCGGCAGGCCGACGCCGATGGCGGCCACGGACTCCGCCTTGTGGCGCTCGCGGCGGCGAGGGCAGCCGCCCTTGGCGGCACGTGCCGCCGCGGGCGGCACTCTCGCAGCGGGCCGCGGCCCGCGCGGTGGCCGCAGGCCGCAGGCCGCGTGCAGCTCGGCCGTGGCGCTGCGCACCGCGGCGCCGCGCGCCTCCGCCGGCTGCGGAGGCGCGCCCGCAGAGCCAACGACGGCGTCCGAGTCGGAGGGGGAGGAGCGAGGAGGAGGAGGAGGAGGAGGAGGAGGAGGAGGAGGAGGAGGAGGAGGAGGAGGAGGAGCGAGGAGCGAGGAGCGAGGAGCGAGGAGCGAGGAGCGAGGAGGAGCGAGGAGGAGGAGGGAGGAGGAGGAGGAGGAGGAGGAGGAGGAGGAGGAGCAGGAGCAGGAGCAGGAGCAGGAGGAGCAGGAGGAGCAGGAGGATCGGGATCGGGATCGGGCTCGTGGAGTTCGCTTGTCTGCTCAGCTCTGGCGGTGTGAAACCTGGGACCTGCGCAATGCTCGGCGCGTGCACGGGCGGCGGCACGGGCGACGTCGCCACGCAGTCGGCCAAGGAGGCTGGGGCGGGCAGCCCTGCGGCCGGCCGCGTGGCGCAGGGCAGGGGCCAGAGCACGGAGAGGGGTGGCCTCTGCTCGGCGGGCTGGTGCCGAGGCGGGGATGGCCCTGGACCCTCCTTCCGAGGACAACGCGCTGGAGGGCGAGGTGGCCGATGACGGGGGCCCCCTCGCGGCCGATCGCGGGGCTGCTCGATGGCGACAGCGTGCCTCTCCCTGGCGGGCGCGAGGGGTGCATGTCCGGCGCGCCCTGCCCCGATGACGGCTGCGTGGGCGTCTTGTCTGGCAAGGGCTGCAATGCGTGTGTTCACCAGATTCCACCCTGCAACCGGCGGAAGGTGCGAAGCGACGGCCGACCTGCCCCCTGTGGGTCGGGCGTTCGCGGCGCTCTTCCGCGTCCGCAGATTGCATTTCCGATGCGCCCGTGGCCCGGCAGGTTTGTATCATGCAGCTTGGCGATAGGAACGAACAGTGCTGTGCACTCCCCCTTTGAGGCATTCCCTTTGAGGCACTCTCCTTCTCCTCCTCCTCCCCCTCCTCCTCCTCCTCCTCCTCCTCCTCCCTCCTCTTGCCCCTCCCTCCTCCTCTTCCTTTCCTCCTCTTCTTCCTCCTCCTCCTTCCTCTTCCCCCTCCCTCCTCCTCTTCCTCTTCCTCCTCTTCTTCCTCCTATTCCTCCTCCTCCTCCTCCTCCTGCCCCCTCCCCCTCCTGTTCGCTTTTTCCCAAGCACAAACGGGACCCAGTTGGGTGAGGTGTGCTGGGATGGGGCACTGCCCTCCCGCTCCCTCTCCGCTGCTTCTCGCCGGGTCGCGGATGGGGCGTGTTCTGGAGGGGGCCTGTCCCTCGCGGAACCAGCGTCCGCCCCTGTCCTTGTGCCAGGACAGGGCAGGTGGTAGGATCGCAGGCTTCCCGCGGAGGGTGGGGGCAGGATTGCGCCGCCTACCTGCAACCCTGGCCCTGTCCGTAGAACTTGGCTCCTCAGAGGTCCGGCGGGGTGGAATGGGACGTGGGCATGGAAGCAGCAGCGGCGGTTCTGGGTAGGGCGAGATTGAGCGCACGCGGTCGCCGCCCCCGAAGGAGGAGTCGGAACATGGCCCCCAGCTGCCGGAGAAGTGCCCGAACCCTGGGCGGGAGTGAGTCCGCATCTGCGGTGTGCGGACACACTCCCGCCTGGGCGTTCCGGGACTTTTCCGGGGATCGGGGGTGGCCTCCGCTAGTGTTCCCTCCCCTCCTCCTCCCCCTCCCCCCTCTGGGGCTCCTGGGGCTCTGGTTTCTGTCATGGTGGCCTCGCCTCGTTTCCTGGCGAGGGCCCCCTCTGGGGGCCTGTGGCTTTCGGGGTGTGCTCCCCTGGGGTTCCTGGGGCTTTCTGTTTTGTTGCGGTGGCCTCGCCCGTTCCCTGGCTTGGGGCCCCCCTGGGGGCCGGTGGAGTTCGGGGTGGGCGAGGGGGCTCTTACTCCCCCCCTGTCTCTCCCCGCAGGCCGGGCCGCGTCCCGATGCCGAGCAGGGGTGGTGGCGGGGGGTACCCACTCGGGGAGGGCCTCTTCCAGTCATCTCTCATCGCCTCGCAGCTGCGCCCTGCGGTGGCATCCGGGATGTGCTAGGACGGGCGAGGCCCCAGCGGAGGTGAGCGGGAGCTCTCGCGCTGTCCATCCCCACTCTGCGGCACAGGTTCCGCCCGGCACGGGTGGCCACCAGGGCTGCCCTGGATGGATCCCCCTGTCCCCTTCGTCCTGGGTCGGGACCCCAGCAGTAGAGCCCTCCTATTCTGGGATATCCCGCTCCCAGGTATTCGGGGGCTGGTACTGCTGGGCCTTCCTGTGGTTGAGGTGGGGCGGGGAGGGTGCCCCAGGGGAGGTACCCCAGGGAGTCTCTCGGACCAAGTGGCGCCGTGGCGTTGCGGTACTAGACCCCCGCGACAGGTGGTGAGCTGCCCCCCCAGCCATCCCTGAGTGGGAGGTGCCGCTAAAGAGGCAGTGCCCGCGGCCTCACCAGACTGCTTACCCAAGCCACCACCACCACCACCACCCCCCTTCCTCTGCCCCCCCCCTCGCTCGGAGCCGGGCCCCGGCGCGCAGGCCGCCCCCCCCCCCCCCCCGCCGCCCCCGCCGGCAGGCGACGGTGAAGAAGTTCGCGTTCGTGAACGAGAGCCGGTCAGCGCCCCGCACGCGGCCGCCCGTGCCGTGCCAGATCGCGGAGGGCGGGCTAAGGCTCAAGTCGGGCCCGTCCCTCCACAGGAGGAACACCATTCAGACATTTCGTTGGAGCACAGATAGTTTGAGCAGAAGCAGCTCGAGTCGGGCCCGTCCCTCCCCACAGGAGGAGTAGCATTCAACAGTACTGCAGTTGAAACAAAAATAGTCTGGGGACTATCTTTTTGTTACTATTCTGTGGCCATGGTGGAGTATTTTTTGAGTATGTTTTTCTTTTCGTCGAGAATCCCCCTGTAGGGTGACACGCCCGACTTCAGGCTGCTAAGCAGGGGCATTGAGGGGCATCGAGGACGGGGCATCAAGGGCGGGAGGTCGGGGAGGGGGGATCGCGGAGAGGAGATCGAGGAGGCAGGCTCGAGGGGGAAGGCTCGAGGGGGAAGGTTCGAGGAGGATCGAGTGACTGGGTCGATCGAGGATCTCCCCCTTCGGCGGCGACGGGGGTGGGCGGCGGTGGCGCACAGCTCGCGGCCGCTGGCGTCGTGCCAGATCGGGGGGGGGGTCTCGCTGGCCGTACCCTCCAAGACACACACACACACACACTCACACACATCTCCTCCTCCTCCTCCTCCTCCTCCTCCTCCTCCTCCTCCTCCTCCTCCTCCTCCTCCTCCTCCTCCTCCTCCTCCTCCTCCTCCTCCTCCTCCTCCTCCTCCTCCTCCTCCTCCTCCTCCTCCTCCTCCTCCTCCTCCTCCTCCCTCCCCCTCCTCCTCCTCCTCCTCCTCCTCCTCCTCCCTCCTCCTTCTCCTCCTCCTCCTCCTTCTCCTCCTCCTCCTCCTTGTCCCCCTTATTTTTCTCCCTCCCACCTCCTCCTCCTCCTCCTCCGCCCTCCTCCTCCTCTCCTCCCTCCTCTTCGTCCTCCCTCTCCTCGTCCTCCTCCTACCTCCTCCTCCTCCTCCTCCTTCCTCTTCCCTCCTTCTCCTCCTCCTCCTCCTCCTCCCTCTCCTCCTCCTCCTCCTCCTCCTCCTCCTCCTCCTCCTCCTCCTCCTCCTCCCCCTCCCCCTCCCCCTCCCTGAAAAGATGTTGTCCAACACGCACGCGGCGAGTTACCGCCCGTTCGCTGCCTTTTGGAATCGCCAGTGTCGTGACATGTCGAACGACAGTAAGAACATGCCAGTGAACTGCGTGTTCCCTCCTAGCTGTCGGGGAAACCACTGGAGAACGCTGGGGAGGGGTCCTCTGGGGCCGCCTTAGGGCTGTCGTGCGTTCTTGTTTCATATTCTTCTGGCTTTTCTGGGGGGTCCTCCTTGGACCATGTGTGAAATCCTCGCGGCCGTCTTACGGCACTCTTGGGCCGTCTGGGCGCCTTCGGGGGTCGTACTTGGGGCGTGTTCGGACCGTCTTGGGTCATTCCTGGGGCAGTTTAGGGCACCACCATGTTCGGGCCGTGGTCAAGAGCCTCTTTGGGGAGCCGCTTGGGGCCCCTTGGGGGCCTTTTGGGAGCTTCTTTTGGAAGCATATTGAGGCCCTCTAGGGGCCTTTTGGGAGCCTCTTTGGGAGATCTCGTGGGGCCTCTTGGGGGCCTCCCGGGGGCTCTTGGGGGGCCTCTGGCGGTCTCGGGGCCATCTCTGAGAGAAAGGACCCGGAATATCATATCGGCCCCCCCTTGTTGGGCCAATCTTGTGCAGTCTTGGGGGCCTCCTCGTTTCTCGTTTCTCGTTTTGCGCTCTACAGCGTTTCTACCTCCTACCCTGCGCTCTCTCCGCTGCTCGGTCGGGCCGTGCATGTGGCGGAGGGAGAAGGCGACGTCGACGAACGAGGTGTAGTGGTCGCTGCCGTCATCGCCATCGGTGGGAGGAGGGGCGGGTGTCCACACCCTCGACCACAGGCTGTACGCACAAGGGAGGCGACCTGGATCCCGCGGGCCGCGGGGGGCCGACAGGCCCCGGAGGACGGGACCCGGGACCCAGACCAGTCAGCCAGGTCGCCAGCCCTCGCACTCCCCACTAGGCTCTGAAAACGGATCGAGGGGAACGAAAAGCCTAGCGAAGGCCTCAGGTGGAGGCCAGGCGTCCCAACCTGGGACCAGGTCCTTGGACCATTTGGCGGCCAGGGCCCCGGCAAAGGCAAGGCAGAAGGAGGGGGAGGAGCTTCTGAGCGGGGAGGCCCTGCGGGCGTCAGGCTCGCGCCCTACCTCCTGGCTCAGCTGCATCTCCTCCTCCTCCTCCTCCTCCTCCTCCTCCTCCTCCTCCTGCTCCCCTCCTCCTCCCTCCTCCTCCTCCCTCCTCCTCCTCCTCCTCCTCCTCCTCCTCCTCCTCCTCCTCCTCCTCCTCCTCCTCTCCTCCTCCCCCTCCTCCCCTCCTCCTCCTCCTCCTCCTCCTCCCCCTCCCCCTCCTCCCTTCCCCCCCTCCCCCCCCTCCTCCTCCTCCCCTCCCCCTCCCCCTCCCCCTCCTCCTCCTCCTCCTCCTCCTCCTCCTCTCTCCTCCTCCTCCCTCCTCCTCCTCCTCCTCCTCCTCCTCCTCCTCCTCCTCCTCCTCCTCCCCCTCCTCACTCCTCCTCCTCCCCCCCCTCCTCCTCCTCCTCCTCCTCCTCCTCCTCCTCCTCCTCCTCCTCCTCCTCCTCCTCCTCCTCCTCCTCCTCCTCCTCCTCCTCCTCCTCCTCCTCCTCCTCCATCATGCCCGCGGCCAGCCCCCCGTCAAGCTCGAGCTCGAGGTGTTCGACCTCCTCGAGGCCCTTGGGCCACTTCCGCTCGGGGGCCTCCCGGGCGTCGGGCCGCGGCGGCCGCCCAGGCAGGGCCGCAGGCAGCTGCAAGGCTGCACGGGACGCCTGTGAGCCTGGCCGCCATCCACATCCTCCTCCTCCTCCTCCTCCTCCTCCTCCTCCTCCTCCTCCTCCTCCTCCCTCCTCCTCCTCCTCCTCCTCCTCCCCTCCTTCTCCTCTCCTCCTCCTCGCTCATCCTCCCCTCCTCCTCGCTCCTCCTCGCTCCTCCTCCTCCTCCTCCTCCTCCTCCTCCTCCTCCTCCTCCTCCTCCTCAGCTTCGCGCAGGCTCTGATGAGCGCGCTGCCGTGGTCGACCTGCTGCGCCTCGGTCTCGGTGAGGCAGGCGACTCCCCACGGTCGACTTCTCGAGCGCGAGGGGTGATGTCGCCTGCCTCGCCACTCCTCGTCTCGCTGGCGCGCTGGGCTCCACGATCCACAGGGTGGGCCGCCCACCACTGCAATGACCAGCCCCTGCGCCAACGCTGCCATCCAGTAGTCCATGTTCTCGTTCTTGGTGATGTCTCCGCAGGCTGGGTCCTTCTGGCCATCGACCGTCAGCACGATGACCGTGGTGTTCATGGTTGTTGCCAACTGCTCAGTGTGGTGTTGTGGGTCGTTCTCTCTGCGGTGTCCATCGAAGAAGTGGAGTACGTAGTGGGCCTTGATATTAATACAAGTGGGTATTTTGGCAATGGTCTCCTGCGTTTCGTCATCTGGACTTTTTCGAAATACCGGGATCACATCATTGATAAACTCGCTTGGGCACTGCACCACAGGCGTTGCCCAGTAGGGGTCTGCTGGTGTCGGTGGAATGAAAGCCTTGCCAGCACGGAATCCTTGATGCTTCAAGCTGGCTGTGTCTTTTGCAAGCATGTCATCAGCCTCCGCCAGTGCTGCATCATCCATTGGGGTACTGAAGGCCCGATAACATTCCAGGCAACGCGGGCAACGGTGTTTTACATGTCGCAGCAAGGCTGCAAGGCTGTGGAAATCCTTCCCGCAATTCATACAAAGCGTGCCATGGATGAGTCTGTCATCGTCTCGCCGTGCATGCTGTACTGTCTGGTGTCGCTTCCATGCTCCATGTGGTGCCAGGATTTTGCCACATTCATAACACATAGAAGCCTCGTCATGCTCTCTCACCGTCGTAGCAACAAAGAGCGGTATCCGTTCACCACATGCTCGTTCCATTTGGTGCAATTGACGCTGCCAGAGTACGTGCCAGAATTATTTAATCGCTTCGCTCATTCCGCCGGCCCATATTGTCGCACCGTTGTGGGCTAGCCGAGTTTTGGGGCCTCTTGGGGGCCGTTTTGGGGCCTCTTGGGGCCTCTTTTGGGCCTCTTGGGCGCCTCTTGGGGCGTCTTGGGGGCCTCTTGGGGGCCTCTTGGGGCCTTTTTGGGGCCTCCTGGGCGCCTTCTGGGGCGGAGGGCTCGATTTTTCAGTTCTCGGTTCCCCTCTTGAGCCCCTCTTGGGCCCGTCTTGGGGCCTCTTGGTCCGTCTTGGGCGGCACTTGGGCCGTCTTGGGGGCCCTCCTGGGCCGTTCCGGGGCCGTCTTGGGAGCCTCGTGGGCCGTCTTGGAGCGGTCTTGGGGGCCTCTTGGGCCGTCTTGGAGCGTCCGGAAGCCGAAAAAGCCAGAACGCAAAAAACATAGAAAAAACAATGAAAATCAACGATTTTGGCCTCTTGGGGCCCTCTTCGGAGGCCTCTTGGAAGGCCCTTGGGGCGTCTTGGAGGCCTCTTGGGCTGTCTTGGGGCCCTGTTGGGCGTCTTCGGGCGATCTTTGGCCGTCTCGGGGCCCTCTTGGACCGTCTTGGAGGCTTCTTGGGGACCTCTTGGCCCGTCCTGGGGCCCTGTAACAGGGCTCCGGCATCTCTGGCCCGACCTTGCCGGGGACTTGCCGGGACCTTGCCGGGGACTTGCCGGGACCTTGCCGGGGTAGTTTTCGTCCGGGGACCCCCAGGGGCCGCCCCGCGCGCGCGAACTAGAAATACTGTTAACCAGGTACCGGAGATCTTAGCACGCCCTGGCCCGTTGGGCCGGCGAATTCGTGCCAGAATTATTCCATCTGGGCCGCCCGCCCCCGGTGAGATATTTTACTCATCAGGTTGAGCGCTTTACGTTCGCCCATGTCCCGAAAGGGGTCGATCCAGTCGTGGTAGGTGTTAAGTTCGCCCGTCGGTATTTGTTCTTTTGTAATGTTGTCGTGTAGCCATTCCAGGTCCTCCACTATGAATAGGTTCCTGGAGGCCTTCACGTTCCAGAGTAGGTCGATAAGTCGCAGCAACTGCTGATCTCCGTGGTGTATGAGTCTTATCAGGTGCCTCAGCCTTTTGCATCTCAATAGAATCCGGAAGGCCGCCTTGTTGACAGCTAAATAAACTTCCTCATCCTTCCAATGCTTGCCATCCTGAATGTTGACCATGCTGGCGGCCGACCTGTATGCAGACGAGTATCTGGCCGCCGCTCCCGTCTCAAGGCGCACTCCAAGCGGCCCCCAGACTTCGGCGTTGTAGGCGAAGGCGCTGTCGCAGTGGGCCGTGGCGAGCGTGGTCTTGACCTCCAGCTTGAGCTCACTCATCCGCCGGGCCCTCTGCGCGGCTCGCCACGGAACCACACGGGCCGCAGGTTTTTGTGAATGCGCATTTGTTCGGCATCTGGTCGGAGAGGAGCCACGGGCAGGAACACAGAAGCTCCCGGATTTCCGCGCGGATGTTTTGGACCTGCGCTGGGCTCCTCCTCCTCCTCCTCCTCCTCCTCCTCCTCCTCCTCCCTCCTCCTCCTCCTCCTCCTCCTCCTCCTCCTCCTCCTCCTCCTCCTCCTCCTCCTCCTCCTCCTCCTCCTCCTCCTCCTCCTCCTCCTCCTCCTCCTCCTCCTCCTCCCCCCCCTCGCGGAGCTCCGACAGCTTACGCTCATGCAGCTTCTGAGCTCCAGCGTGAGAGCTCGCTCAGCCGGTGGACGGCGGCCCTCCGCGGGCCTGCCGCTGCAGCGTGACCTTTTTCGGCCTCCTCGCCACGCTGGGTCCTGCGCTGCCTTTCGCGTCGATGGCGGTGCCGAGATCCACCGCGGCCTCGACCATCCCCAGACATGATGGCGTCGTAAAAAAATCAGGACGGGCGGTTTTTGGGTATTTTCGCCCTCTAGAGGTCCTCGCCGGGCCTCGGGACCGTCAAAAAACGACTCAGGACGAAAAACCGGTCCCGGGGAAGGGTCGGGACTTGCGGGGACGCCGTCCTGAAAAAATCAGGACGTCGCATGTCTGGGTCTGGATCTGCTGCTGGAGGCTCTCGTGCTGGATGGTGCAGGGATTGGTCTTCATGGTGTCTGCTCTCGCCCTCTTTGGGGCGTGGGCCATGGAAGCCGATCATGAACTCTGTTTTGGTGAAGTTGAGGGCGAAGCCTTAGAGCCGAATGTGCTTGTCCGGAATGGTGGCTATGCCCAGCACCGAACCTTGTACGTCGAGGCCCGAGTTTGCCACGCAGAGTAGAGCAGCATCGTCGACGAAAGAGACCTTTGTGACGTCAGTCGGGGTGTCCGTCCGTATAGCCAGTACGTGTCGGTCTCCAGGTGGAATCTGCAGGGTGTAGCCCTGCTCGCATAGTGCGCTGCGCAGATCCTTGAGCAGGTTGGTGAATCCTAGGTTGTATACCAGGTCCGCCAAACCGTTGCCAGGCCTCGTGCCGCGTCTGCTCTCTGCTGTGTTGCGGGCACCCTGCGTGATGAAGAGCGCGTGGCGATGTGCCTCGGCGATGGCGAAGTGCAGGGAGCCGTCCACCCCCTCAGCTTGCAGACCACTCGGCCTCTCCAAGAGGCACCTGAGGGCTGGCTCCATCCACGTGGGAATATGCTGCGTGCGGTAGATGTCCTCCAGGTCCTCGGCATCAGTGGGTCCCCGCACGATGTGCTGTCTGACCACAGTGTAAGAAGCCGCCTTGAGGTCGATCGTGGGCACGATGCTGGCCACGCTCTTCTGCCTGCAGACCTGCAAGAATGCCTTGATGGAGTGGGTCGCCATGGCCGTGCTCCTCTCCGGGGTGCCTCCGTACTGCGTGGCCCTCATGATGTCGAGGTGGCTGTCTATGACGAGCCTGCGCAGGTAGGCGTGGTGGTGCTTGGCGATGTTGTTGTCGAGCAGGATGCCGCGGTAGTTGGTGAAGGGCTTGGCAGAGCCCGACTTATGCAGCTCGACGGCTGTGACGACCTTGAACTGAAGAAGCTCTTGGCCCAGCAGATGCGCCTTCGTGAGCACGGGATGCCAGATCCTGGCCATGGATCTGGAGCAGGCTTTGAGGGCGTCGTTGGGGATACCGTCTGGTCCGCTGGCTTTCCTGAGCTCGGCCTCCTGGAAGCTGCGCTGAAGGTTGTGTTTGGATTGAAGTTGGTGGGCTGGGAAATGTCGTGGTGGGTTGATCATCTGGGATGTGTTGTTGTAGCGCTTGATCAGGTCCTCGGGCGGCTGTACCCTGGCCTGCTCCATGCTGGCAAAGTATTTGAGGCGTTCTCCGCAGTGATGATGTGGCCCTCCGTGTCCTCACGCTCAGGGTAGATCGCCGCCCACTTGCTCGGCCTGCCACCTAAGATCAGGATGCGCTTCGCGATCTTCCAGTGCTCAGTAGGGTCGTTGTCGTTCTTGGTACGCATGAGTTGATCGGCCAGGTCTTCCATCGTACCGTCTGCGGCCAATGTAAGAAAGGGCTAGAATAAATCCACAGTGTCGTCGAGGAAGCGCCTACATGCACAGACCAGTCCTGGGGAATCCAACGTCTCACAGGCAAGACAAAGTTGCACCAGGGCCACGTGCCAAAGGTCCCCAGGCTCCGAAAAGAGGTGCTGCTCGTCGGGAAGCCTGCGGCGCAGTATCTGGAGCGAAAGCTGGTTGCCGCCGTCAGATCTGCGAATCGCCCTCTGCGCGTATCCCCTGATCCTGACCAGGCGCATGGAGTTGTGGCCCAGGGTGGGTCTGCACGGCGCGTGGCCCAGGTTCGGCCCGAAGTGCTCCGCGAGGCATGCCTGGACCTCCTCTGCATGTCATAGTAGTGCTGGTTGACGTCCGTGCTCCGTGGCGGGACCTCTCTCTGGTCCAGTGCATATGCACATGCTGCCCTCCCGGCTGGATCGGCTGGCTTGGCTTGATCTAACGTCTTCGCCCTCTTTGCGCCAGGGGCCTGTGCTGAGATCTGGCCCTTGAAGTAGGCCAGGACTGGCGCGTGGTCCTTGCGCTTGCCTGTGCTGTCGAACGCGCGGTCGACTCCAACGATGGTCATCCGCTTGTGAATGTGCTCCTTCACCATGATGCAGTCTATCCTGTGCGGCGCTCCGTTCTGACGCCTTCCAAGTTTACTGTTTATCCTCTGTTGGTCCAGGTAGGAGTGCGTTGGCCACGCGCAGATGTCTGTGGTGCGCAGGCTCGTGGATGTGCGCGCCATTGCTGTCCTGCCGCTGTGCGAAGCCCTCGCTGCCAACGAAGTCGGAGGTCTCGTTGCCAGGGCGCCCGTTGCCATCGATGAAGACCATGGTGGGTTCGTGCTACTCGCACGTCGTGTTAAACATTTGCCACCAGCCGGCCATTTCTTTGGAACAGGCGTCTTTGCGGGAGTGCGGGGCGTGAGCGACAGCGATGGCCTCGTCGAAGAAGGGCGCCGCTACTCTGGCAAACAGCAGCCGAGGATGCTGGAAGAGAACTTTGGCGTGGTTGCGCTGGTAAAATACTCCGTGGCATTGCATGTGACGTAAGGTATGTCGTGGCCAACAGCAGTGCGCAATCCAGGTTGCTTGTGATCGCCTGGCTGGCGATGGTGAAGTAGCCGTCCGCGTTCCTTGCTCGAGCTGATCCTCTGGCCTCCTGGGTGCCCGCGATGTGCGCCCCTCTGAGCACTTCCTTCCTGCGGTCGGCTTGAGCAGGTCGTCGATCATGGGTTGCGCATTGAACTGGCAGATGCCCATCTTCAGTTCACCTCTTAGCTGATCTGCTGGGCGGGGGCTGCGGTACATGGGAGGTGTCTGCATGCTGCGGTGTGACCTCGAGCTCAAAACTTGCCCCGTCGTGTCGGGGATAGGCTGCCGCGGTCTCCGCGTTCGCACTGCTGACCCACCCCCACTCCAAACCCACGTCATAGTACAGGTAGCCGCAGAGGTTGTTGAAGTGGTGGTTCCTGGATGTCTGCATGCTGGCCGCCTTAGAAAGTACGTCGGCTGTCTCGTTCCAGGGAGCGCCTGAATGTCCTGTGACGTGCTCGAAGTTGGCGCTGATCATTTGTCTGGTCTCGTCGGCCAAAATAGCTGCAATGCAGGAGAGGTCGTGGTGCGAGTTGATCATATTGAGTCCGTCGGCTGCGCCGAGGGCTGGGGCATTGTCGCTGATGAATACACATGGCTTGCCATTCGAGAAGGAGAGGGCGGCTATGAGAGCCCATAGTGCACCAGCAAGCTCGACGATTGTATTGGAGGTAGCGTTTGCCTAGGTCCTCGGGGATGGAGTCATTGAACTTGCCAACCAGGTGCCCCGTGTAACTGAAGCCGTCGTCGTCCAAACCTAGGTGTGCAATAGCCCAAGCTGCAGTGTTGGGCGTGTCCTCCTGGAAGCTGGCGTCCGTGAAAAAGAAGTAAGTGCTTGTCGGATTTCATGCTCCTTCTCGGCGCCCGATGCTGCAGCGCAAGTCTGGTGTGCTCATGCAAAGCATGGTCGTAGATCCGCCTGGCGTTCCAGGTCATCAATGTACTGGAGAAGTTCGGGGGAAAGGGTGCGTAGTGTGCCTGTTCTGCAGCTGCGAGTCGGTTTGGTAACCTCTGGGGCTTCTGAGACTCGCTGGTCGAGGTGGCTCAACCTCTCGGCCGGCTGCGCGGTGCTGCACGTCGTAGTAGTGTTTGGGCGTGCTGAAGCCGAGCCACCGCCAACATCCGACAGGTCGGTCTTGGGCGGCGGGCTGCGGTCCTGCCCATGCGGCATGTGCTGTAGATCGCCTGGTGACTGGGGTCGCACTTCCTCATCGCTGGCCGCCCCGCATGGCCGTGGACGAGGTACTCCCAGCACGGACGGGGGCTCCAAAACATCAGACGGAGCCTGTGCCTCATGTGTAGGGGCGCTTGAATCATGATCCCGCTGCCGCCGCTGCCCAGCATCTGGTGGTGACGTGGTCGAGGGTCCTCGGACGGAGCGAACCCCAACTCTGCCGCATGCGGGCTGCCAAAGTGGCGCTGTTGCGGGGGGGGCGCCAGCCGATGCCGCTGGATGCTGGCACTCTCCCGCGCCTCCTGCGAGCGGTCTAGCCGCCTCGCTGCTACGCGCGCCGCCTGGGAGGCTGGCCATGGCCGCCCGCGCAGGGCAGGGCGCTGACGCTAGTGTATTCGACACTCTGCCGTCTGCGTCTCCTCTACCCTGGGGCTGGCGGCCTTGGCGGCGCGCGGGTCGGCTTGGCCTAGCTTAGGCCCTGGCGCGCCCCCTTGGCGCGGCGCAGGTCCTCCAGGCCCTGCTTTCTGGTATGGGGGAGCTTCCTCCTGGTTCCGCCCTCGAGCAATTGCTTCTTGCGGTGCTGGGGGCGAGCCTCTCCCGTTGAAGATGCGCCCGCTGAGGTCGCGCTCTCGTGGCCGTCCTCTGGTGGGCGCCCCGCCGGCAGGGCGTAGCGAAAAACCCTTCTGTTCTGCTTGGGCTGGGTCAGGTTGAGCAGGCGGTTGCGCAGCTGACTGTTGCTGAGGTCTGCGTCGCTCTCGATCGCCACCTGGCTGCCTCCACCCAGACTCGGGAGTCCGTCGTCGCCGGAGAATCTCTCGGCCGGGGATCGCGATCTCACCGAGATGGGCCTGGTCGCGGCCCTCGATGTGGCCTCGAGCTGCTGCTCCAACTTCTGCGCGATGCCCTCGATCCTGGCTGCCGCGTCCGTGGGCTGCTGTGGCTGGAAAGGGGCTGCGGGCGAGGTCTCGCCTTGGCTGGCCCCGCTGGCCGCCGTCGCCTCCCCGAAGCGCATCTGCGCTTGCTGCCAGTCGATGCGGGGGCAGGTCTGCTGCGGGAGGCCTGGTGCGCCCGTCGATGTGGGCTCGTCAATCAGGGACCAGCGGTCATCCTGGCCCTCAGTCCAAGCAGCCTGGATGCTCGCGGCGGCTTCGGCAATAGCCTCTTGGTTGCGGTAGATCTCTGTCCTCTGCTCCTGCTGCTGGAGCGCCTCATTCTCAAGCTGCATGCCCTGCTCGAGGAGCTTGGCGTGCGTGTCTCTCCGGACTAGCTCGGCGTCCACCAAGAGCTTCTCGCTGAGGTGGAACTGTGATCTCCTTCTCGCAACATCTTCCTCCTCAGCTGCCAACAGGCGGTGGGCCTGCTCGGTCTCGGCCCTGACTTCGCCCGTGGAGAACGCCGCTGCGGTCTCCTCCTCGCCCGAGCGCTCTGCCAAGAACCTGCACTGCTGTTGGAGTTCTGTCCTCTTTTCGATCTGCTCGTCCATCTCCCTCTGCGTCATGCCGTAGTTCTCGTGCTGCTGCTGCCACTGCAGGAGCTGCTCGTACTCCATCTTGTTAGTTTCGTCCCGTTGGCGCAACACTTGTTGCTGGTGCGCTTCAGCTCTGGCAAAGGCTCCAGCTCGTGCTTCCAGGTCCGCATGCCTTAGCGCCTGTCCGTGCTGAAGTCGCTTGTGTTGCCAGAGCTGCTCTTGCAGCTCTTGGGTCATATTCTGCTGCTGGTGGCGCTGTAGCGAGTTCTCCGAATGCTCCAGCTGCTGCCGCTGCTGCTGCTGCTCCTGCTGCTGCTTGTGCTGCTGAGCTGGCTGACGTGCTGCAGCCAGTTGGGCCGTGAACTCATGCTGCTGGGCATCCAGCCTCTGGCTCAACTGCCGCAGGGCCTGCATCTTCCTATGCTGAGATCGTTATTGTTCTCCTGGGCTGTGTCTGCTACTGCCGCTGCACCATCGGGCTGTGACGGCGAACCTCTCTCGCCTTGGACCTTGGTGAGCTGATCCGTCCTGGCTGCCGGTGCTGGCGCTGCTGCTTCTGTGGTGCTGCATCTCCAGGGGGCGCTCTCTGCCCAGCCAGGGGCCGCGGCGGCAGCGGCAGCGGTGGAAGCCTGGCTGGCGGGGACTCCCTCGTCATCGTCATCACCACCGCCTGAGTCCTCCGTGTCGTTCATGGCCTTGATCTCCTGCTCCTGTTCGTAGGCGCGGGCGATCCTGACCTCGAGCTCTCGGCACCTCCTCTGGAGCTTGGTGATCTGCTTGACATTCGCCTCCCGTTCTTTGTCCATGTCGGCACGGAACTTGGCCAGCTCTGGAAGGACCGCACCTTTGGGCTTCATCATGAGGAGTGCGGTCTTGAGAGCTCCCAGCTCCTGCGAATCGATGGCGGTCTCCTTCTTGGTGGCCTTGTTGGCCAAATACACCGCGACGAGCTGCCTTATCTTTACCATGATCATCGATTTGAACGGCTTTCTCTGCGCGGCGTCGTGTGGAGGTTCTTGCCAGCCCTTGGTCGCCCTGGCCTCGTCAATTCTGAGGTACGCAATATCCTGAAGGACGTCTGTCTGCTGTCTGTCCAGCTTGTCCTTTTTGTGCTGTTTTTTTTTTTTCCTCTGTTCTGGTGCTGCTGCTGGGCTGCCTGCGAAGACTGCTGCTGCTGCTGCTGCTGCTGGTGCTGGGGCCTTCACTTGCCCCCGCACTTGCAGTTCCAGCTGCTGTTGGGCACTGTAGCCCCGCATCCTCCGCACTGCCAGCCCTTGGGAATCGTCATGTCGTGGTGCTGCTGGTTGCGCTGGTGCTGCGCGGAGTGGTGCTCCGCCAGCGGGCTGCTGGCGGACAGCACGCGCAGCAGGGTGCGGGCGTTGGAGCGCCGCTCCCTCAGCCTGCGGTGCCAGGCTGGCTCCTGGCGGGACGTGTGCCCGTCCTCGAGCGCGCCAGGCGCGCGGGAGCGGAAGGAGGGGGCGCGGCCTCCTCCCGCTGCACCGCGCTGGCCGCGCGGCGGGGTGGCGAGGGGATCCCCCGCCGCGCGACTGAGCCACCTCCTCCTGCTGCGGCGCCGCGGCCGCGAGCCCCTCTGCAGCAGCGGGGGGCCAGGGGTAGTCCCCCGCTGCGATGGCGCGCGGGCCGCGCGGCACGCGTGAGCCCGACCCCGCGGGCGGCCTGACTCGGCGATCGATCGGGCGGCGGCGCCGATCGACCCTGATCGAGCCGAGCCGATCAGGCCCCGCCCGCCAGAGGCCAAATGGGCTTCTCCTCCTCCTCCTCCTCCTCCTCCTCCTCCTCCTCCTCGGCCCTCTTGGAGGCGTCAGCGGCCGTTTAGGGCGGTCTTTGGGGCTTCTTGGGTCGTTGGGTCGTCTTGCACGCTCTCGCGGCCGCAAAGGCGAAGAATCGACAACCGTATTGAAAACACACTTGTCGTTCAATGATGTTCGCCTCTTCGGCCCGCCCTCAGGGCCTCCAAGACGGCCCAAGATGCGTCCAATAGAACTTCGGGACAGGCGTAGACGTGCGGAGTCCAAACCGCGCTCCAGAAAACCGTGACATGGTCTGGCGGTGATCCCCCCTCAGCGCCCATGAGCGCTAAGAAGCGCAGCAGAAGTCTGGGAATCTGGGGCCGGAGCACCCAGGAGACTTCTTGAAGAAAGCCCAGGACTCAGAACTGGAATGGGGCCCGAGGGCGCTCCACGCAGTGCCTCGCGGAACGGTGTCGGATACACGCGGATATGCATATATGTTGAAGTAGAGAAGAAATCGACCTGTAGTGTGAGAGAGAGAGAGAGACAGAGAGAAACAATAAGACATATAATAGAGAGAGAGGCAGTTATCCTTCTTGCTCGTCTTCGCAGATGGGTTGTTACGTTTCTCCCTCTTGGTTTTCTTGCCCCATGTCTCCTACTCCTCCTTCTTCTCCTCCTTCTCCTCCTCCTCCTCCTCCTCCCTTCTTGGCCGTCAGCGCTCGGGCGCTGGCATCATTATGTGGTCCCCACATGCAGAAGACAGGGCCCCCGAAGCCCTGCGCCTTTCTGTTGGGGGCGGGTCTGTCCCGAAGTCTTCGGGCGCAAGCGTCGATCCTGGCGCACTCCAAGACAGCCAACTCGGGCACGCAATATACAGGGCTCGTTCGTCCCTCCCTCGGCCCATGCCCCGCGTGCAGGGCCCGCGGCCTGCTGCGGGAGGAGTTCCCGGCGGTGGACTGCGAGCGCATCTGCGAAACGCTCACGGCCCCCTCGCTGCGGGGGGTGGAGGGGGAGGGAGGAGCTCGGAGGAGAAGGGGTGGGAAGGGGGCGGCGGAGAAGGACGCGGGATGAGTAGGAGGAGGAGGAGAAGGACGAGGAGGAGGAGGAGGAGGAGGAGGAGGAGGAGGAGGAGGAGGAGGAGGAGGAGGGGGAGAGGTGGAATGAGGAGAGGTGAGTCCGAATGACGTCGAGGAGGGGGAGAAGAGAGGTGTCCTTTCCCCCCGCCCGCCCTCTCCGTCTCCTCTTTTCTTGATTCCCGTCCCCCGCCTGCCTTCTTTTTTTCCTCCTCCTCCTCCTCCCACCTCCTCCCCTCCTCCTCCCCTTCTCCTCCTCCTCCTCCTCCTCCTCCTCCTCCTACCTCCTCCTCCCCCTCCTCCTCCCCCTACCTCCTCCTCCCTCCTACCTCCTCCTCCTCCTCCTCCTCCTCCTCCTCCTCCTCCTCCTCCTCCTCCCCCTCCCCCCCTCCTCCTCCTCCTCCCCTCCACCCCCTCCCCCCTCCCCCTCCTCCTCCTCCTCCTCCTCCTCCTCCTCCTCCTCCTCCTCCTCCTCCTCCTCCTCCTCCTCTTTCGCCTCTCCCCTTCGTGGGGGACGGGCCCTGGAGGAGGGAGGGATAGGAAGCAGAAGGAGGAGGAACAAAAATGGAAAAGTCGAAAAGGACGACAACGAGGGGAAAGAAGGAGAGAGGAGAGGAAAGGAAAGGCAGAGAAGGACGACGACGAGGGGAGAGGAGAGAAGGACGACGAGGGGAAAGGAGAGAAAGGAAAGGACGAGGGGAAGGGCAGAGGAGGACGACGACGAGGGGAAAGGAGGAGAGAGGAGGGAGGCTTGAGAACAGGCCAGGTGGGATCGCGCCACATCCGACGTTCTACCTTTCCCACCCATCCCAACCCGTTACGTTGAACGCTTGTCCGTCCGCCGATGGGGGGGCCCCAGAGTTGCTTGATCCCCACGGACGCGGCGGCAGAATTTGACCCGTCGCTTGCTGCGCAAGCGGGGGAGGGAGGGGGGCCTACCGCGGAGGTTGACGGGGAGCAGGAGGAGGAAAAGGTACATGCGGACGAGCAGGTGTAGAAGAAGGAAAAAGGAGGCGGATGAGGAAGCAGGGCGAGCAGCAGGATCAGGAGCAGGAGCTGGAGAGCCAGGCGGGGCAGGAGAATCGGGGGAAGGCGGAGAAGGCTGAAGGAGACGGCAGCGGCGAGGAGGCAGCCGGTCTCAGGAGTGCGGCTTGTGCTGGGGCAAGGGTGCCAGTCTGCACGGCGGAGGCCAGGCACCGATCCCGAGGTCTGGCCAAGGCTGCAGCGGGAGCGACAGCTTTGAAGGACTGCAGACGCTCCGAGCGGAAAGCACGTCTAACACAGCCGGTTGAGTGGGGTAAAACGACGCGAAGATCGGGACAACCTCGGATCGGGAGAACTCGAGATCTCCGAGGGTCGGCGGGCTTGGAGGATGTCTTGGGCGCCGCGGACGCTCCCAGAGCGTTCCGGAACGCTCCGAGAGCTCTCCGCGGAACGCTCTGGAGCGATTTATCCCGTCGCTGGGGGAGGAGGGGGAGGAGGAGGAGGAGGAGGAGGGGGGAGGAGGAGGAGGAGGGGGGGGAGGAGGAGGGAGAGGAGGAGGGGTGTCAAACTCGTCGCGCACCTGATGCGGGCGCCTCCTCCCGCCGAAAAACGCTGCGCCGGCTTCTCCGGGCCAGCTCCTCGGCCGAGCGCCGGCCCAGTTTCAAGCAGCCTCCAGGAAGCTGCTTTTTGGATTTCTTGCGGCCTCATTGGCTTGAGATCGCATGTTCGGTTGTCGTCGACATGGGTGGGGAGATCAAGACGCTGAAAAGGCAGGGCCACGGCTACACAGGGCCAGGGGAAACGTGGTAGTAGTTTGCGTATGAAGGGCCGGTGGAGGAGAGGGCAGCAGGACGAACAGCAGCACCAGTAGGAGAGTCACAAAAAGCGAGGAAGAGGCGGAGGGGGAGGAGGAGGTGGAGCCTTGAGATGGGCGACGAGGAGGGACCAGAGGAGGCCGAGGAGGATGAGACGAGGGAGCAGGAAGGAGGGAGGAAGAGGGGGGGAACGAGGACGAGGATTGGGGGCCGAGGGGGTCTGACACGTTGTAGGCAGGACGCTACTCCATCCTCTCGTCGTCGTCTTCGTCGTTATCATCGTCCTCCTCCGCATTCTCCTCCTCCTCCTTCTCGAGCGGTTCGCCCTGCCATCTCACGCTCATCCCTCTGCTTCTCCAGAGCCTGGCCCCCCCTGTCCTGCCGAGGGGCTTCCATGGCAGACTGCAGAACGTCGACGTTTTTCAAATGTGCTGCGGTCACGTGCGTCGGCAGGCCGCTGCGGCCGCA
>CAUYUJ010011106.1:0-24722 GCA_963575745.1 Prorocentrum cordatum
CCCGCCCCTGGGCTATTCGCCCTTATCGTCGCCGCCGATCCTCTTGGCTTCGTCCTGGCTTCCTGTAACGTGTCGCTCTCCGGACCTGGCCCCGGCGCGCCTCGGCCACGAGCCGGCCCCACGGCGCCAGCTCTGAGGCCGGGGATCTTCGGACCCTGGGCCCGTGCAGACCCGGGTCAGTCAAGCCTCCCTTTCCTCCTCCTCCTCCTCCTCCTCCTCCTCCTCCTCCTCCTCCTCCTCCTCCTCCTCCTCCTCCTCCTTTAGCCGCCCTGGCACAGGTCCCTTCACACACCCTGCGCGGCCTCAGGGATGTGTGTCTTCTCCTACCCAGCGCCTACCCTCCCTTCCATCTAGGCACTCCCCGTCGCGGCGCGCTGCCCGCCGCCATGCATGCACCTCTCTTCTTCATTGTGTTCAACGTCACGTCCCTTATGCAGAGTGGTAGGGCAGAGGAAATCTATGAAGCATATCAGACTAAAGATTTTGTCCCTCCTTTGGGCATTTGGTTACGACAGCGTCACACGGATGGGGAGTGTGACATGTATGCGCACATTCTGAATTGGGAATATGGAAGGGGGTCTCGACTTCGACAATGGCTCTTTCGTCTATGCCATTTCGCACAGATTCAACCACCGCCCGCGAGCTTACAAAGACGAATAGGAGTGCTGGAAATACGATCAGGCCGCTTTGATTTGCTGCTGTTTTTTTTCACAGTTCGACCGAAGGTGGCAAAGGAAATGCTCACGTACAAGAGGATGGTGATGCAGCTTAATTGGTGTTCGATTGTCGGGGGAGGAGACATTTATGACTATGCGGAAGTACCTGCATCCAATGCTGTACAACAGGAGCAACATTGTATGACGCTGATGAGAGATATTATGGAGAAATACTACCTGTGTCGTGACCCGAGGGACTCCCTGAAGGGCCATCAGCACCAGGTTGAGTATATGAAGATGAGCCTCGTTGTGGATTTGAATTTCAGGATCGTATGGCGTGCTAACATCTACAGAGGCGGCCAGGACACCTTTCTTGGTCGAGCTTGGAGTTCCTGCATTGATTATCTTGGCGGTCCGCAGGCATGTTTGACAACTTTAATGGATTTGTGTATTTTGAACAAGCCAGGTCGACAACCCCAAGTGTGCGCCAGATATACTACTGTTTGTTTTGGGAGTGGACTTACGCCCCGTATTCAGTGGAACCATGATACCTTTGTTCGAAGGGTGGTTGATGGGCTTTGTTGGCTTGAACGATCTCTAAAAGGAGCGGAGGATTACTTCAGCCAGTCTTTCTTGCGATGGAAACAGTATGAAGTATTGGCTACACCTGATTTGAGCAATGTATTGACGGTTGCCAACCAACGCCCCTGGTGTATAAGTGTATTATGGGACAGACCCTTTGCTCGTCTTTTGCGTATTCAGTGTCGTCAAGCTGATAGAGGGCATTATAACTATGAAATCATTGAACCAGAGTATCTGCGCTACCCTGCTTGCGGTCAAGATCATCACAGCCTAGAGGCTCTGCAGGTTCACTTCAGATTGCACGTGCAAGTCGATCACTCTGCCCTCTTCACCTTCGAGGCTCCGAGCGATGTCGGCGTGGGTGGCGCACTTCTCTTCGTTATTGTGTACAATGGAAATCTCTACAGCAGTTCAGACTCAAGATTTTGTCCTTCTTACGAGTATTTGGCTACGACGGCGTCACAAAGAGGGGCAGTGTATGAGCATCTTCGACGCGCATGCGCACATCTTGGACTGGGGATATGGAAGGGGGGCTCGACTACGACGATGGCTCTTTCGTCTCTGCCATGATGCGCAGAGTCAAGTAACGCCCGCAGGCCTACAAGGACGATTCGGAGTGATGGAAGCAAGATCCGGCCGCATTCATCTGCTGTGGTTTGCTGCCTATCTCCCAGTTCGGCTGCAGGCGGCCAAGGAAATGCTCACGGATAAGAAGATGGGGATGCAGATGCTAGTATGGATGGAACAAGCTGGTAGGCTTCAACCCAATTGGTGTTCGACTGTCTGTGGTGGGGGTATTAATGGCTATGGGTTAGTACCTGCACCCGCGTTCAAGGATGAGGCTGATTGCGATCTTCGAGGTATTTGTGCAACGATAACAAGGCTTTCGTATCGGAAAAATGCTTCGCCATGGTTTCGGCCTGATGAAGGTTTCCGCAAGTTGCTAAATCCAACCACGAGGGACCTGAAGCACAAGGATCAGCAGGAGGAGTTTGAGGCGCCGAAGACGGGATTCAAAGCTGTTCGATTTATTCACCGAAGCTGTCCTTTTAGCGAGGCCATGATGCAGCACATCAGCCGACATGGAACTGCACCTTCTACGGAAAATAAGTTCATGGGCTGTATGCAGGGAGGCATTTCTCATAGGAGACGTGAGGCAGCCAGTCGAGTCCAAATTATCACAAGTTGGAGGTTGACGCAGTTGGGCGTATCGCATGTTCTGCAGCAGGAGCATCACTGTATGAAGCAGATCAGAGATTTTATGGAGAAACTCAACATGCATCGTGCTAACACCTTTATGGGCGGCCAAGACACCTTTCAAGGGCGAGCGCTGAGGTCTCGCATTAATTATCTTGGCAGTCAGCGAGCATGTATGACAATATCAATGGATTCATGCGTTTTGAACAAGCGAGGGCGACATCTTCAAGTGTGCACTAGATATATTCGTGATGGTTCTTGGGGAGGACGTGCGCCCCGTAGTCAGTGGAACCATGCTATCTTTGTTCGAGGTGTGGAAGATGGGCTCTGGTGGGAAAGGTTTCTTAAAGAAACTGAGGATTACTGCTCCCAGTATCTTTTGCGATGGAAACCGTATGAAGCATTGATTACACCCGACGAGAATTGGCAGCATTGGGTGCATGAAGTTCAACAGATGGCAAGTGGTTACTTCAAAAATATTCAGATGGGAACCAGAATTAACGACTGGATTGGTAACAACAATGGGACATGGTGAGGCAATGGGCTATTTTGCACAAAATTATGAGATCTTTTGGTGCTGAGATGCAGATGGTGGAGAGTACATGTTGGCAGCAGCAATGGAGGAGATTGACCAAGGACCTTTACAACGTTAAGGAGCAGTTTCAATATGCAAAGGTTGACAGCGTCCAAGTTCGTCATTCGTTCTATATTCATGCGGTTGTGCCCATCGGGGAGCTGCCCAACATGTTGATCACCAAGAGCCCCATGAAGATGGGGTCCGAGCAGAAGCTAGGCCCGCCGCCGCGAGAGGGTTTTGAGAGGAAGCTCCAGAATTACCTGATCTGACTGCTGAAAGGGGGCAAACATAAAAAGTGATAGGCGTGAGGCCCCGAGGTGTTCTGAGGCCCTCTGGTAGCAGTAGTAGCCACCCGCTAGGCACTATGAGTGTCTTAGTGAGTGGAGGATCTAGACAGTATACCTTTTAATGGGGTTGAGTTCAGTTTCAGGCGCCTGGGCCCCCCCTGCAATTCAGCCAAAACGTAGGCTCTGTAAGGGCAAAGAGAAAGGTCGCGGTAAAGGCCAGACCTATGAACTGGGGCCTATACCTGATCCTTGTGACGTTTCTCCGCCTGCATTTGCCTTCCTGTTCCTTGTTGTGTCTCCCTTGTCCCTCTCTCTCGCTCCGTGTGTGCTGTGTGTGTGCGTGTGTGTGCGAGCTGAGACGTTTTAACTTCTCACTCTCGGGATCCAGTGCCATGGTGCACTATCTGGGATGATTTCGTTAGGCTTCTCGACCCTGACGATTTTTAAGGTGTTCCCCGATTAGAAATCTAGTCGCGACAGGAGTGCCGACCTTCGAGTTTCGCGAGGGGATCTGCCCTCACTATGCGCACAGCGGTCACATGTAATGGGATAATCATTGCTGACTCGACCAGATGCTGAGTACCACCACCACCACCTCCTCCTTTCCTCCTCCTCCTCCTTTCCTCCTCCTTCTCCTCCTCCTCCTCCTCCTCCTCCTCCTCCTCCTCTTCCTCCTCCTGCTCCTCCTCGTCCTCTTCCGCCTCCTCCTCCTCCTCCTCCTCCTCCTCCCTCCTCCTCCTCTCCTCCTCCTCCTCCTCCTCCTCCTCCTCCTCCTCCTCCTCCTCCTCCTCTCCTCCTCCTCCTCTCCTCCTCCTCCTCCTCCTCCTCCCTCCTCCCTCCTCATCCTCCTTTCCCTCCGCCTCCACCTCACCTTGGTCCTCCTCCTCCTGCTCCTCCTCCGCCGCCTTCTGGCATCGAGCTGCTTGGGGCCGGGGAACCGGGAAAAAACACACATGAAGCCTGTACACCCCCCCCAACCAGAAATTCGGGTTTTCGGGTCGGGTTGGGGTGGTCGGGTGGGCACAGCCGAGCTGGTCGGGTCGGACAGCGGAGACGAAGATCTCCAGCAGGTGCACCCGTGGAGGGCAGGCAGTGCTTACGGAACGTCGCCTTCCAGCCCGAGGACTCACGGCCTGTGGTTCGAGAGATTCTTACACATTTTCGGGCGCCGCACTGATGCAGCATTGATTTCTGCGCGGCGCGTCTCTCGAGCGGCGACCGCGCCTGGCCTCGTCATGTCTCGCCAGCGCGCCTGTGGCGTGCACGGCGTGCTTGCTTCAGGCCTCGGACAAAATGAGCGAACACTCATGCCAGATTCATCTGTCAGTGCTTTCCCCCTCCCCCCAACGATCAAAGTTGCACTTCGACTGTAGTCTTTCCCGCGCGTGCCTCTACCGTTGCACTGATGAGGTACGGGACGTTCCCCAAATCGCTTTCTTCTTTCAGCACCGCAGACGCTCGGCCTGGTTGGTCACTCTGTGAGCATTGAATGCAGGCTGCAGGGCCAGAGGCAATGTGTTTGTCTCGGGCGCGTCGTGTCTTGGCGCACCGTACGGCAGCCGCTCGACGTGATCCTCGCCTCGCTCTGCGAGCAGCTAGTTCTCGCCCTTTGCCGCAGGCCGCCGCTCCATCCACCAGGCCAGCCTCTGGCCAGCCGCTGTCCCTCCCTGGCCTCGCGCGTGCACTTTTTCACCGTGCGAAGAGGGCGCCCAGCGGCCGAGGAGGAGGAGGAGGAGGAGGAGGAGGAGGAGGAGGAGGTGCACCTGGCCTCGCGCGCGCACGCCTTCGCCCCACGGCCCCCCCCCTCTCTCCAGGAGCGCGTCTACGACTCCTTCAACGCCAACGACGCGAGGGCCGGGAGCACGGTGGAGCTGATCGACGCGATTCTTCGGGGGGAGCGGGCGGTCACGGACCTGCCGCTCATCCGCGTGGCGAAGAAGCGGGGTCCGCCTCTCGGCCTCCCCGCGGCCGCCGGGCCGTGAGAGGCCGTCGGGACCACGCGCGCGGCCCGTGGGATCTCCGGCGATCGCAAGCATGGATCAGGGGCGACGACGACGGCGGCGAGGACGACGACGACGAAGACGACGACGACGACGACGACGACGACGACCATAGCAACGACGAGAATGACGACGATAAAGACGGCGAGAAAGACGACGGGCGGCGACGACCGCGGCGGTTCCGGGCGGCAGCAGCGCAGGCCCGGGGGCGCCGCCCTCAAGAGATCTTGATGCTCGCGGAGGAAGGTCGACCTTCCTCTTTGGTCAGGCGATCGCAAACATGGATCCAGGGGGCGTGGATTGGCGACGGGTCCCGCTTCCATGGGAAATCGCGGATTTTCGCCGCCAAAAAGGGCGGCACCGGCCGCATTTTGGGGATGGCATCTCCCCCGATCCATGGATTTGGCGACCGCGCGCCAAATCCATGAATCGCTAAACCATGTTTTGCGCGCCCTCGAGGATCGCGCCACACTTGCCGCCACGCGCGCCGCCTCTTCCGGGTCAACTTGACGCCACGCGCGCGCGGTGTTTTCAGAGTGGAGGCAGGTTCTGTGGCGGCACCAGCGGCGGCGTCGTGCGCGGTGGCCGCTGTACGACATGTGTTTTTGCCATGCCTGGCGTGGGCATTCGACAGAGATTGCGGTCAGGTTGGCTCTTTTTTTCGCAGCCAATGTTTGCGCCGTAGTGGCGATTGTAGTGGTGGTCTGTCACGGCGTCAGTTTTAGAAATCGAAGTGGCAGCGGTAGATTGGTAGGTAGTTCGATAGGTGTGGCCTTCTCTGACAGGGATGTATCGATATTGTGAGGTAGAGATGTTGGGATTTAGACAGGCAGGGGGTTCGAGAGGTAGGTACCCGCGGGGAGGAAAGAGGGGGCGTCAATAGAGTAGTATGAGAGGCACCACGGTCGTGTCGGAAGACGGGTAGTGCAAGTTGCAGGCAGGTGCGTGTGGAGAGGGTCAGTGATACAGTGGTGAGGGGAAGAGTTCTGGGATCCCTCGGGTCTCCCCTCCGCCTATACTTCCCGATCTGAGAAGTAGCCCCACCCCCGTCCAATCTTTTCCTACCCTCCCCTCCGCTCTGCCTCGACTCCACTCCACTCCTCTCCTCTCCCATCTGCTTCCCCCTCCTCCCCTCCCCCCTCTCCCCCGCTCTCCCTGCCATCCCCTCCCCCCTCTACAATTCTTGAGCAACTAAGCAACACGAATACTGCTCTCCCACTGGAGCCTTAGGCGGAGCTCCTTCTGCGGCCGCGGAGTGTGAGGGGTGCGCCGACATGGGAGGGGGGCCGCATGTGGACGCTCCCACTGGGGCCTTCGGCAGGGCTCCCCAGGGGGCCCCGAAACGGGTGAGCGGTGTGCCGAAGCGGGCGGGGGAGCAGCATGTGGACGCAGCCACTGGGGCCTCAGGTGGGGCTCCCCACAAAGCCGCGAAGCGCATGAGAAATGGGCACGCGGATGGCAGAGGCACGGAGGGGAGGAGGGAGGAGGGAGGGAGGGGACCCCGGGGGCATTGCTGACTTAGACCGAGGACCCAGCGCCACAGGATGGCCAGGGATGATTCACCCGAGGACCCAACACCACAGTGCGTTCTCAAAGTGGGGCGTTCGTCTTCGCGCCGCGCGCATGCGTCTTGAAAGTTTACACCAGCTACAAGGATGTAGGGCGCATCGTTTTCAAAACATGGCCCTTGCTTTTGCCTCTTCTGATGTAACGACTCGAAGCTTCAAGATATGTAATAGTTGCGCGGATAGACGGCGGTTCCCTTTCAACATGGGACTCTCGCTTGAGACTTCCGTCACATGTAATCACAGGATGTGCACACGTGCGCAACAGTTACAAGGATGGGAGCGGCTCTTTTTTTATGAACCCGGCGCGACCCAAAGATTGCATGGGCGCAGTGTTTGGCATTGGTTGACATTGCTTAGCATTGCTTGGCATTGCTTGGCATTGCTTGGCATTGCTTGGCATTGGAACCCGAGGAGCCCGAGGAACCTCCGAGCAACGAGGAACCCAAGGAACAGCATCCGAGCAACGGGCAAAGTAACACCCCCGAGGCACCGGGGGCGGGGAACCCGAGGAAGCTCCGAGCAACGTGCAAAGTAACCCTCCGAGGCACCAACCTTTTTTACCAAGTAAGAACCCTTCAGGGCCAGCCCAAGTGGGGGCAAAAGCTTGTTCGCGTTGGACACCTCCTTTCCGCGTTCCGTACTACCCATTCGGAGGAGGAGGAGGAGGAGGAGGAGGAGGAGGATACAAGGCAGCTTTTTTTTCGGAATAGGGCTCTCGCTTGAGCGGCAGGTCCACTGGGCGCTCATCTTTCAAGGGTCTTGTGGCCGCGGGACTTGGCACGGCAGGGTGAACTGCAGTATCCTGGACGCATCTTGTCTCTGGTCCTCCTCCTCCTCCTCCTTGCCCAACTTCTCCTTCGACGCCCAGGCCCGGCCGCGCTGCTTCGGAGTTGACCCACCATTGATTCGGCCGGATTCGTTCGATCTGCACCCGCACCCTGTTCGCAGTTCGCTCCAAATGTGTTCGCGATCGACTCGCAACTTGTTTGCGATTGGCTCGTAATTCGTCCTGGCTGGATCTGGCCTCATCGTTCAGTTAAACCGATTCGTTGTGCTCAATCGGCCAATGTTGCCCCCCTGGTATGATCGAGTTGCATTGCATGCCAGAGCAACCCTCCTTCATTCCGCGAGGTGTGTATTGGTGCGTGGACAACCGGCGCTGCTTCGTGTACAAGCACTGCCAATTGGGCAAGATTCCGATGCAGGTCTTCGACTGGAAGGACAGAGCGCAGCATGGCGTTGCACAGATCGAGGTCTGTGGGCGGAAGTCTGGAAGCGACTCCGCCTTCCTTTTCTCCCGCGGGGGATATCAGGTGGCCGCTTCGCCGATCACGGCCAGGTCTGTTCTGGGCCTGGGATCAGTGTGTACGCCCTCCTCGCTTGGCCAGGGAGGCGTTCTTACCCTCCCCCCCGGTCCTCCCCTCGTCGACCTCCCCCTCCCCCCTCGTTCCCCACACGGCGCTGCCGAAGAAGAAGAAGAAGCGAGGGGGGGGGGGGGGGGGCGCCGTCACCGGGGGAGCGGCGGCCGAAGCGGTGCGGTGACCTCTTCTTCCTCCTCCTTTTCCTCTTCCTCCTCCTCCCCCCCCCTCCTCTCTCCTCCTCCTCCTCCTCCTCCTCCTCCTCCTCCTCCTCCTCCTCCTCCTCCTCCTCCTCCTCCTCCTCCTCCTCCTCCTCCTCCTCCTCCTCCTCCTCCTCCTCCTCGTGTGGGCCACCGCGAAGTTTTGAAACCCTGGCCGTTCTCCGAGGACGTCTCTGGCGACCAGCTGTGCCGCACAGCTCTGGGACCCTCATCGCTGGGCCTGCGCCTAGGGCGGAGGGGGGCGTGGGGGAAGGGGGGAAGGGCGCAGAGAGGACCCAACGCGCCCGAGCACACCAATCCTCGATCCTCAATGACCTCCTCCCTACTCCTTCCTCCTCCCCTCGCCCTCTTCTTCCTCCTCCTCCTCCTCCTCTCCTCCTCCTCCTCCTCTCCTCCGCTTCCTCCTCCTCCTTCTCCTCCCTCTTCCTCTCCTCCTCCTCTCCTCCTCCTCCTCCTCCTCTCCTCCCTCCTCCTCCTCCTCCTCCTCCTGCTCCTCCTCCTCCTCCTCCTCTGGACGGGAGATTGGATGCGTGAGTGTGGGTACGAGCACGGGTGTGTGTGTGTGTGTGTGTGTCCGTTGTGTGGAGAACCGGACTCCTTGTTCCACAGGCAGTGGCTTTGCACGTGTGTCGCTGAGCAGCGCCTGGAACATGTAAGCCAAGAGCTGATTGATCAAGTGAAAGCCGCTTCTCCCCAGGAACGTTTGTTCTGGTCGAGGCTCATAGTGCCTCAGCCCGTGGTCCCTGGTCCGTCCTGGAACCTCAACCCGATGTTTCAGGACTCCGAGGGCCAGGACATCAGTTTCGAAGAGTTTCTTGAGCTGTCCCGCGGGTATGGGCCTGTGGTTGACGGATCGGCCACTCAGCAGGTGTTTAAGGAGCTCCAGCGCGCTGCGTTCGGGGCTGTTTTCTTGGCACCTGGTCCTGATTACAAGATCCAGGCTCGTATGATTGGCACAGTTTGGCCCACGCTTTGTCAGACTCCGCAGTCAGCGGAGCACCTCGGGATGGCCACGCTGTGCAGTGTTGCAGAAGATACTGTAACCTCCCCTCACAGTGACTGTGCTGGCGCCGTCAACTTACATAACGCCAGCCGGCGTGAGCAGTTGAGTCCCAAACAGATGTTCGCGGGCCTTCGGAGGCTTGCCCTCGAGAAGGACCCCGAGGGCCTTGTAGGACGTGCTGCCTACACCCCTGCCCACAGGTCCGAGGAGGTGATTTTGGCCCTGCCGATTTTGGAGCGTCGCATTGCACTGGGAAATGCTGATGCTGATAGGCTAGCCAAACATGCCATTACCCTCCACCCAGGGGCCCCGACCGAAGTCCTCGAGGCCCTGGATGTGTGTGTGTGTGTGAAGCGTGTAAAGGAATTAGTAAAAATGTTTGATGCCGTACTCTCCTGCTACCCCAAGATGGAGTTCCGTCGCGTGCCGAGAGGCGTTCGGACCGCCGCTTTCAGAGATCCGAGCTGGCACGACTGGCGCGAGATTGACCCTGGGGTGGCTTGGAGGTGCGCGCAGTGTTTTTCGATCTCTTTCGACCAGGAGAGATCGATGGTAGGATGCAAAAGGGGTCCCCACGGCGCTTTGTAATCTCAAGGATGCTGAGCTGCGGGGACACCTCCTCACTTGTGCCATGATTGACAACGAGGACCAAAAGCCCTTAGTGTTTCGCTATAGGTGTGGTGCCTATGCGTCGAAGAGGTGTGTTTTGCCGGCCGAGCGCTGTTGTGGGAAACGTGGTAAGAGCGGTGCTCAGACCCTGTTCCGTGTCAAGCAGGGGCTCCATCCGCACTATTACAATGGTAATCGTGTAACGGAACCCTGCCGCCGCTCGGCCGAGGTTATTCTTGAGGCAGCGACCGCACAGAGCGGTAAGCCGACTGCCTCCCGCTCGCGCCTCGTGCCGCCCCCTGGCATGGAGGCGCTGGCGGCCCGCGTACGAGCGCGGGAAGAAGCCGCAGCCGCCGCCCGTCGATCGGGTTAAGGCGGGCTTGCTCTGTTCTGCCTCGTAGGCCTCCGAGGAAAACCTCCTCCTGCTGCTCGGTCCGTTCGATTACTCGTGCCAGGTATTCGGAGGCCCCCATGGGTCTTCGGAGGCCGTGGGAGGCCTCCAGGCCCAGGGAATAAAAAACCTTCATGTTGGAGGTCGAAGTTCGAACGTACGGTCGAACCGAGGTAGGAGACCGAGGTTGGTTCGGGGAGGGTACCCTCATGCTCTTCCTGTCTGTTGGATGGCCGCCCTGGCCGCTCCGCAGTGGGCCCCGCCGCGTGAGTGCTCTCCCTCCTCCCCCTGCCCGCGGCCGCGTCACCCTCGTCTTTTCCCATCCTCGCTGCCAGACAATTCGCGATGCCGTCACCCGGCTTGCCAGAGTGCGCGCGCGGACGGCCTCTGCCGCGATGCGACGTAAAAGTTAGTTCGCTGGATGTTCTTGTGCGTCCTGGGGGAGGACACCCACGAATGTTTTTCAATCTGGGCCGGCGGAGCGTCTCATGTTCTTGAGGGGCGTTATTATGATTTCAAAGTATGCGAAAGTTCTTTGGTTGTTGGGGGGCAAAGATCCTTTCATTTCTAATTGTTCCATCCTGGGCCTCTTCCTGGCCATAATGAGGCCAGGAACAATTAGAAACGAGCACAACTAGAAATGAGCACGATTAGCCGTAGCCATTTTGGCTCAAGGCTATGAACCGCCCGACGACCGCGAGTCGGCCTCGGTCGGCGACTTCAGCGCGAGGGGGTTTGCGCTTTGAGGCAAAAGCAACTGACAATCAAGTTTCGTGCGCATGGGAGCCGAGGGGAACCATGGCGCGCTGTGGGCGTGTGCGTGCGGCACGGCCGACAACCACCCGTGGAGAGCCTGGTGCCGTGGCTGTGGCAAGGCTGCTCCCAGGACGTCGTCGGTGGTCACGCACCAGTGGCAGCAGAACAAGCGCAAGCGGACGCCGAAGCAGCAGGGCCAACGGCAGCAGCAACGGTGGACGCAGCCATGGGCCAAGGGCTGGTGGACGCAGCCTGCGGAGTGGCCAGCCCTGGCGACAGCCCCGAGGCCAAGGGCAGCTGCACAGGCGCCGGCAGCCAACCACGTCGAGGACCTTGCGCGGCTCTGCGAGAAGCTCCATAAGGAAGGCGTGGTGGACCAGGAGCTGCTGGCGGCCGTGCAGAGTGCCAAGGACAAGGCGGCCCAGGCAGCGGAGGCGGCCAAGCCAGACAAGGGCCTGGACGATCAGCTGCGGGTTGTGCAGAACAAGATCACGCACAAGGAGCGCACGGTGGCCAGGGCAGCTGAGTACGTGGAGGAGACGCGTAAGGTGTTGGCTGACGCACAGGCCAGCTTCAAGGCCGCGGAGCAGGCGGCACAGGAGCGGGCGGATGAGCTGCGTGCCCTCACCGAGAAGCGCGCGGTGCTGCTGCAGGAGATGGCGGCCAAGGCGTCGGAGATCACGGACAGGGCGAAGGAGGACTCAGAGTTCATGCAGGCGTACAATGAGCTCAAGGACGCCCAGAGGAAGGCCCACGAGAGTGAGAGGGCCCTGCGGGAGAAGTACAAAGACCACTTCGCCAGCATCCCAGCATCGGGGGGCCCACCTGCAGAGCCCGAGGCCACGGACCCGATGGACCTCGATGCAGCAGAGCAGGAGAAGCTCTTCGAGGACTTGTACAAGGGCATTGGCGTTCACAAGGATGTCATGGCGCAGAACATGGGTGACAACCTTTCTGTGGCTGATCGCGTGCGCAAGCTCTGTGAGTGCGCGCCCTTGGGGGCAGCAAAGCGTCCACGGCGGGGTTGACACTGTAGGCCAGCCGTGGGCCAACGAGGAGTGCGAGGGCCACGAGAACCTACGTGAGGCGCAACCTGAGGGTCAGCCTAGAACGCAAGACCCAGCCCCCAGGTGCACCCGCGGGGTAAACAGCGCGAGGGGCTGGGCACCGTCGCCAAGGTTTTTGCTGGAGCCTGCCCCCTGGTGCACCCACGGGGTAAACAGCGCGCGGGGCAGGCGCGCCTCGACGGGGGCGCCAGGAGATGGTGCGAGTGCAGCGCATGCAGAGCGAGGCAGGCGCAAACGAGGGCGAGGTAATCTCTCGAAGGGAATCGAGATCTACACCGCCAACTGCATCACGTGGGCCAAGGGAGTCGCCTTCGTATTCGAGTACATCACCAAGCCGAGCTGCATCCTGGGCCAGGAGCACAGGCTGAACGACAACTGGAAGGAGGAGGTGCAGGCAGCGACCTGCAAGAGAGCATGGGCGATAGCGATGACGCCCAGTGCGACGGGAGCTCGAGGAGGCCGCAGCGCGGGGACATACATCATGGTGCCCAAGTCCATCGGCCTCACCTACGCGTATGGCTGGCAGGAGTGGGACTGCTCACCCGCAGGCATGAGAGGGCGCATATGCGCGGCCCGCTGCCCGCTGTGGGGCACAGGAGGAGTGCTGCTGGTCTCGGCGTATATGTGGACAGGCGAAGGGCTGTCAGAACGCATCCTGCAGATACTGGACCGCATTGGTGAGCTCACAGAGATGCATGCCGTTCCTTGGATCCTCGGCATGGACGCGCAGCTGGAACCCCGCACCTTGCATGAGTCGGGATGGCTCCAAGACGTGGGAGGAGTGCTCCACTCCACAGGCAAGGTGACGTGCGACACCATCGGAGGAGGACGAGAGATCGACTATTTCGTGGTTGCCAAAGGCCTCAGCCCTGCCCCCAGCCAGGCAGAGAGGGGGGAGGACAGTGAGGTCTCCCCGCATTGGCCAGTGCGGATGCGCAGCCTGAAGCAGCCAAGGGAGGCCAAGGTGCTGCGCTTCATCAAGCCGCGGGCCTTTCCAATGGCGCTGCCAGTCGGGTGCGCGCCGCAGCCGCAGCAGCGGCCGTCGTGGCCGACCAACCACACTGGAAGGCTCGACCAGGAGGACCTGGACAACGACTGGTGCCAGATCTCGCGCACGGCAGAGGAGGAGCTCATGGGCATCTGCCAGATTCCAGAGGAGGAGCGCCCACGGTACCGCGGCCGAGGTGATTCGCCGAAGACGGTGCTCACGCCGCTCCTGGGCCCCAAGGCAAGGGATGGCGTTGGGCAGACTGTGGAGGCCACGGCCTGGCGCTGGGCGGCCAACAGGATCGGCAGCCATATACTGGTGGCACAAGCAGCCAGGGCGAAGCGCCCAGACCCAGCTCGGGTGGCATGGCTACGCGAGTGCCTGGACAGGGCCTTGCACCGAGGGCGACACCGATTGCGGCAGCTCGGGGCCACGGGACAGTGGCTAGACTACCTCCTACTCGGCATCGAGCGCTGGCGGCTACATGAGGATGGCGCTGAAGATCGGCTCGCAGCAGTCATGGAGATACGGCGGTGGCTGCTCAAGCAGGCAAACAAGATAGTGAGCACTGTGGCTCAGGAAAGGGCCAAAGCGTGGAGGGGCAGACCCAAGGGCGGCAGCAAGGGTGCAGCAGGTTTCTTGCACCGCATGGCTCGCCAGCGCCATGCTGAGCGACCCCCTGCGCCCACCGCGAACTACAAGAAGGACGCGTTGGAGTTGCTTGACGGACAGACGCTGGTGGATGGGCATGCCCACCAGTGGTGCCAGCTATGGACCTCGCACGGGGCCGACGGCCGAGGGGAGCACGACCGACCTTGGGAAGGACGAGTTTACCCTGCGCCACTGGTCAGAGTCACGGCAGATCGGTTCAGGGAAGCGGCCAGGTTGTTCAAAACAAGTACTGGCATAGGCCCTGACTGGTGGCACCCGAGATGGTGGACGCGGCTACCGTCAGAGGGCACCCCGGCGCTGGTTGGCCTCGCGGAATACATACTCCACTACGTGCATTGGCCTACCCAGGTTGAGCTGTTGGCCTACTTCCTGGTGCCGAAGCCGCACGAGGATGGGCGCCGCCCGCTGGCCCTGTTATGCTCCCTGGTGGGGGCGGTTGAAACGTTGATGGCAGATGAGTATCGCAAATGGGAAGAGATGGTTGCACGGCCTTATGACTGGGCTTGCAGATGTAAAGGCGCTGAAGACGCGATGTGGGATCTAATGCTCAGGGACGAGAGCTGCCCTGAGGACCACATCAACGCGGCTGTGGTGAATGACCTGTACAAGGCGTTTGAACACGTCACCACGAGGCGCCTGTGGGAGCACGGGCGCAAGCTGGGGATGCCAGAGCAGGTGCTCCACTTCATGATCTCGATCTTCACAATGGGGAGGGTCGTTACGCTGGATGGTATGGTTGTCTCTACGCGGATGCGTACGTGGTCGGCAGCGGTTGCAGGCAGTCGAGGAGGCACACGGGCGCTAAAGTGCTTCACCATAATCCTGCTGGACATGGTCAGCGCTAGGCCGTGCATTGAGGGGGCCAAGAGGTATGTCAAGCTATACGTCGGTGACACCACCCTCCACCTGCAGGGCGAGCGGGAGGCAGTGGTACGAGAGGCGAAGGAGTCCTCGAAGGCATACATACAAGCAGCTGAGGCAGAAGGCTTACCGCTGTCGCCCACCACGCACAAGAAAGGAGTCACCAAGAAAGGACAAAGCTATGTCTACACGGCAGACAAGCAGGCCAAGGCCATGTTCAAGCTCTGGGCCAAGGGCTGGGGCCTGGAGGTCCAAGAAGAGGGCGTACAGCTGGGCGTGGACTTCACAGGTGGCGTGGGCGCACAGCGGCGGCCCAAGCAGCAGGAGCGCGTTGAGGTCATGGTCACGAGAGGTACTAAGTTGAATATCCTGAAGAAGCAGGGCGCCAGCCTTGGCACAGCCAAGGTAGCAAAGCTGGTTTCGTGCCGCCCATGCGATACGGGGTGGCCTGCATCGGAGCGCCGCCGAAGCTCATTGAAAGGGCTCGCGCCAACATGTCGATGGCGATGAGCGGCGAGGCCATGGGCAAAGATCGCACCCTGCGCTTATGGCTTGAGGAGGCCGACCCAGCGGTGAGTCTTACCATGTGGCCAGTGGTAAAGTGGGTTGAAGTGGTATGGAGTAGGGCCATGGACGAGGAGGCTATGGCCGCGGCATGGAAGAAGGCGTCGGCGCGGCTGGCCACGACAGGCAAGATGGCATGGTCGGCAGTCAGAGGGCCAGCTGATGCAGTCCTGAGGACCCTGCGGGACCTCGGCTGGTCATGGCCTGCCCCGTGGACGCTGCTCACACCAGCAGGCGTCCAGGTGCCATTGCACACGGTGGCGCCTAAGACGATCAGGCACAAGCTGGAGAGGGCCATCGAGCGCCAGGTCCTCACAAAGTGGGCTAATGAGAAGGGCATCGCAGAGGAGGTCCCGATGCCGTTCTTGGAACCAGTGAGGGCGCTGCTCAAGAAGCGTAAGTGGGCTGCGCACCAAGGTGCTATCAAGGCCTATGTGGGGCAGGGCTACTGCACGCAGGCCAAGCTCCAGCAGCGCGGCACGGTGGCCGATGGCATGTGCCAGCAGCGCAGGCGCGCGCAGGGCACTCAGAGGCGCCGCTTTGGGCGCTGCGAGGCCCACGAAGAGAGCAGGACCAAGCTTGCGGACAAGCATTCGGGCATAGTGCTGCGCATGGCGGGCACAGGCGAGAGCTTGCTGCTCAACTGCGGCCTGGTGGCGCATCCCATCCAGGACGTCGAGGGCGACACCCAGATTGAGCAGTGCCACTCGGTCAACGCAGAGGGCGACAGCATCGATGAGGACGACGTCATGCCGTTCATCTCGGGGGTCTGCTTCACCGACGGCTCGGGCAAAGGCGCCAGCATGCTCAAGGGCTACAGCTGGGGCTACATGTGGTTTGAGGAGCCTGCTGACGAAGGGCAGTATACGGCGCTTGGTGGAGCATATGGAAGCATGCCAGGAGTACGAGCTGACCTATCGGCGAGGCGGGCCGCGCCCCAGGCCATCTGGTATGCCTTGAGGAGGGCGACGGCCCCTACCACGCTGGTCACAGATTACGAGATGGCCGTGGGAGGCATGAGAATGGGCCGATTGTGGTGTACGGCGCCGCAGAGGAGCAATTGCGACATCTGGATGCGCATCTGGAATGTCGTGGATGAGACCTTCCCGAACATGGACGGGCTCAAGGTGATGCATGTGCGGGCGCATGGCAGAGGGCAGAATGCGTTCCACGTGCACGGCAACAAGATCGCCGATGAGTTGGCGGTCGAAGGAGCGCAGCTGGCCATGCCGTCGCAGTGGCAGATCGACGCCTGGCAGGACCGCTGGAAGACGGTGCAGCAGGTGCTTGACTACGTGGCAGACATGGCAGTCGAGGTCGGCGACTTCGGGGACGTCGTGCTGCCCACAAAAGAGGAGGCGCGGGCGCAGCGCAGACGAGAAGCCCAGCTGCGAGGACGGCAGCCCGAGGCTGAAGAGACCAGGCCTGCCATGACATCGGCAGGGGATGCCACGGCTACGGCAGCGGCAGCTGTGGCGGCGGCAGCGGCAGCGGCAGCGGCAGCAGACGCATCGCCTGAGGAGGTGGCTGCTGCAGCAGGGGAGGCCGCAAGGGTGGCGACTCAGCCAACGGCAGCAGCCGCGCCAGCCGGTGGCGAGATGATGGAGGACGACCCCATCGAGGACTCCGACGGGGGCAGTGCAGCCGCAGGGCCGTGCGCGGCCGATGGCCAAGCGGCGCGGGGACGGCCGCGGGACCCGACCATCAGGAGGCACAACATCGTCACGGAGGGCCAGTGGCACAGATGCCTGGACTGCGGCGCGCGCTCCAAGGTGCTGGGGGCCCGTGCGATGCAGTACTCGCGACAGCGGTGCCCTGGAGTGCGGCAGAGAGTGACGTATGAGGGTGGCTCTGGGCGCGGCGGTGGTGTAGGCGCGCAGGTGCAAAGGAGCCGCAGCCGTGGCAGAGGCGCCTTGATGCCTAGCCCCCAGCCGCCCGCGCAGGCAGCGCAAGCCCCTGCTGATGCGCCTCCCCCACCGCCAGAGGGGCCAAGCACGAGCACGGGACCAGCCCGTGCTAATGGAAGCGTGGCCAGCAGGATGTTAGATCCTGCGCAGGGGCATCGGCTGTACAGAGCGGGGCCGTTCACATTTTGTGGCCGTTGTGGAGTGCTCTGCTCAGGGCGTGTTTTTCGTTCATTGGGAGACCGATGCCGAGGTCAGACGGCATCGAAGCAGTTCACCAGCGCAAAGATGAAGCTGCTCGGTGGATGGCACCCCACACAGGCGGGTGTGCGAGTTGCCGAGGCGGCTGTGCGGCTCACAGACGGTGAGGTCCGCACCTTTTACGGGGTGGCCTAGCGGCCGCCCGCCGCCACAGCTCGCGTGCAGCCGATGCGCCGCGTAGCATTGCCACGGCTAAAAAATGAGCACGATTAGACATGAGCGACGTGTATACTGTTGGTCCGACCGTAGAGGAGGAAACTTTCAGGCTTGAGACAGACAGCCTCCAGAGTGGAAGTCAATCCTTCGTCTTGGAGAGGATCCTCTTGGGGGAGGCGGGCAGGGCGGGAGAGTGGTTCGGACTTCCGACGCCGTGGTCTCTGTCGGGTCGCCAGCCCCCAGGGCTCAGGAGGGAACGAAGATACAGAGACACAAATGATGGCCGGCTCCGCAGAAAATGTGGAGCAAATTGGAAGAGGAGGGGAATGTGCACATCCAGAAAATCTGCCAAAAGATAGGGAATCCTGGGAACCGTGTCTATTTATTTGTGTGTCCTTGGGCCCCTTCAAGAGCTCTCGACCTCTTCCCGAGGGCGGATCTTTCCTCCTGAGCAAGAACAGTTTTTGCCTACGGCCGCTGGGCCCCGAAGTGGTCCCCAGTATGCCGAGAATGGGCGAGACGCTCCCGGCGCGTTGTCTTCAAGCCGCCAGGGGGTTGGACAGGGGGGAAGAGGAAGGGAGGTCCGCAGGAGTCGTGCCTGGCAAGGGCCATCCTGGGCCCTGACCAGGCGCTGTGGTGGTGCATGCGGCGGGCGCATCAGATCAGGCCTCGGCCGCAGCCCTTTCTGCCCAAACCACTTTGGGACAAGCCACCAGGAGTCACGCCGACCCCTGGTCCACGACGGTTCCGAGACCGCACCGCGCCTCCAGCACCAGCATCAACATACACAACTTCCGGGCCTCCATCGGCGGCGAGCGAGGGGGGGAAACCAGAAGTAGAAGGCCGTTTCTCAGAAGCGGCGGCCCTCCTCAGAGGCCCTCGCGCCTTCTGGGAAGTTTTCTGCGTCGCCGGGGAAGGCCTAGGAAGCTTAATCGGAAGGCCAGGGAACTCCCGAGCCTTCCGAGGAGGCCCGCCCCTCCTCGCTATCCCCCCCCGCGCTCGCCGCCAGCCCCAGGAGACTACGCCAGCCATGCGCCCGCTCGCGCTCCTGGCGGCGGCGCCCGCGCTCCGCCTGGGCGCGCAGGCGCTGACGCTTGGCCAGCAGGGCGCCGACCCCGACGGGGCGCCGGCCGGCGCCGGGGTGCAGGAGCCCGGAGGGGAGGGGAGGAAGCAGGCAGGCACAGGGAGTCGCCGATCCCCCAGAGGATCTGGGAAGAATGTGTGGGCAGCGGGGGGGGGAAGACGAACACCCCGAAAGTGGGGAAAAAGAGGGGGGATCCTGGGATATGTGTCTGTGTCTGTGTCTGTGTCTGTGTCTGTGTCTGTGTCTGTGTCTGTGTCTGTGTCTGTGTGTGTGTGTGTCTATTTGTGTGTGTCCCTGGGCCCCAGGGCCCTGTCAAGGAGGCCTGCCTCGCGGCGCTGGGGCTGCCGAGCTGCCCTCGCGGTGGCGCGGCCTCCCCGGGCTGCCTCGACTACGACCTCCTGGCCGAGGACATGGGCGAGCTGGGCTTCGACGCCGAGGGCTGCGCCAGGGCACTGCAGGTGGACGCTCGCGTGAAAGGCAATCCCCTGGCCAATACTCCTCACGAAGGACAGGTGCCTCGCGCCAACGTGTCTCACACGAAGCCGGTCATCTGGGTCCACATCCACAAGTCAATGGGAATTTTCATCTACTCCATGGCACTCCTGAACCACGAGAACGTTGTGCGGCCGAGCTTCAACGGGAACTGGTGGCCGTACGACACGCCCGACGCAGTCAGGAGGGGGAAAGCATGGCGCGCCAACTGCTCAAAGAGAGCCGAGTACTTTGCTTGGTCGAATGTCACATGGGCTCAGGTCGAGCATGAGATGGACGACTACAATCTATGTCATGGGCAGTTTAATTATGGCATCCTTCTCCGAGATCCAAGCGCACTCGCTATCTCCAAGGCGAGCATGGAGAAGTATTCACCAGAGGAGACGATTGCATCCTTGAACTGTCTTGTGGGGAGGGAAGGCGATTCCGATCTGACCCAGGCTTGCGATCGTGCAGCTCCCAAAAAGAACGATTGGAAACTGTGGTGGTTCTACGACAACTTCCTCGTCCGGACCCTTGGTGGTCAGTCAGTTTGGTCGCTCCCTGCAGGGGGCATTACCGAGGAGCATGCGCACAAGGCGATCGAGCGCCTATCGAAATTCGAGGTCGTGATGTTCGCGGATGACTTCGAGAACAAGGCGTACCTCGAGACCGCGATCGGTTGGCGCCAAGAGTTCTACAATACGGCATACAAGAGGCCTTCCACTCACGTGGTCGAGCTCACCAACGAACAGAAAGAAACAGCCAGGTTCACCAACAGGTTTGACTACATGGTTTTGCGACCACTTCAAGGGGCGCCCCATGCAGGAGCGCGTCAAGAAGTTCCAGTGACTCGCCACGGGCGCGTCGCACTGCCCGTATTTGGTGCGTCTCTGAGTCAGAGGCGGCACAGCTTGCGTTCTCTGCTGCCCACCCCACACGCCCCCGAGCGGATTCCCCGTGTGGCGGAAGCCATCGCGGGCCCTCCCTGCTGGCGATGGTCGCTGAGCGCTCCCCCGCCCCGCAGACGAGCGGACCTGCTGCACCCGACGGGCCCTGCTGCTGCTCCGCCCCCCCCCCCTCCCTGCTCCCTCCGAGGCGTTCCGGGCAGGGCATCGCCTTCGAGGCTCGGAGGAGCCGGCATCCCGCTCTCGGCGGGAGGCTGGCAGGGGGCCGCGGAAGTGAAGCGAGGGCGGCTGCGCCGGCGGAAGCCCGCGGAAGCGAGCATCAGCCCTCTCTGATAGATGGCAATATGTTCGGACTCAGGGCTTCCGGGACGGCTACAATGTCTGACACCGACGAAGAGCAGGAGTTCTTCTTGATCTTCTTCTTCCTCTTCCCGCTCCCCCTTGTTCTCCCCCTCCATCCCCTCCGTCTCCTCTTTCTCCTCCTTCCATGTCTCCTCCTCATCACCAGCATCATCCCCCATCTCATCATCATCATCATCATCATCATCATCATCATCATCATCATCATCATCATCATCATCATCATCAGCATCATCATCATCATCGTCATCGTCATCGTCATCGTCATCGTCATCGTCATCGTCATCGTCATCATCATCATCATCATCATCATCATCATCATCATCACCGTCATCGTCATCGTCATCGTCATCGTCATCGTCATCGTCATCGTCATCATCATCGTCATCATCATCGTCACCATCATCGTCATCATCAGCAGCAGCAGCCACATCGGCATCGGCATCGGCATCAGTATCAGCATCAACATCAGCCTCCTCCTCCTCCTCCTCCTCCTCCCCATCATCATCACCATCATCATCACCATCATCATCATCATCATCATCATCATCGTCATCGTCATCGTCATCGTCATCATCATCATCATCATCATCATCATCATCATCATCATCATCATCATCACCATCACCATCACCATCATCATCCCTACGATGCGACGGGGGTAGTGAGGAAAAAACGGAAGGCATCCTATGCTCCGTATTCCTAATCTGCACGTTTCCCTGGCATTATCCAGATGAAGCTCAGTCTTTGATCCGCCGAACGCCCTGCTTGTTGCCACACCCACGTGTTTCGAACGTCCAAGCATGCCTGTACAAAGCCACGGGCCTAGCGTGGGGGGGCGGATTTTTGCTTTGTCGAGACTCGCTTCGACGTTCGTGCGTTATCTGGTTGTTGAAAGATTGTTCGCGCTCTGATCGGTGGCCATTTTGGCTAAAGCCCATTTTCGGCCCTGGTTCTGGTCGGGCGGTTTCGCCTCCCCTCGCTGGCCAATTCCTCCCTTCCTCGTAGGCACCCTCGTTTCAGGCCCATGTCTGACATGCCGCCTGTCCGCACTTTCGGGCGCCTCCCAGGCGACAGGTGCAAGTATGATGGCGCCGTGTTGGCAAACGATGGCCTTATCTACTGCATTCCCAACTGCGCGACCGACGTGCTCGTGATAGATCCTGGCCTCGGGGAGGTGTCGTGCTTCGGCCAGTTACCCGCTGGCTCCAACAAGTGGAGCGGCGGGGCGCTTGCCGCAGATGGCCTGATCTATTGCGCCCCAAATTCTGCACGCGAGGTGCTCGTCATTGACCCCACGACAAGGAGGACTAGCACATTCGGTGCGCTGCCCTCGGGTCGTTTCAAATGGGGAGACGCCATCCTCTGTGGCGATGCCTCTCTCTGCTGCGTTCCCATCGACGCAGACTCCGTTCTACTCATCGACCCCGTTGCACGCACGGTGGAGCCGTTCGGCGAGGTGCCAGAAGGCGAGGACAAGTGGTTTGGCGGAGCGCTCGGCCCAGACGGGCTTGTCTACTGCGCCCCCTACAACTCCGACCGAGTGCTGGTCGTAGACGCTCGGCGCCGGTCCGTCGAGCTGTTCGGCTCGCTGGAGCTGGGTGGCGAAAAGTGGGCTGGTGCTGCGCTGGGCCGAGACGGTCGCGTATACTGTGCACCACGCAACGCGAACTCTGTGCTGGTCATCGACCCGCTGCGCAGGAGCCTGGCGAGCATCGGCCTGGGCTCCGTCCCAGTGGGGGCCAACAAGTGGGCCGGAGCGGTCGTGGGGGGCGACGGGCTGATCTATTGCATCCCGAGTGCCGAGTCGCGCGTCTTGCTTTGTGACCCCGCTGCGCAGCGCACGGCGGTCTTCGGCCGCACCACGGGGCAGGGTACCAGCCGGTGGTGCGGGGGCGCGGCCGCGCGCAGCGGCACGGTCTACGCGGCGCCCCACGACGCCGAGGAGGCTTTGGAGATATCCGTCTTCGTGCCCACACCGTGGAGCCCGGCGCTGCACGCAGAGTTCCCGTGCTCCGCGCGCGCCTGGGTCAGGCTGCTGCTGCTGTGTCAGGCCATGGGCGCCGCGCCACAGGGCCTCCGCAGCATAGGGCGGCTGCTGGTGACCGGCGTGCTCCCTTTCGCAGTGGATCCCGTCCTGCTGCCGCCCAGGGCACGACAAAAGTGTTCGCACCCTGGCACGATGACGATCGAAGGGTTCTTGGGTTCCAGCTTCCCTCCCAGAAGACAGCAGTGAGCGTGCTTTTCGCGAGGGCTAACAATGCTGACACAATGTCTGGATATTCAAATGTATTGCGACGCTCTGTGATAAAATATGGTGTATACACACATACGTAGCACCGTGCAGATGCGGATAAGAGTGAGGGGGCGGTGGGGACGTCGGCAGTTTGCGAGACTCTGGAGAAGCCCGCTGAAGGCGCCAACGTTTCACACATTATACAACGAGCCCGCCGCAGGCGCCGATTTTCTCGTTAAACCAAGGTGGGTCGGTCGCGGGTGGGTCGCAAGTGGGTCGCGGGTAGGTCGCGGGTGGGTCGCGGGTGGATCGCGGGTGAGTAGAGGGGGGTGGGTCGCGCGTGGGTCGCGGGGTGGGTCGCGGGTGGGTCGCGGGTGGATCGCGGATGGGTCGCGGGGCGGGTCGCCGGTTGGTCGCGGTTTTGGTCGCGGGTGGTTCGCGGGTTGGGTCGTGTGTGGGGATCCGTGGTGAGGATTCTGCTTGTTGCGCCGTTGTTGTTGTTGTTGTTGTTGTTGTTGTTGGTGGTGGTGGTGGTGGTGGTGGTGTTGGTGTTGGTGTTGTTGGTGTTGTTGTTGTTGCTGTTGTTGTTGTTGTTGTTGTTGTTGTTGTTGTTGTTGTTGTTGTTGTTATTGCTGTTCTTGCTGTTGTTGTTGTTGTTGTTGTTGTTGTTGTTGTTGTTGTTGTTGTTGTTGTTGTTGTTGTTGTTGTTGTTTCTGTTTGTTTGTTCGTTTGTTTGTTGTCGCTGCCCCACCCGCGACCCTCCCGCGACCCACCCCGCGACCCACCCCGCGACCCTTCCCGCAACCCACCCCGCGACCCACCCCGCGACCCACCCGCGACCCAACTCGCGACCCACCCGCGACCCACTCCGCGACCCACCCGCGACACACCCGCGGCCCAGCCGCGACCCATCCCGCTACCCACCCCCGACCCACCCCGCGACCCATCCGCGATCACTAGCGGACCCACCCCGCGACCCACCCGCGACCCATTTGCGACCCTTTCGCGACCTACCCACATTGGCTTAACGAGAAAATCGGCGCCTGCGGCGGGCTCGTTGTATAATGTGTGAAACGTTGGCGCCTGCGGCGGGTTTTTCCAGAGTCTCAAAAGCTGCCGACTTCCCCACCGTCCGCGGGTGGGACGACGACAACAAACGAGCAAACAAAAGCCACAACAACAACAAGAACAACAACAACAACAACAACAATTACTAGCACGTGGGGACACTCCGTTCTCACCAGTGCCAGGGTTTTCATAGGAGGCGGGCAATACCCCCACTTTGTGGGGGGGCCGGTTCAAGCTCTACCAAATTTCCAAACGACTCTTCGCCACCACCCACACCCAGCTTCCCGCCCTATGACGTTCGGACACTTCACTTCGTGGCATGCGGAAGACCGTGGCTACTATTCAGGGCCCCGCGGCCGACGACGACGGCGTGCGCGCGCGAAGAAAAAACGAATGTGTCCCGCATGGTATTATTTGACAGGGATGATGGCCCTGGCAGGTGCGCAACCGTTGTCGCAGAAGTCGAAAAAGTTGCTCGCAAAAGCCCGTTTGACAGAAATGTTTAAAAAAGTGTTGGGTTTCCTACGAATCCGCAAGAGCGCGCGGGATGAGATTTTGACATTTTTTTGTTGAAAAAACATTGGTTTTTTGATGTTTTTATGTTAAAATCGTTCCGAACACTAAGCTTTTGGAAGGATTTCGTCTTGCGCGCGCGAATGTCCACTTTACCTTATTTTTTGCAAGGGATTCTTGAAATTTGATTATATTAGAACAAGAAATGTCATTGTCTATTGTTTTTTGCAAGGGAAAGCGGATTACAACAAAACAACCGGATCCTGTACACACCCTCTTTTCTGAGGCTTCCTCACGAAAATGATGAAAATGTAGCTGCGGCCTAGGCGGCGCAGGGGGGGCGCGCACCAGGGGGCCCAACAATAATATTCTTTAGAATAAATAATGTTCAACAACAACAACAA
>CAUYUJ010011107.1:2500-24721 GCA_963575745.1 Prorocentrum cordatum
GTGCGCGACACGCTAGCCGATTCCTAGTTCCCAGGCGTCAGCGTCCCGATCTTTTCTCAGCCTTCCGGCCCGCGGGGCAGAACGGCACGCTGTCAGCTTGCAGGGCACAGAGTGTCGCCAGGGCCGCCCCCGCGACACGCTACGCAGAAGTTTCCGACCGTATGCCCGAAAGCGGTTCCCCTCTCCTGTTTGCTGCTTTGGGGAGGATGGGCAGGCTCTCGGGGAGACAACTGGTGGTGGTGGTGGTGGTGGTGGTGGTGACGACGACGACACTGACGACGACGACGACGACCACGGCGACGACGACGACGACGACGACGACGAGGACGACCACGAGAGGGCTCGAGCACCTGAGCATGCTGATCCCCGAACAGAGAACCAACAACTGCATAAACACATACTTTCGAAGGGCCGCCCGGATTTATTGGATATGCGCTGGGGTCCCCTGGCAGCGCCTTCAGTGCCGTCCCTTGTGCGCTCCTCGCGCCATGGAGGGCTCCAACGCCGATCCATGACATGCGGGCGCAGCTCCGAACGTTCATGCTCATGTATTTTTCCCTACCTAGGCTCTGCCTAGAGGGTTCTTACTTTGTTTGCTTAAAGGGGCCAGGCAGTGTAAAACGCCCCGGGCGGTTCCCCCAGTCCCCGCCCCGCGGTTCCCCCAGTTGCGCCCCCTAGCTTTAGCTTTAGCTTTAGCTTTAGCTTCAGCTTCAGCTTCAGCTTTAGCTTTAGCTTTAGCTTTAGCTTTATCTTTAGCTTTAGCTTTAGCTTTAGCTTAGCTTTAGCTTAGCTTTACCTTAGCTTTAGCTTAGCTTTAGCTTGGCTTTAGCTTAGCTTTAGCTTAGATTTAGCTTAGCTTTACCTTAAATTTAGCTTAGCTTTAGCTTAGTTGTAGCTTAGCTTTAGCTTAGCTTTACCTTATCTTTAGCTTAGCTTTAGCTTCGCTTTAGCTTAGCTTTACCGTTACTACGAATGCTGCTTTCCTAGGGGCTCCAACTCCTAGGCAGGGTCGCACTGGGATAATTTCATTCAGAGGGGGAGGTAGAGGGAGGAATTTCTGCGATCAGCATTTGGGAGGTCCCATTTGAGTCCGCCGCGGGGCCCCACTATGCTGGCACCCCTAGCAGGCCTTGAAAGTGGCGAGAGTTTCACAGATCGCAGCCCCACAGGGATGGTGAGGTCCCATTTGAATCTGCGCAGCACGTCACTGTGCTGGACCTCCCAGCAGGCCTCGAAAGTGGCGACAGTTTCACAGATCGCAGCCCCCAGGGATGGCGAGGTCCCACTTGAATCTGCGTAGGACGTAACTATGGTGGACCCCCCCAGTAGCCCTCGAACGTGGCGACAGTTTCACAAATCACACCCCCCCAGGGATGGCGAGGTCCTGTTTGGATCTGCGTAGCACGTCACTGTGCTGGACCCCCCAGCAGCCCTCGAAAGTGGCGACAGTTTCACGGATCGCAGCCCCCCAGGGTTGGCGAGGTCTAGTTTGAATTTGCGTAGGACGTCACTGTGCTGGACCCCCCAGCAGGCCTCTCAAGCGGCGACAGTTTCACAGATCGCAGCCCCCCAGGGATGGCGAGGTCCCGTTTGAATTTGCATATGACGTCACTTTGCTGGACCCCCCAGGGTCTCAAACGTGGCGACAGTTTCACTGATCGCAGCCCCCCCCAGGGATTGCGAGGTCCCGTTTGAATCTGCGTATGACGTCATTGTGCTGGACCCCCCAGCAGGCCTCGAAAGTGGCGACAATTTCACAGATCACAGCCCCCCCCCCAAGGATGGCGAGGTTTATTTTGCATCTGCGTAGGACGTCATTGTGCTGGCTGCTGGACCCCCCAGCAGGCCTCGAACGCGGCGACAGTTTCACAGATCGCAGCCCCCCAGGGATGGCGAGGTCTCATTTGAATTTGCGTAGGACGTCACTGTGCTGGACCCTCCAGCAGGCCTCGAAAGTGGCGACAGTTTCACGGATCGCAGCCCCCCACGGATGGCGAGGTCCCGTTTGAATTTGCATATGACGTCACTGTGTTGGATCCCCAGCAGGCCTCGAAAGTGGCGACAGTTTCACAGATCGAAGCCCTCCAGGGGTGGCGAGGTCCCATTTGAATCTGCGTAGGACGTCACTGTGCTGGACCCCCCAGCAGGCTTTGAACGTGGCGGCAGTTTCACAGATCACAACCCCCTCTTCCCAGGGATGGCGAGGTCTAATTTGAATCTGCGTAGGGCGTCCCTGTGCTGGACCCCCCAGCAGGCCTCGAAAGTGGCGACAGTTTCACGGATCGCAGCCCCCCAGGGATGGCGAGGTCCCATTTGTTTTTTGCGTAGGACGTCACTGTGCTGGACCCCCCAGGGTCTCAAAAGTGGCGACATATTCACAGATCGCAGCCCCCCAGGGATGGCGAGGTCCCGTTTGGATCCGCGTAGGACGTCACTGTGCTTGATCCCCAGCAGGCCTCGCAAGCGGCGACACTTTCACAGATCGCAGCCCTCCCCCAAGGGATGGCGAGATCCCATTTGTTCCCAACCCTCCTTGGTTGGGTATTCGTTTTGAATAGAGCAGTGTGGTCTCCACTCCTTCCTTCCTTCCTTTCTTCCTTCCTTCCTTCCTTCCTTCCTTCCTTCCTTCCTTCCTTCCTTCCTTCCTTCCTCCTCCTCCCTCCCTGCCTCTTCCTGTCTTGCCTGCGGGGGGCTGCGATCTGTGAAACTGTCGCCATTTTCGAGGCCTGCTGGGGGGGGCAGCAAAGTGAGGGCCCCGCGCAGATTCAAATGAGACCTCGCCATCCCTGCGGGGGGGCTGCGATCTGTGAAACTGTCGCCATTTTCGAGGCCTGCTGGGGGCCCAGCACAGTGAGGGCCCCGCGCAGATTCAAATTAGACCTCGCCATCCCTGGGGGGGCTGCGATCTGCGAAACTGTCGCCATTTTCGAGGCCTGCTGGGGGGCCCAGCAAAGTGAGGGCCCCGCGCAGATTCAAATGAGACCTCGCCATCCCTGGGAAGGGCTGCGATCTGTGAAACTGTCGCCATTTTCGCTGCTGGGGGGCCCAGCAAAGTGAGGGCACCGCGCAGATTCAAATTAGACCTCGCCATCCCTGGGGGGGCTGCGATCTGCGAATATGTCGCCACTTTCGAGGCCTGCTGGGGGGCCCAGCACAGTGAGGGCGACGCGCAGATTCAAATTAGACCTCGCCATCACTGGGGGGCTGTGATCTGTGAAACTGTCGCCATTTTCGAGGCCTGCTGGGGGGCCCGGCACAGTGAGGGCGACGCGCAGATTCAAATTAGACCTCGCCATCCCTGGGGGGCTGCGATCTGTGAAACTGTCGCCATTTTCGAGGCCTGCTGGGGGGCCCAGCACAGTGAGGGCCACGCGCAGATTCAAATGAGACCTCGCCATCCCTGGGGGGCTGCGATCTGTGAAACTGTCGCCATTTCGAGGCCTGCTGGGGGGCCCAGCACAGTGACGCCACGGGCAGATTCAAATGAGACCTCGCCATCCCTGGGGGGCTGCGATCTGTGAAACTGTCGCCATTTTCGAGGCCTGCTGGGGGGCCCAGCACAGTGAGGGCCACGGGCAGATTCAAATTAGACCTCGCCATCCCTGGGGGGCTGCGATCTGTGAAACTGTCGCCACTTTTCGAGGCCTGCTGGGGGGCCCAGCACAGTGACGGCCACGGGCAGATTCAAATGAGACCTCGCCATCCCTGGGGGGCTGCGATCTGTGAAACTGTCGCCATTTTCGAGGCCTGCTGGGGGGCCCAGCACAGTGAGGGCCACGCGCGGATTCAAATTAGACCTCGCCATCTCTGGGGGGGCTGCGATCTGTGAAACTGTCGCCACTTTCGAGGCCTGCTGGGGGGCCCTGCACAGTTACGCCACGGGCAGATTCAAACGAGACCTCGCCATCCCTTGGGGGCTGCGATCTGTGAAACTGTCGCCACTTTCGAGGCCTGCTGGGGGGCCCAGCGCAGTGACGCCACGGGCAGATTCAAATGAGACCTCGCCATCCCCTGGAGGCTGCGATCTGTGAAACTGTCGCCACTTTCGAGGCCTGCTGGGGGGCCCAGCACAGTGACGCCACGCGCGGACCCAAATTAGACCTCGCCATCCCTGCGGGGCTGCGATCTGTGAAACTGTCGCCACTTTCGAGGCCTGCTGTGATCCCCGTTTTCGAAGTGGCTAGGAGTGCTCAGGAATTGTAACTCATCAGCTTTATCAAGCCCTTTTCCTGTAGCCAGTGTCCTGCGAGTCTCCCGAATTCCGTCTGCAGACATATGTAACCCTCGCTCCGTCATCGCCCCTTTATAAAGTATCCTAAACTATTTGCGCACCGCTTTTGCGCAGGGGTTGGGTACGTCGCCAGGGTATTTTTTGCGTAGGACGTAACTATGGTGGACCCCACAGCAGGCTTCGAAAGTGGCGACACTTTCACAGATCACAGCCCCCCAGGGATGGCGATGTCTCGTTTGCGTTTGCGTATGACGTCACTGTGCTGGACCCTCCAGCAGGCTTCGAAAGTGGCGACAGTTTCGCAGATCACAGCCCCCAGGGATGGCTATGTCTCGTTTGCATGTGCGTAGGACGACACTGTGCTGGACCCTCCAGCAGGCCTCGCAAGTGGCGACAGTTTCGCAGATCGCAGCCCCCCCCAGGGATGGCGAGATCCCGTTTGGATCTGCGTAGGACGTCACTGTGCTGGACCCCCCATCAGGCCTTGAAAGTGGCGACAGTTTCACAGATCGCAGCCCCACAGGGATGGCGAGGTCCCGTTTGGATCTGCGTAGGACGTCACTTTGCTGGACCCCCCAGCAGGCCTCGAAAGTGGCGACATATTCACAGATCGCAGCCCCCCAGTGATGGCGAGGTCCCGTTGGGATCCGCGTAGGACGTAACTGTGCTGGACCCCCCAGCAGCCCTCGAAAGTGGCGACAGTTTCGCAGATCACAGCCCCCCAGGGGGGTGGCGAGGTCTAATTTGAATCTGCGTATGACGTCACTGTGCTGGACCCCCCAGCAGGCCTCGAACGTGGCGACGGTTTCACAGATCGCAGCCCTCCAGGGATGGCGAGGTCCCATTTGAATCTCCGTATGACGTCACTGTGCTGGACCCCCCAGGGTCTCAAAAGTGGCGACAGTTTCACAGATCGCAGCCCCCCCAGGGATGGCGAGGTCCCATTTGAATCTGTGTATGACGTCACTGTGCTGGGCCCCCCAGCAGCCTTCGAAACTGGCGACAGTTTCACGGATCGCAGCCCCCCCCGAGCCAAGTCAGGAAGAGGCAGGAGGGAGGCGGGAAGGAGGAAGAACGATGCAACATGCATCATTCAAAACTAATACCCAACCAAGAAAGATCGGAAAATATCGCGTAGCACCCCGCAATTGCGGGTCAGAGTGAGGGGGCGGGCGCGGGCGACGCGGGCGCGGGAGTGGAAGGAATTCAAATACAGCCCGCCGCAGGCGCCGACCATTTTGATTTGTACACTGAACGCGGTTTGGGTCGCAGGTTGTCCACCTGGAACGAATGCAACAGAAACCCGCCGCAGGCGCCGAAGTTTTGGCTTGTTCAGTGAACGTAGTTTGGGTCGCGGGTGGGTCGCGGGCCCTCCACCTCCACCTGGAAGGAATTCAAAAACGGCCCGCCGCAGGCGCCGAAAATTTTGATTAGTACACTGAACGCGGTTTGGGTCGCGGGTGGGTCGCAGGTTCTCCACCTGGAACCAATGCAACAGAAGCCCGCCGCAGGCGCCGAACATTTTGTGTGTGGGTCGCGGGGTGGGTCGCGGGTGGGTCGCGGGTGGGTCGCGGTGGGTCGCGGGTGGGTCGCGGGCGCGGTTTGGGTCGCGGGTGTGTCGCAGGCTCTCCACCTGGAACGAATGCAAAAGAAACCCGCCGCAACGCCGAAAATTTTGGGTGGGTCGCGGGGTGGGTCGCGGGTGGGTCGCGGGCTGGGTCGCGGGTGGGTCGCGGGTGGGTCGCGGAGTGGGTCGCGGGTGGGTCGCGGGGCGGGTCGCGGGTGGGACGACGACAACAACAAACAACAAACAACAAATAACAAGCAACAAACAACAAACAATAAGCAACAAACAACAAACAACACCAACAGCAACAACCACAATAACAACAACAATAATCCGCATCGCGGAATTCCGCTTCAGCCGCGCACCCAGGGACAGTGAATGAGCGTTCGGTTCAGCCCCCTCACTCTGAGCAGTATCAGTAATAATAATGATAAATATCCGAAACATAGTAACAACAATACTAACAACATTACTCTTAATATGAATAAGACGATTCATGTGAATAGTAGTATGAATCAGAAGAAGACTAAGAAGACTACGACTAAGAACAATAATACATTTCACAATACGAAGAAGGAGAGGAGGACGAGGAGGAGGAGGAGGAGTAGGAGGAGGAGGAGGAGGAGGAGGAGGAGGAGGAGGAGGAGGAGGAGGAGGAGGAGGAGTCGGGCGGGACAGGCTCGAACGCCTGAGCGGGTCCCCTGGTGGTTTTCGGTCATAGCTCCGGCCTCCAGCGGCCGTTCGGAACGTTCCCGGACCCTTCCGAACACTCTCGGCAGCCTCAAGGCGGCATCCCGAGGCTGCGAACGAGATCCGACGAAAACGGCCGAAAACCTCGAGCCTCGAGCCTCGAACCTCGAAGCTCTGGCCCGACCAGGAGGCAGACGCCAGAGGAGCTGGGGTTCACCGTCGGCGACGAGCCGTCGGGCAGCAGCGCGGAGGCTCCCAGCCGCTGGCCGACGAGCTTCGGCCACGACAGCTGCCTGGACCTGGGCGCCAAGGCGCGCCCGCGGGCAGTCGGGAATGCTTCCGTGGCCCCCAGACGGCGCGGTGACGAGACCGTTTTCGTGTGCGCTCGCTCGTTTTCAAGGGTTCCTGGCGGGTGTCTCGCCTAGGGATGCGTCCCAGCAGCTGCGCCTCGCCGCGAGCGTCCCAGGGGTTGCCCGGACCGTCCCGAACGGCCGCCGGAGGCCAGAGATGTGGCGCGAAAGAACCACGGGGAGTCGGGGACCTCGTGCGGTGACGGACCAGGCGGTGAGGTCTCTGGGGGGTTCGAGGTCACCGCACGGTTCTGGGACCCCTAGTGGGGGTGCCTCGTGGCCCCGCGAGGGAGACGAGCATGGCAGTAGTAAAGGTGGCTCTTGGCATGCGTGCCTCGAAGAAGAGCAATCGGCATAAACATGCACTTTCGGTGCTCCGCGCGGAGTTCTTGGACCTGGCGCTGGGCCCCCATTGCCCCTGGCTCGCTCCGCGCGCTGGGGAGGGGGTCCAGCGCCGATCCGAGAACTTCCCGCGGATCCTCGAACGCTTGATTCAGCTTTGCTCTTCCTCTGGAGGCCTCCTGGATGGGGTCCAAGTAGGTTGGGGCGGAGGATCGCGCCGCTTTGCCGATGCATCGGCAATGCATCGGCGATACCTCGGCGACGTCGGCAATGCATCGGCGATGTCGGCATAAAGAACATCGGGCTTTACATCGCGCCGCATCGTCGATGCATCGGCGATGCGGCGCGACCCTCCGACCCAGTCTACTCTGACCCACTCTGGGAGGCCTAGACCCTCTGGAATGAGGCCCCCCCTCCTCCTCCTTCTCCTCCTCCTCCTAATCCCTCTCCTCCTCCTCCTCCCTCCTCCTTTTTCCTCCTCCTCCCCCCCCTCCTCCTCTTCCTCCTCCTCCCTCCTCCTCTTGTTCCTCCTCCTCCCTCCTCCTCGTCCTCCTCTTCCTCCTCCTCCCTCCTCCTCTTCTTCCTCCTCCTCCTCCCTCGTCCTCCTCCTCTTCCTCCTCGTCCTCGACCTCCTCCTCCTCCTCCTCCTCCTCCTCCTCCTCCTTGTCGTCCTCCTCCTTCTCCTTCTCCTCCTTCTCCTCCTCCTCCTCCTCCTCCTCCTCCTCGTCCTCCTCCTCCTCCTCCTCCTCCTCCTCCTCCGTCTCCCCCTCTTCCTCCTCGAACGCCTCATTCGGCCCTGTGGAGGGCGCCGAGCATCGCAGCAGTCGAGGGGGGCTCCCTGGCCTCTCTCTGGCCCTCGCGGGCGAGGTGCGCGCGCGAGGGCGGAGGCCCAGAGGTGGACACCAGCACCAATATCGTTGGAGGAGGAGGAGGAAGGAGGAGGAGGAGGAGGAGGAAGAGGAGGAGGTGGACACCAGCACCAATATCGTTGGAGGAGGAGGAGGATTACCAAGCGCGCTATAGGGTACCTAAACCCATCTTCAAGGCTGAGGCGGCCATCAACAAAGTACAGCAGACGGTGCGACTGTGGTGGGTACATAATCCAGTGGTGGTTGGCCGACCGCGCGCCACATCCTCAGAGTCGGAGGTACTGCAGAAAGTGATCGGCCACTTGCTGACGCCAGGGGGGGTCCGTGTACCCGTTTTTCTTGCAGGCGGCTGTGAAGGGCGTGTTCCATTCCACTCATAGTTTTCGGCCGTTCGGCCATACCTGCGGATAGGATGCCGAATCCTTCGACGGGAATTTGGGAAATCCCCCCGCTCTGGTTGAGCTGCTTGGGGCTTCACTGTCGAGGGATGCCCCCTCGGGCGCGGCACCGAACTTTGTAACATGTTCGTTGCGTCGCACAGTTGGGCGCGATCTGGTCCATCGCCCCGTTGAGAGGCCGACCTCGGATTTTGGCCCTGCCGGCCCATAGGCTGTGGGAGCGCGTCTGCCCATCTGCTACCCAACGGCAGTGGGAGTAAGAAAGCCTCTGCACACGCAGATCTTACCAGTTTGAAGCATATCCCTATTCTTATGTTTGACATCACCTCACCTCGATGCCGATCTTAAGGATTCCCTCAGTTTCTGAGGGCCTATCCCTAAGATTGTCCTCGCTTTTTGCTCGCCCATCTTAGGGATAGGGATACGTTCGAGGCTGGCTAAAATCGGCCAGCCGCAGCTCGAATGCCAAACCCATCGCCTCGTTGAGAGGCATGCCTCGGATGCTCCTGCCTCTGCCGGCGGTTGCCCTCCCTCACCCTCAGCCCTCCCAGCGCCATAGGAGGAGGAGGAGGAGGAGGAGGAGGAGGAGGGGGAGGAGGAGGAGGAGGAGGAGAAGGAGGAGGTGGAGGAGGAGGGGGAGGAAGATGAGGAGGAGCTCGGGGGGGAGCTCAAGACCAGGGGTAGGAGGACCAAAGGGAAGGGGTCCTTTTTGACACCAACACTACGATGATCCCGATCTTGGTGATGGTGGTACTATTGGGGCTGCTAGGTGGCCGAAAAGATTATCACCAACACCAAAATCTCGGATCGTCTTCCCCCTCCAGCGAGGGCGATCATCAAAGCCCTCGGGGTCATTCGGAGCTGTTCGTTCCTCGCCATGTATCTGAGCTCCTGGCATCGGCTTGATACCCCCGCCCGAGCCCCCCGTTGCCAGACAATGCAAGGGAGCCCCCCCGGAATCGCATGGACCGATGTGGGTACATCTTTGGAGATGGGGAGAAGTCTCTGCATTCTTCGGGGTGAACCTGCGTGTCAGGGGCGGTTTCCTTTCGTTCCCAACCATCCTGTGGTGTTGGGTCCTCGTTTTGAAGAGACGGTCCCCGCGTTCCTCTCCTCTCCTCTCCTCTCCTCCTCCTCCTCCTCCTCCTCCTCCCCCTCCTCCCCTCTCTCCTCCTTCTTCCATGCGTTCCACCCACCCAGCACAGCGTTTCGTGGCCCCATAGGGAGCTCCACCGAAGCCCCCAGTGGGACCGCCGTCATGCGTCCCCCACACCCAATTTGGCATTTCCACCCACCCAGTACAGCGTTTCGTGGCCCCATAAGGAGCTCCACCGAAGCCCTCAGTGGGACCGCCCTCATGCGTCTCCCCCGCCCAATTTGGCATTTTCACCCACTCACTTCAGCGCTTCGTGATCCCATAGGGAGCTCCACCGACGCCCCCAGTGGTACCGCCCACATGCGCCCCCCACATCCAATTTGGCATTTCCACCCACCCAGTATAGCATTTCGAGGCCCAATAGGGAGCCCCACCGAAGCCCCCAGTGGGACCCGCCGCATGCGTCCCCACACCGAATTTGGCATTTCCACCCACCCTTCGCAACGCTTCGCGGCCCCATGGGGAGCTCCACCGAACCCCCCAATGGGACCGCCCGCATGCGTCCCACACGCCTAATTTGGCATTTTCAACCACCCAGTACAGCGTTTTGTAGCCCCATAGGGAGTTCCACCGAAGCCCCCAGTGGGACCGCCCGCATGCGTCCCCCACGCCCAATTTGGCATTTTCACCCGCCCACTTCAGCGCTTCGTGACTCCATGGGGAGCTCCACCGAAGCCCCCAGTGGTACCGCCCACATGCGCCCCCCACATCCAATTTGGCATTTCACCCACCCACTTCAGCGTCTCGTGGCCCAATAGGGAGCCCCACCGAAGCCCCTTGGCATTGTCACCCACCCAGCACAGCGCTTCGTGGCCCCATATCGAGCTCCACCAAAGCCCCCAGTGGGACCGACCGCATGCGTCCCCCACGCCCAATTTGGCATTTCCACCCACCCAGTACAGCGTTTCGTGGCCTTGGGAGCTCCACCGAAGCCCTCAGTGGGACCGCCCTCATGCGTCTCCCCCGCCCAATTTGGCATTTTCACCCACTCACTTCAGCGCATCGTGATCCCATAGGGAGCTCCACCGACGCCCCCAGTGGTACCGCCCACATGCGTCCCCCACATCCAATTTGGCATTTCCGCCCACCTAGTGCAGCGTTTCGGCCACATAGGGAGCCCCACCGAAGCCCCCAGTGGGACCGTCCGCATGCGTCCCCCGCACCCGATTTGGCATTGTCACCCACCCAGTACAGCGCTCCGTGGCCTCATAGGGAGCCCCACCAAAGCCCCCAATGGGACCGCCCGCATGCGTCCACCATGCCCAAGCTGGCATTTTCACCCGCCCACTGCAGCGCTTCGTGGCCTCATAGGGAGCTCCGCTGAAGCCCCCCCGCGTGCGTCCCCCACAGGGAGCTCCACCGAAGCCTCCAGTGGGACCGCCCGCATGCGTCCCCCACACCCAACTTGACATTTTCACCGGCCCAGTACAGCGCTTCGTGGCCCCATAGGGAGCCCCACCGAAGCCCCCAGTGGCGCCGCCCGCATGCGTCCCCCACACCGAATTTGGCATTTCCACCCACCCTTTGCAACGCTTCGCGGCCCCATGGGGAGTTCCACCGAAGCGCCCAATGGAACCGCCCGCATGCGTCCCACACGCCTAATTGGGTATTTTCACCGATCCAGTGCAGCGTTTTGTGGCTTCATAGGGAGCTTCACCGACGGCCCCAGTGCTACCGCCCGCATGCGTTCCCCCCCCGCCCAGCGCAGCGCTTCGTGGCACCATAGGGAGCTTCACCGAAGAAGATATTCACAATTGCGGTACCCACAACCTCATATGGTTGGGTCCTTCGCCAGGATAATGTTTGAGGGCCTCCCTGCGGTTTCATGTTTTTTTTTGTTGCCTGCCGTGGGATACTTTCCGCACTCCTAGCCGTGTCCTGACGAGTTCCGCAATGGAATGACCAAGTAGGTGCCGAATGTTTTTTTCGTAGTAGGAGTAACTTGGCTGCGAATGCATGGACTCATCGGTCTTGCCATCTCAGTTGTGATAGTCGTCGTCTTCATTACATCGTGGCGACCGTGCACATCGTATGCCATCACTGGTGAACCGCAGGACAGAAGTGTCGTTGTCGCAGGTCTGGGTTGGTCTCGGCTCGACATCTTGGTCTGGATGGTGCCCAGGAGGGGCTGGGGATCGGCGCTTCTTTCCAGTAAGACAAGCATGTTCTGAGAGGGTCTATATATGTATATTTCTAGACAGAGAGAGAGAGAGAGAGACAAAAAATGATATATATATATATATATAGAGAGAGAGAGAGAGAGAGAGAGAGAGAGAGAGAGAGAGAGAGAGAACGCGCCTGCCTGTTCGACAGCTTATTGCCCCCCCCCCCCCCCCCCCTCTGGCACCCCTCAAGGTGGCCGAACGACCGCTTGGGCCCCCCGACATCGCTCAATGTGGCCAAACGGCCGCGGGGTGGACGGGTTTCGTCTCTCCCCTTCTCTGAGAGGATCAAGAGGTCATGATAATGATGCATTGGACGGCCCCTCAGGCTTCGAGGACTTCGAACATGTGCTAAGTTCCGCACGATCTGAATATTTCTCAATCTTCCACGTGGGCTGTAAAAAACGAGGGCCGCTAGATACATTGTGGAAATTTTTGGAACGCATCCTGAGCCAATCTTATAGTGGCAGTATTCTTGCCCTGTTCTACTCCCTTCTCCTGTCTCCGACCGCTCGCCGAGGGCTTTCCCTTGCCGGTGTTCGACATGCTGCGCGACGCCAACTGGGACCCGCAGCGGCGCCCCGAGCGCTCGCCCAGAGGGGGAGGTCGGGCGGAATCGCTTTCGGAGACCGATACATCTTGGGTGGGGATACGGTCGGAACTGTGCATTGGGGGGAGGATGAGGGGGAGGATGAGAAGGAGGAGGAGGAGGAGGAGGAGGAGGAGGAGGAGGAAGAAACGGAGGGGCCGTTGGGCGGTCGGGGCTCGAACGCCTGAACGAGTCCCCTCGTGGTTTTCGGGTCACACGGTCGGGGACTTTGGGATAGTGCGTCGCTCCGGCGGTTCTGGCCCACCACGCTTCGGCGCGACACGCTATCAACTGTCCAGTCCCCAGGCGCCAACGTCCCGAGCCCTTTTCGAGCCTCCCGCCCCCCAGAGCGGAGCGACACGCCATCCGCTTGCAGGGCATAGCGTGTCGCTGGGGCCGCCGTGGCGACTTGCTTTGCAAACGCTCCCGACCGTAAACTCATGCGAGCGGGTTCTGTTTTTTACTGCGGTGCATGGTTGAGAGATTCCCAGTCGTTGTCCTGGTCTCATGAATGTGTGTTCATGGTTAAGTGGGTTCACGCCTGGACCACAACATCGTGCTGGGCTCGGCAGCCACTTCAGCAACTGAGGTTGGCCTAGGTTCCTCAGCCCAGTATGCTCACTTGGTCGAAACTCTGGCCGCATCTTCCGGCAAGGAACAATAATGCAGCGGAGTGCGGAAACGGTCGGACAGTGTCGTTGTACGTGTGTATAGCACTGCGATGAGCCACGCCATCGCCGATCGCCGATTTGAAGGTGTCTCGCCAGAGCCCTAGGGGCCTTCAAGTCCTGGGCAGTTGCGTACTCATGCTGGTGAGTGATTGTGGTCAAGAAAGTCAGAAGGTCGCGGCCGCTTCGGCCTTACCTGACCTGATGGTGCCACGGGGAAGAGGGGCTGGATTCCTGTGACATGTACAGCATCGTCGCCTGCCTTCGCGCGACATTCCCCAACAAGTCAAATTGCTTGCGGAGCAGCGCATCGCCAGGGAAGCACTCTAGGCGCGCCCAGCTTATAATTCATCCAAGGGGCGGGTAGGTTGCTTGATATGGCAAGCTGTATGTAGCAACGCGCCATGCAGCCGGACCGATGTAGGAGATCGAGGTTGTTTCAGGGAGGGTACCCTCGAATGCTCTTCATATTGGCGGGCGGAGGGTCTCATGTTCCTGAAGGATGTTTTTCGGTCCACGGTCCGCTTGTGCAGTGGGCACACCGAATATGAAGCCGGCCTTCTCGCGGGTGACGGGCGATTGTTTCTCATCGCCCGATAGGCCCGCGGAGCCCCGGGGAGCCCTATGGAGCTCAGAGCATCGACAAAGGATGTGCGCCCATATATCCTGTAGCAAGATTCGTTTCCCCAAACAGTGCTTGCACTGAAAGGTTTGCCTTTCTTCAAAGGAACTGGGCCCATCTGTCGGGTCCGCTGCCTTGTTGCCGCCGTCGCCGCCCCACCGCCGCCTCGTCGCCGCCCGTCGACTGGGCTCGCCTGTCGGGTCCACCGCCTCGCTGCCGCAGTCGCCGCCCCTTCGCCGCCTCGTCGCCGCAACAAGGACTGCACCACATAGATTGCACCACATAGATTGCACCACATAGATTGCACATCATATATTCTCCTGTCTAAAGGAGGGTTAGGAGCTCCCCCGCCCCAGGAAATGACACTCCCCTTTCCGTAGTGCAATTTACACATGATCCTGGCCCATCGTCCATCTTGAAAATAGGTTCACTCCACCCCGGGCAGGCTGGCATCGCCCCCCATCCTGTGCAAGAGATACTATGCGCGCGCACTCGTTTGTAAACAACCAGCAGTTTCCAAGACACCCTTGCAACAACTGGGACGAAGTGCGCACGCGCGCGTCGCGCGCGCATGCAAACATCTCTCAAAAGCCTGAAGTTTCGCAGGGGTTTCAAAGTTGAGCGTCCCGAAAACATCTATACGCATGGTTTCGCAACGCGAATTTTCAAACAAAGCTTCCGCCCGCGCTCTAGCGAATACTTTAGTAGAAAACCATAGGTTGCCCATACTTTTCGTAACATGCTACCAAGCGGGCCTCTCGCGAACGCATGTCGAAATCATTAGAACGCCCCTGAACGCGTGCTGTCTTCAAACGATCTTAGGTTTTAGTCCGGATTTCAAGGTCGAGTGCGCCGAGAACATAGCAACGCACATGGTTTTGCAACGCTAGTATATAACACAAAAGCTTGCGCTCGTGTTTTATTCACGAACTCTTAAGAAAACCATCGGTTTGTCAAAATGTCATTAACTTCTTCCACACGGGCCTCGCGTCGCGCCGCATGTCGAAATCATTCGAACGCCCCTTGCCCGCGTGCTTGGGGGGGTACAGTCCGTGTCAAATAGTACCATGCGGGCCACTCTCGCGCGTCGGCCGCGCGCGCATGTCTAACTCCTTAAAAAGCCTTCATCACCGACACGAGCACGCCGGGGGCGTCGTCGGCGTGATCAGCATCGGCGACGTCGTTGGCCTTGCCGTCGGCGTTGTGATCATCGTCGCCTGCATCGCTAGTACCATCCTCGTGTCTACCGTTGTCGACGTGGCCATGATACCGCGCCCGCCCCAGTCTCCGACTCGTGCTGAACTGCCCGCTGGGAAGTGCCCAGCGGTCAGCGCCACCGCGGCACCGTCGGTCGCGCCAAACTGGCTGGCCGTTGCGCGCGCGAGCATGCGCGGGTTAGCGTGGCCGCAAAGATGCACCAGGCAACACCAAGCACTCGTCGCAATCGCCGCCGCATGAGTTTATGCAAACCAATTTGCGGGTGTGTGGGTCGGGATGATTGCGCGAGCAGAGGAGTTGACGACTCATTGCGAACAAAAGTTAATCGCACACCAGAGATGGCACAGCATATTTTGCTCCACGTGGCTCCACATCAATTGCGAAACATATATATATATATATATATATATATATATATATTCATACTACGCTAAACATTTTGCGCCACACATGTTGCACCACATTGATTGCGCTGTACAGGTTGCACCATGTAAATCGCTCAACATAGATGGTACCAAGTATATTTCACACAACATAGATTGCACCCCAAATCCAAAACATAGATTGCACAACACAGATTGCACAGCATATGTTGCCCCAGTTACTTTGTCAGAAGCACAGTATTTGGGGTTTCCGCTGGCTGATTTACTTTGGCATGCGCACGCAGTATTACGGCGCAGCGTATTTGTTGGTATTGCGTCAGGGCCGAATGTGTCCTGACCTTTCTTAAGCCTTCTCACACTCAGACCGCGCAGAGTCCGATCTGCGCGACGTCTCCGTTCCTATCTGTTCGCCGGTGCCGCTGACACTTCGAAGGGCACTCGTTGAGAATGCGCCAAATTCGTTTCAATACACCTTGGCTGCACAGTCTTTGTGCAGGTCTCAGCTGGCTGCGCCGCCATCGGCAGAGGAAGCACGAGGCCAGCGTACGTGGGGCCGTGGATGTGCATTCTCATATCTAACTTCTGCGTAGCATGTCTTCTTGCATCGCGAAGCAGAGCCTACATTACATTTTGCAGACTTCGGAGAAAATCCGCCGAGCGTGCTCGAACCCGCGCCCTCGATCTGTGGGGCGTGCTGACTTTCCAGGTACTTCGACGGGCTCCAGGCAAAGGGCTACGCAGAGGATGCGCTGCAGCTTGTGGGCCCCGAGCGCGCCATCATGAAGTCAGACTGCATGAGGCCGCGCGCTGCGTCCAGGACATCGAAGGGCGCCAACTACAGTATGCACATCAAAAGAGACGCCCAAGAAAAGGCTTTCGCCTTCGAGGGTCCAAGAATTTGACATCTCGTCCTCGGCGGAAGCCGGTGGAAGTAAAACGAGGCCGCCTCCGCCGGCGGGAGCGGGCGGAAGGCCGGCGCAAATGAAAGTCGGACCGCCTAGAGATTTTTGATATGAGCTAGAAAGTTTAAGGTTTGATGTGTCGGCCAAGCGAGAAGTCGCACTGCCACCCTGTGTCCCTTGGGCATTTCTTCTCCCTCGATGGCCCCAGGGACCTGCGGAAGCTCCAGCGCACCATGGGACCACAGAAGTGCGACGAAGAGAGTGCCCCCAGGATCTGATCTTGTACCGGTGAAAAGTTCTGTGCCCAGTCATTTTATCTCGGGGGTGGACAACCCCGCCCTGACACGTCGATTGGTGAATTGTCCGTTTTCGGTTATCGAGAGGGCGTCGCGGCCGTCGTTTTCCAGGCTCGCGCCCGCCAGGTTTGGGCCCGAGGTCGTGTTCACGAAACCACGTTTTGCTAAAGGGGTCTCTGTCCATCTCTGAGGGGTGTCCTCCTGCTCCTCCTCCTCCTCCTGCTCCTGCTCCTGCTCCGCCTCCTCCTCCTCCTCCTCCTTCTCACCCTCCTCCTCCTTCTCCTCCTCATCTGGCCTCCGATCTTCTTTCCAGTGAACCATTTGCAGGTGGTCGACTGCGTAGGAGCCGACGCCGACCCCCCCGCGAGGCCAGGCCCGGGCCTCCCCCCGGGGGCTCGGTGCGGGTGCGGGGCACCTTTCCACAAGCGCGGAGAAGCCCTGTGGCAGAGGGGAGGGAGAAGAGGGGGGGGCGAAACAAGTCGGAGCAGCCCAGCTCAGAGGATCAAGCACATCTTCGTCGGGGACTCCCAGATGATGACGCTGCGCAACGCGCTGCACAGGCTGAACAAGTGCCCGGAGATCTTCTACAGCAACAGGACCCGGCCAGGTGTGTGGTTTCCTGGGGGCGCAGGGAGTGGGATGAGGAGGGGCGAGAGAGAAAGAGGAGAAGGAGGAGGAGGAGGAGGAGGAGAGGGGAGGGAGGAGGAAAAGGAGGTGGAGGAGGAGGAGAAGGAGAAGGAGGAGGTTGAGGAGGAGGAGGAGGAGGAGGAGGGCGAAGGAGGAGGAGGAGGAGGAGGGCGGAGGAGGAGGAGAAGGGGGAGGGGAAGGAGGAGGAGGAGGAGGAGGAGGAGGTAGAAGAGGAAGAGGAAGAGGAAGAGGATGATGATGCTGATGATGACGATGATGCTGCTGCTGATGATGATGCATATGATGATGCTGATTCTGCTGCTGCTGCTGCTGCTGATGATGATGATGATGATGATGATGAGGATGCTGACGATGCTGAGGATGCTGATGATGATTTTGATGATGCTGAAGATGCTGATGATGCTCATGATGACGATGCTGATGCTGATGATGAGGTGATGTTTATGCTGCTGCTGATGATGATGCTGATGATGATGCCGATGCTGCTGGTGCTGATGATACTGCTGCTGATGCTGCTGATGATTATGTTAACGATGATGATGATGATGATGATGATGATGATGATGATGATGATGATGATGATGATGATGATGATGATGATGATGATGATGGTGATGCTGCTGATGCTCATGATGATTATGATGATGATGACGATTATGATGTTGCTACTACTGATGATGATAATGATGATGCTGGTGCTGCTGATCATGATGACGATGATGATGCTGTTGATAATAATGCTGATGGTGATCTTGATGCTGCTGTTGATGCTGATGCTGCTGATGCTGACGATGCTGATGCTGATGATGATGCTAATGATGATGATGATGATGATGATGATGATGATGATGATGAGGATGATGATGACGATGATGATGATGATGGGGTGGTGATGATGATGATGATGATGATGATGATGATGGTGCTGTTTTGCTGGTGATGATGAGGCTGCTGATGATGAGAAGGATGATGGCAATGATGACGATAATGATGACGACAAAGATACTGATGATGCTGATGATGATGCTGATGCTGATGATGCTGTTAATGCTGATGCTGATACTGATGATGGTTCTGCTTCTGATGCTGCTGCTGCTGATGATGATGATGATGATGATGCTGGTCATGATGATGCTGACGATGACGGTGATGATGATGCTGATGCTGCTCATGACGATGATGCTGCTGATGAAGACGATGACGATGCTGATGCTGATGCTGATGCTAATGATGATGATGATGACGATGATGATGATGATGACGATGATGATGATGATGATGTTTGTGCTGATGCTGATGCTGATTATGATGATTCTGATGATGGCGCTGCTGATGCTGTCGGTGTCGATGATGCTGCTGATGGTGAGAATGATGATGACAATGAGGATGATCATGATGCTGCTCATGATGATGATGCTACTGGTAATGATGATGATGATGATGATGATGATGATGATGATGATGATGATGATGATGATGATGATGATGGGGATGCTACTGATGATGTTGAAGATGATGCTGCTGATGATGATGCTGATGATACTGATGATGATGATGATGATGATGATGATGATGATGTTGATGATGATGAGGATGATTGTGCTGCTGATCATGCTGATGATGCTGATGCTGCTGACGATGATGCTGATGATGCTGCTGCTGCTGATGATGACAATGCTGATGTTGATGCTGGTGCTAATGATGATGATGATGATGGTACTGCTGCTGCTGGTGATGATCAGGCTGCTGATGATGATACTGATGATGACGGTGACGATGATGACGATACAGATAATGATGATGATGCTGCTGATGATGATGACGATGGTGAGGTTGATGATGATTATGCTGATGTTGAGGCTGATGATTATGATGGTCATGATGCCGATGATGGTGCTGCTGCCGATGATTATGCTGATGCTGATGATGATGTTGGTCATGTTGATGCTGATGTTGATGATGATGATGATGCTGATGCTGCTGATGATGATGATGCTGCTGATGATGATTGTGGCGATGCTGATGATGATGCTGATGCGAATGATGACGATAGTGATACTGATGCTGCCGCTGCTGATGATGATGATGATGCCAATGCTGCTGCTGCTGCTGCTGATGATGATGATGATGATGACGGTATGATTGTGGTGATGCTGGTGATGAGTATAATGTTGATGACGATGCTGATGCTGATGCTGCTGATGATGATGATGATTTTGATTGATGATTGATGATTGATGATGATGATGACGATGATGATGATGATGATGATGATGATGATGCTGCTGCTGCTGCTGACGATGATGATGATGATGATGATGATGATGATGATGATGATGATGATGATGATGATGATGATGATGATGATGATGATGATGATGAGGATGATGCTGATGCTGCTGATGATGATGATGATGATTCTGATTATGATAATGCTGATGACGGTGATTATGCTGCTGATCATGATTATGATGATGGTGATGAGGTGGAGGAGCAGGAGGAGGAGGAGGAACGGGAGGAGGAGGAGGAGGAGGAGGAGGGAGGAGGAGGAGGTGAGGATGAGGAGATGGGCGTAAGGGAGGAGAGGAGGAGGAGGCGGAGGAGGAGGAGGAGGAGGAGGAGGTGGCCCGGATCTGTCCCTGGCCCACGTCCCCTCCCCACTGGACGCTGCCTCTGCTCAACCCGTCCCGACGCCCGTTCCCACGGCGGGCCAGGTGGGGCTCTGGGTCACTTCCGCCGTCGTGGCGCGGACATCCAAGAAGCCTCTGGCCTTCCTGCTCGCCGCTCTCCTCCCTCCCCTCCTCTTCCTCATACCGCCTACTCTCCCTCCTCCTCTTCGCAACCCTCCCTCCTCCTCCTCCTGCCCATCCTCCTCTTCCTCTCTCCTCCTCCTCCTCCTCCTCCCTCCTCCTCCTCCTCCTCCTCTCCTCCTCCTCCTCACTCCTCCTCCTCCCCCTCCTCCTCCTCCTCCCTCCTCCTCCTCCTCCTCCCCGCCCTCCGCCTCCTCCTCCTCCTCCCTCCTCCTCCTCCTCCTCCTCCTCCTCCTCCTCCTCCCTCCTCCTCCCTCCTCCTCCTCCTCCTCCTCCTCCTCCTCCTCCTCCTCCTCCTCCTCCTCCTCCTCCTCCTCCTCCTCCTCCTCCTCCTCCTCCTCCTCCCCTCCTCCTCCTCCTCCTCCTCCTCCTCCTCCCCCCCCTCCTCTTCCTCCTCCTCATCCTCCTCCTCTTCCTCCTCCTCTTCCTCCTCCTTCTCCTCTTCCTCCTTCTCCTTCTCCTTCCCCCCGATGTTCCCTCCATCCTCTCACGTTTTCGTAGAGCGTCGGCGGTTTTCCAGCCGCGGGGTGCTATCCAGCAGCCGCGCCTCGCCGAGAGGCGTCCAGGGGTGCCCGGATCGCTCCGAACGGCCGCCCGAATCCCGAGCCATGACCCGAAGACCAAGCGACGTCGAGGCCCTGCCCCGACCCCGTCCTTTCGCGGAGCCCTCGAGCCCTCGAGCCCCGCCCCTCCCCTCGTGGCGCCTCGAAGTGCAGTGGTACCTTGGGGGGGGCACATGTGGGGAGGAGGGAGGAGGAGGGAGGGGGGACGGAGGGAGGGTGGAACGGAGTGAGTGAGGGAGGGAGGGAGGGAGGAAGGGAGGAGGAGGAGGATGAGGATGAGCATGAGGGTGAGGGTGAGGGTGAGGATGAGGATGAGGATGAGGATGAGGATGAACATCAGGATGAGGATGGGGATGATGATGATGGTGGTGATGATGCTGATGATGCGGATGATGATACTGATGATGTTGATGATCATGCTGATGATGATAATGATGATGATGCTGCTGACGCTGATGATGATGACCATGACGATGACGATGGTGATGATGCTGGTGCTGATGATGCGGATTATGATGCTGCTGATGATGCTGATGTTGATGATGATGCTGCTGATGATGATGCTGACGATTACTATCATGATGGTGGTGCTGATGATTTGGCTGCTGCTGATGATGATGTGTCTGATGGTAATGGTGATGGTTGTGATGGTGGTAATGGTGTGATGATAGTGATGGTGATGAGGATGACGATGCTGCTGATGCTGCTGATGGTGATGATGATGGTTGTGATGCTGCCGATGACGATGTTGTTGTGTTGGTTGATGATAATGGTGATGACGATGATGTTATGATGATGAGGTTGATGATGGGGATGCTGATGATGCTGATGATGGCGACGATGCTGATGCGTATATTGATTGTGGTGGTGGTGATGATGGTGATGCTGATGCTGTTGATGATGCTGATGATGATGACGATGATGATGAGGCTGAGGATGATCATGAGGAGGAGGAGAAGGAGGAGGAGGATTCGAAGGAGGATGAGGAGGGAGGATGATGAGGAGGAGGAGATCTGTAGCCATGTTGGCTCAAGCCGTTGCCCGACTCGGGCGCCCGTGACCACTTGCAGGAACACCGGCAACATCGGAGCCATCGGCGTCAATGACAACAAATGCTACGAGAGCGTCTCGGGCCCGCTCGGTCGGGCCTAGGCCACTGCGTGCCGCGGCATGCAGAACAGGCTGTTCAATCGGAGAAGGTTGGAAGGTCAGACCCGACGACCTGTCCCGCCCCATCGTGGCAGTCATGGATACCTATGGCCGCGAGCCGTACCAGCCAGTCCCCGATGAGCAGTTCAGCAACCCGACGCACGCCAGCAATCACAGGCACATCGTCATGGAGGTCCCCGCCACCACGGCCGGCCCAGGGCCATGCTGGTCCGCCAACGCCGGCGCCGACCACGGCAACGACGAGGCCCTTCTGCTGCCGCCCTTCATCCCGGCGTGCGGCTACGACGCCCACCACGCCACGACCCCCCACGACCCTTCTGCCCGACGACCCCCACGACGGCCCCCACGACGCGGTGCCCTGCCCGACGGGCCCCGCGGAACCCCCTTCAACGACCCCCACGACGGCCGCGTCCCGAGTGGCCGCATGCCCTGCGAGGGAGCCCGTGGGGGCCGCATGCCCGGGGAAGCGACCACAGGGGGCCGCTGGCCAGCGCAAGAGGCTGGCGCCGCCAGCCCCCTCGGCGGGCCGCGCAGCCCCAGTGGCCGCGTGTCATGGGAGGGAGCCCGCGGAGGGCACGCCCCCGGGG